>CM065657.1:18856727-19036284 GCA_033220385.1 Triplophysa yarkandensis
TTTATTTTTTATTTTAGTTGCAGTTATGCTGGAATGTTTTGGTAATTCCTGCAATTGAACCCATACAGTAAATCTGGCTATAAAACAAAAACTGTAGCTCAGTAGGCAGACAGGTTTATCCAAAGTGACTCACAAATGACATTAGTCATTACATATGTACAACATTTTTCACTACACATGAACAATTAAAAATCATCAAAATGCAATGTGGTCTAACCAGAAGAGCAATAGCAGCAAGTGCGGGATATACAGTGGCTGCATAAGTGCAAGATAAAACACTAATTGAGACATGCTATAAATAAAATATTGAACATACAGATAGCTGTTTACTTATTATAAACTTTTACATATATATACAGATGCTCAGTTAACATTGTTCCCTCTAATTTTTGTTTCTGCTAAGCAAAACAAGCAGTTTATTTAAAGTTTCCAAAAAGCAACAAGGCCTGCAGAGCAGTGGGTTACAAGTGTATTTAATAACAGCTTTGTGGCACTGTACAAAGTGGGATTGCCTTAAATCCCCTTGGCAGTTTTGAAAATCCACTTGTAACCTACTGCTTCTCAGGAATTATGGCTTTTTCTTAGGTAACCCAAGAAATATTTAGTTTTTACTTTTTTTGTATATTTTTTTATCGAGGTTTTCAAACATCAAAAACAAACAAACAACAAAAACAAAAAATAAAAGACATCTTATCAAATTTTGGAGGGTTCCCGCATTAAGAATATCTAACTCTTTCAAGATGTAATGTAGAATTGAGTTCGGTTAGCCAGTCAGAAAAAAGGGGTCTGGTGTTTTTCTTCCACAAAAGCAAGATAACTTTTTTAGCAACCATCACACCGTATTGAATGGGTAACCCTACCATTGGCCTAAGAGCCTGCAATGAGTCTGACCAACCAAGAATTGCTATGAGTTGGTCAGGAAGTAAAGCATAATTGTAGACTTTGGCAAAAAAATGAATAATTTCGATCTAAAAACTCTGAATTTGTGCGCAGAACCAGAAAAGATGTGCCAGGGTTCCCTCAGCAGCTTTACACTTATCGCATATAGGAGAGACAGAAGAATAGAATTTACTAAGCTTTGTTTTAGAGTAGTGAAGTCTATGTAATACCTTGTACTGAATACGTTGGTGTCTTGAATTTATCAAACAAGAATAAATAGATGAAAGACATTTGTCCTAGACAGACTCAGAAATCTGAACCCCCAAATCTTCTTCCCAAGCTATTTTTAAATGAAGAGAAGAGAAGTTTGTATTATCCTTAAACAAATTAACAAAAAGAGGGATATTATGCCCCTAGCATCAGGAGAGTTGGAAAATAAATCAAATATTTTACATTCTAAATGTCTGAATTCCAAAGTATGTAAAATTTGGACGAAGAAAGTTCCTGACTTGAAGATTTCTGAAAAAGTGAAAAGAGGTCAAATCTTTCGCTGAACTGAGAAAAGGAAGGAAATGTATTATCAATATTCAAATCTTTCATAATGAGAATTCCTTTACTTTGTCATTCCCTAAAAACATTATCTGAAAAGGAGGGTTTGAACGCATGATTATAACAGATAGGAGAAAACAGAGAAGTATTTGGTAGTTTAATCACCTTTCTGATCTGATACCATATTTTGATAGAGTTTTTAAGGATTAAATTTGTTCTAGGAACTTCTTTACTAGACAAAGGTGCCGAAAAAAGCAGAGTAGATAGAGATGAGTGCATGGCATTTTGTTCTATCGCTAGCCAAGAGGGGGTGTCTGCTTGAACAATGCATTAATGTTCTGCAGTTCGCTGCCCAGTAATAATGACGAAAGTTGGGCAAACCCAAACCCCCCAAGCATTTTGGTTTATAAACGTGGGTCTTGGATATACGAGCGACATTATAGCCCCAGATGAAAGGCATAATTATTGATTCAAGGGTTCTGAAGAAAGATTTGGGTAAAAAAAAGGGCAAGTTTAGAAAGAGATATAAAAATCTAGGAAGGATCACCATTTTAATTGCATTAATGGGGCCGATCATTGAAATAGGGAGTGATCTCCATCTTTCTATGTCCTTCTTTAGGTTATCTAGTAAATCAAAAAAATTTAATTGGAAGAGATCCTTTGGATTCTTAGGGACTACCACACCGAGATATTTTATCTTGTCTAAAGTGATTTTAAATGGCAGACTTTTCATAAAAACTGGATCTATATTGTCGCTGACAGGCATAAGTTCACTTTTTTGCCAATTAACAGAATAGCCAGAAAGGCTACTGAATGAGTTTAATAAACCCAACAGAGGGGGGACAGAGCGCTCAGGGTCTGAAAGGTACAAAAGAACATCGTCAACATAAAGAGAAATGATATGATCAACCTGACCTATATTTAAGGGCGGAATCTGTGGGTGAAGCCTAATGGCTATTGCCAAAGGTTCTATGGCTATGGCAAACAACAGTGGAGAAAGTGGACACCCCTGTCGAGTACCCCTATGCAACTCAAATTGCCATGATCTATCGAGATTGGTTAATACTGATGCGCAGGGATGATGATACAACATGCTGACCCAGGAAGAAAACCTATCGCCTAAATTAAATTCTTTAATAGTGGTTAAGATGTGATTCCATTCAACCTGGTCAAAAGCTTTTTCTGCATCTAATGCAATGATTGCCAATTTAGAGTGAGAATTTAGCTTAGAATAGATTATATTTAGGAAACGTCTTACATGACGAGCATCTATCTCTACCAAGCGTTTCTGTTTGTGTTTCTTTACTGCTGACTCATAAGAAATTATGTGTCCCCTCATCACAAATTTAAAAGTTTTCCATAACACCAAATCAGAAACATCTCCTTTATCGTTGATGTCTATAAACTCTATAAAGGAGGCAAGTATTAAATCTCCAGTTATAACTTGGCTTTGCCCTGCCAAAATCTAAAGATACCGTAACAGCAGAATGATCAGAGATCAGGATATTATGGTACTTGGATGAGGAGACATTCGATAGTAATTTAGAATCTATAAAAATAAATCTATTCTTGAGTATGACTTGTGAACATTGGAAAAGAATGAATACTCCCTCTCGGCCAGATGTTGAACCCTCCAGATATAACCAATATCCAGTGACTAGGAAAGATGTTTAACGACTGAAGTAGAATAGAGAGAAGAATCTGAACGGACAGGAAATTTGTCCAGAACAGGGTCCAATATACAGTTAAAATCACCACCAACTATAAAGTGAGTGTCGGTTTGAGAAGGTAGAAGATTAAATACTTTACGAAAGAAAGCCAGATCGTCATTATTAGGGGCATAGAGATTTAAAAAAGTAAAATGTTGAGAAGCAATTATGCCAGCGACAAGAACATAGCGGCCGTTAGGGTCTGTTAACGTAGATAGATGTTTAAACGAAACTGAGTTACAAAATAAAATTGAAACCCCTCTAGCTCTGCACGCAAAAGTGGATTGAAATACCTGGGAAATCCAGTTACACTTCAAGCGATTCTGTTCACCATTTTTAATGTGCGTCTCTTGTAAAAAAAATTATGTCAGCTGAAATGGAACGCAAATATGAAAACACTTTAGCTCGCTTCACCTGACTATTCAAGCCGCGCACATTCCAGCTGTCCAGTGTTATATCGCCACCCTGTGATGAAATCATACTAGACGCCATTTAACAGCAAACAATATTAATTCAACTGAAAAAATTGAATAGCACAGATGAAATGAAGGTTGAACATAAACAAACAACAGTAAACACAGAGTATAACCCCCACCCCGTCCCAACTGCTTCCCCAAACCAAGCAGTTTAAAAACCCCATAATTGCTATAGAGCCGAAAGGCAACACAAAGAGTAGCAGAGTAGCAAAAAAGTAAATAAAAAAAAGTGGGCTAATAACTACACCTCAAATCCCATTAAACATTACAACAATAACAGAAAAAAATTGGACATCATAGAAATAAACACTTAAAAAGTACTGTCACTTTTTTGTGCTCTTACCTGAATAAAGACAGAAAAAACAACAAGAATGCAGCTCAACTGACTAATTATACAACATAGTTATGGAGACTGCACCGCCCTGACCTCGCCAGTGATAAAGTCCGCAAAGGCTTGGGCCTTTTCAGCAGAGTCAAACACATGTTTGGATGAGTTGTGAGTCACGATAAGGCGAACAGGGAAGAGCAATTTGCCTCCTTGAGACTTTTCCTCACAGCCTTGAAAGCCTGACACTGCTTCAGAACCTCGGCGGTGAAGTCTGGGAAGATGAGTATGCGGGCTCCATTGTACATCAGGTGCGATGACAGCCGTGCAAGACGCAGAATCTTCTCCTTATCCGGATAGTGATGTAATCTGGCCACCATGGACCGAGGAAGAGAGGTAGCGTTTCCAATCGGGCCCGTGCGATGGGCACGGTCATTCTTCAGAGACTTCTGGAAATTACTGGCGCCAAGGATTTTCACGAGAAAGTCGGCTATAAACTGAGTTGGTCGGCCCTCCTCAACCTTTTCAGGTAGACCAATGATCTTAATATTTTGCCGCCGCGAACGCCCTTCATGGTCATCTAATTTGGATGACAGAGTTTTACACGTTTCGAACCAGTCGCAGCAGTGAGCCTCGAGTTCAGAGATTCGACCCTCGTAGACTAGCACTTTCAAAATCCATTACTCGTGAAGTAACTTCTGATAGAGAGACCAGTGTCTGAGACAGCGTAGATTCCAGAGAGTCGAAATTTCTCATTCATAGAGCCGTTCATCGATTTGATAGCCTCCATAATGTCAGCTAGATTGACCGGGTCCGTGGGATTAGCAATGGACTGAGCTTCGCCTGACTGACAATCCCATTGTTCAACTGCGTCCTCCACCAATTTGTCTCCTTTTTTGGATTTAGGCATGGTCTTATTGTCTGCGGTCGTAAGTGAAGGTAATGAGCAGATTTCAACAGAAAAAAATATTAGTGAAATTTAAGAATAATAAGGGATTTGATGCGCGCAAAAAAACACGACTACTCCATGTGGTGTTCGCTAGGGCCCCCCTTGTTTTTACATTTGTTGTAGTCAATCCCTTCTGTAGTATAGTTACTTCAACTGTAACGGTGTACCCAACAATGTACACCTCAAATTTCGTGAGGCAGTGTGAATACACAATTTTAAAAATAAATCAACACCTTATTTAAATTTACAAAAAGTATTTTCAAGCCCAGTAATATAATTAAACATGAACAATAGAATGAACAAAGTCTTAACCAAAAATAAAAATACAAATTAACTTCAAAACAATAATATAAACAAAATATAAAGTTTCCAAATAATTCCTTCCTTGACCAAAAAGGTCAATTTAAACATAACCCAAAAAATACCAAAGCACCAAATACCTGCAACAAGGCCACACACTCCACTACAGCAACAAAACACAACCACCTTCCATTACAAAGACATTTTTGTGATTATTAGATTCTCTTCACAATTAATCAGTTAATTCCTTATTCCACATAAAAAAGTAGAGCCATGTAGCAGACCCAGCAGATGCTTACTTCAACTGCATTTGAGGTAAGGAGGTTGTTTTTTATTTTTGTCAAAAAAATCACATCAACACTCTTACTCCCTCCCACTCTACATCAGCCCCAAATGTCGTTATGATGTTTGGGTCCTTAAATGGAAAAAGACTTCACACTGAGTGATAAGAAAACAAACTATTGTGACTGCCCAGAAAACACAAGTCAGTCAGAAAATAACATACTGAAAGACAACAGACAATGTAATGTCACATTAACCGGATATTGTGAATTATGGACAACAAAGAAATAAATTTGTAATACTGCATCACCACAGACTTGTAATTAAAATCAATAGAGTTCAAACAAACCCAGACTCTGTGGTGAATTGTAACATTTCGCTACTTATGTTAGAAATTAAACTAATAACTTTCTGTTTGTGGTGCCATTTTTAAGTAGATATATGAATATTTTGTATCATGTTTTAAATACACTGCATATGAATGAGCTGAGTTACATTATTTTTTGAGTAAGCGCAAAACCACTGCAGCAACAAAACACAACCATCTCCAATTACAAAGACATACACATTTATACTGGCGGCCAGCATCATTACCCCATGGGGAGGGACAAACACACTTACAACAGTTTACACATGTATGATGTTCGAATTAATAATTCTAACTTGATGACATTCTAGTCATTCACAATAAACAGGAAATAACAGTATCAACTTGGCCGTGTTACCCCTGTTACCCCAATGCCCAATTAATACATGGTAGATTTCAACCCTAAAGGAACCAATAATTATTGCCATTGTTTCTTACCAGGGGCCTCATTTATAAAGCTTGCGTGCGCACAAAACGGAGCTGAAAACATGCGTACGCCAGTTCCTGCGCAAAAGTTGAGATTTATAAAGAAAAACTTGACGTGAAAATATGCGCACCTTCACGCAAACTCTGACCCATGTGTACGCACATTCACAAGACAAAGCAGTTTGGCGACACTGATGGGGAGTTGAGGAACTGACTGTGGATGAAGGGAATTAACCCTTTGAATTAATTTCCTTTGACATATTTCAATATTTACAATATTTACCAGTTGCTCATAGGTCCTGGTTACAACAAAAAATACAAATAACATTAAATCGCCATTATAGGTCCTAAAGATACATACATGCATGTTTAGTTTAAAGACATAAAAGCAACTATGTGTTGAAAGTACGTAAATGTACTTTCTTTCACTTCCATTCTTAAATGGATGTATGCCTATCACTCATTATGTGATTAATGTGATAAGTTGTAATTTATTAAATATTTTATTTATTAAAAATATTCGGAGTGACCCACAACACCAGCATGAAGAGCCTGACCCCCCCCCTCCCGAACTAGAAGGACATCATCAGGGAGCAAGACTCCGTCAGGGAGTAATGCGCCGTTTGTGAAGAACAACAGTGCAAAGGTTCATTTTTAAACAAGATCCTTTAATGAAGATGCAATGCCACCCTGCACAACCCTTATTTGCTTAAGCTCATCTGCGATTACAGTAATTGCATTAATGGGGTCCGCAGAACAGCCTCAGTCTGCACCCGTCCACTTCCAGCCGTGTGTATGGCATGGGACTCCCGCGCTTGTGCTGGGGACCTCAGGAAACTCCAGAGACCCCGCAGACTCTGCGCTGCAAGAATAAGAACTAAACCAATTGTGTGATTTATTTTATTTAATTGAGCACGCCAGCAATAAAGTTATTTACCAGGTTCCCCTGTATCAGCACATGTGTGTCTCTCTCTCAGACACAATGCCACACACACTGGTGTCTCTCTCTCTCAGACACAATGCCACACACACAGGTGTCTCTCTCTCTCTCAGACACAATGCCACACACACTGGTGTCTCTCTCTCTCAGACACAATGCCACACACACAGGTGTCTCTCTCTCTCTCAGACACAATGCCACACACACTGGTGTCTCTCTCTCTCAGACACAATGCCACACACACAGGTGTCTCTCTCTCTCAGACACAATGCCACACACTGGTGTCTCTCTCTCTCAGACACAATGCCACACACACTGGTGTCTCTCTCTCTCAGACACAATGCCACACACACAGGTGTCTCTCTCTCTCAGACACAATGCCACACACACTGGGTTGGCAGAGAATCGGGGGCACCTTTGCCCTCACCAGTCGCCCACACATTCTGTCAGTGAGAGACAAACCGTTTCTTTATTCCCATCTTAAGATCGGAACACTTCTCTTTTATATCTGGATCGTCATGTTTACCGCAGCAGTGATGTGTCCACACTCTGAATATTATTTTTATTAGTAATTCCACCAAATAAAATAACCTTTCTTTCATCCACCTCACTCACAAGAAACTCTAGTTCTACCTTGATAGTTCCGTCTTTTTAATATGCACGGCCACTGAGCTCATTTGCATTGTCTATATATGGTTAAATGTGGGCGGATAGAGGGCGTTACAAGAGATTTTTTTGCGTGCGCAGATTATCCGCTAGGTTGTGATTTATAAAGTGAAAATTGCGTGCAGGTGTGCGTACGCATGCTTTTATAAATCTGAATATTTTTTGCGTACGCTCTTTTTGGCTTTTGTGCGTACGTAGAGTTTTAGTAAGGATCCTACGCATACTTTTATAAATGAGGCCCCAGCTCTGTCTCCTTATACCACTTGATATCTGTGACATGTTCACTGGATTTAGCTCCAGACAGGTGACACGGTATAGTGATTTCAGAACCCAGTCGAACTTCAGCTTCCTCAGCCTCTTTTGGGATAATGAGTTCAAAATTACCTACAAGCGGGGGAAAAGGAAAACTTAAAGTCATATAATCATACTTTTTGGGCTAATTTAGTTATTTCATAAAGAACACATCTTTAAGCTCTACCATAACAAAAATGTGGATGTTCATTTAAACAAACAAAACACTTTAATATAAGGATACCTACAAAAATCATCTAAATATCTAATAAAAATAATAACAATAATACATTTTTAAAAAACATGTTGTCCAAAACCTGCAGGGGGCTTTTTCAGACACAGCCAAACACAGCTTTTGTGTAAGGAACACACATATAGAATGTCATTAAATGTTTCATAGGGCAAAATATATAAAAAAGACATATTATAACTCACAGCTAGTTTCTGCCATTGTCCTGTCCTAAATGGAAAGAAAAAACAGTCAAAAGTTAACATGTCTGCAATTGCGTACACTGAATCCATCTCGAAAAATGCCAAAATATGCTCTAACCTAGAAAACCTTAACCATAAACCCAATCCTCTCATTCACTTAATCTTCAAACCAGAGAGAAATATTTGGGCACCAAGAACATGCCTTAAATTGTGAAGTCCCATTGTTATTTTCTCTAATCAAAGGGGGCTCAAGAACTTTTTGGTTACAAGCTTTTCTCTATTATTAAATCTTTCTTTGTCTTCAACCAAACAAACAAATATACATGTACAGGTTTGGAACCAATACAGAGAAAGAATTAAGATTTTTGGTGGAATAAGCTATTGAATTCAGTTTCGTAATACAAAACTTCCTATGTATGCTGAAAGACACAATACACTAATATAACATATTTTACACATTACCATTTTGTTCATTTTTTAAAATTTGCTGCGCTTTAATGTGTGTTTGTGACGCAGCAGTCTTAAATCCATTCATATAAAATATGATACATTCATATAAACCTGAGTTATATTACAGTTGACTTACAAAAAATACTGCACTTACCTCGATCTCACGTCTGTACAAATGTTAATTTAAAATATAAAAAAACATCTGTGAAAGAAAAACACGATTGTGTTTCACTTTGACCCTTTGACTTTGAAATTGTCTGTCACTCAATTTGTTCTCTGTCTCAAGCAACATAAAGACAGCGCCATCTGCTGTACAACGGGTCAGTGGGATCAGGGTTTATTTCTCTTAATCTATAGTATAGTACACCACAGTATAGTAGGATGCTCATACTGTACTTGCTTAGTTTGTCCATCCCTTCTTCTGAAAATAAAAGAAATCAGCAATTTTGACGGTTCTTTGTGGGTCAAATTAATTTCCAACATAAAAACGTGTTACTTAATGTTCAGAATAATCCTTATTCTGTCTGTTTATGTATAGTATTATGTTTTCATACTATTTTATGTTTTTTATGTTTCATAACTATTTTTGAGTGTTTTCTCTTTCTTAAGATGATTTTCATGAAGAATGTTTCTTGAAAAGTAAATTAAAACTACGAGACAATAAAAAAAAAGAGAATAGCATGCCACAGCATATACACATCGACACTAACTGTATTCAAGAAAATGCCAGGGCAAGGAATATGCTATATATATATATATATATATATATATATATATATATAAACTATAAATGTATGATTTACATGTTCTTTCCTTAAAATTACAGTACTTAAAATTTAAGTAAAATAATTTGTATTTAAAATATGTAAGTATGTATTTAAAGTTCTTTTTATGAATGTATTTTTGTCATGTCCCTTGAAATGATTCTCATTTTTCATCCTTACGTTTACCATGCAAATTAAAGGAAATATGAAATAACAGTTACATGTCCATAATATTCTAAGTGTAGCCTCATTATTCAACATTGTTATGGAATTTGATTACATAATTTGGTTGAAATATGAATCGTTTTTCGACGATTTAATGTCAGCCCTGCTTCTCTTACGGAAAAAAACTCTCACAAGACTATGGTTCATTTAAGTGAAATTCAATTGCAGGAAATGGGATTGTCTCCTGTTCTTTCTCAGATAATGTGTAATATTTTTAAGATTTATAAGGTTTAACTAAGATAACATGAAATGCCAACCCTGTTACATTTCAAAACTGTTTGTTTAGCTCAAGTAATATCTACAAATATATAATTTTAACATGTAAAACACAAGCTTTGAGTCATTGACCATTAGTTAGTAATAATTAAATTAGTATGAAACTGTAAAGCATGTTACTGTCATCCCTGTTGACTTTCTGGGGGTCACAGGGATGGCAGATTATAGATGTAATCTTGTTCACCCTATTTTAAAGACATATCTTTGCAAAATAAATTTATTTTAAGGTATGCTGGGTGTGTTTAAACTGTGATTTTTTTCATGTGGCTTAGTAAATCTTACAGAAATAAAAAGCTATATTGCCTTAATAAAATCTATAAAAACGTTAAATAGATTTTTTTTCAGTGAAGAAATTTTATTTACTTGCGTTTAAATTCAACAGTTAATTTGCCTGAAATTGTTTTTTTTAAGTTTGGGAAATATCAACCTACAAATTATTGCATTAGTAAACTTATATTTACAGTGTAAATCTTGGTAATCATATTTTCACTATACGTTTATTCTAATACTTTACTCTTGAGATTCGTAAGAATCATTTTAAATTAACTTACTATTCGAAGTTAAGATGCTGCTCAATATATTTATATATATGAATAATCTAGTCCTAAGCCTATTTCTTCAATAAATATCTAAAACATGTTTTCAAGACATTATTATATTTGAGTATTCTATTGGGCTAGATTGTTATATTACTCTCATTAGAATCAAGGTATCAAATTAAGGAAATCATTTAACTCAACAGCCAAGTGTAAAAACAGCTCCATTTGACTCAAATGCATGACAACAAATAAAAAACACAAATATATAAATAGCACAAAAATATAGCATGAATGTTGAGTAAATATGTTACATTTGTAAATTGTAACTCCATATGAATTTAACATCTGGAGCAGTTTTGGAAGTAATAAACAAGAGCAGCATGAGAACACGAGAGGGCGACAGAGTGCATTTGAGTTTTGCCTTCTGCATTTTCTCAATCCTACTAAATATAAGATGAAGCTGTTTTTCTTTTATTTATCAGACACATTTATCATTATTGTATGTATACTTCCTCAATTATCATTGTATCAATGTTAAGATGATCAAGTTTTACAAACAACTACAACATGTTTTTTGCAATAAAAATGTTCAAGATACAGGGTTGTAGATTTTAACAGAATAGAACAAGATAATCATTAATTCACATTTGTATCGAATTCATGTCAAAAAGAAAAAAGTAATAAAAAAATAATTGGCCCGCGTAAGTTACGCATGTTGTCTTTTTCCAACTAAGACTGGCTTTATTTCACTTACGATTGCTTTGTTACTTCCTGTTCTAAATGCTTATTTTGTAAACCACATTTATAAGTCACTTTGGATAAAAAGCATCAGCTAAATGTCTAAATGTAAATGTAAATGTCATTTTGTGCAATTGTTTTGGTTTCATTGCTGTTGACAAAGTGCCCCCATGTGGACACAGTCATGCAATGCAGCTTCCATTTATTACTGTTCAATAAAGTTTGCAAACATGAAAGAACATCTTTGACCTTGAACTACAATAGTTGGGTTAAAACAATCCTCCTCTGTATAATGTGTCTACATTTAAAATATATTTTTCTGATGGTAAATCCGTGTTATTTAAAAACAAAAGCAATTTTTTGCCCTTTTTGTGACATTTTAAAATGTACAATCTGCAGTAATTTTTGGCAAATTAATATTGTACTTTGATGGATCTTGGGAACTTGAATTGCAACCTTTGTGTTTGTGTGCATTTCCTAAAGATTATACAATTCTGACTTAAGAGTAAAGCCACATATTGTGTTAAAATATCAGATCTTATTTTACTATTTTTTTTCTTCATTCTTTACTGTTTTGATTTATTAATTACATTTAATTATTAGCATATAAGCTATTCTGTTCTGTAGTCCTTGTCTTACTGTTCTTCCAGAAGAAATTGAATATTGCATTTTTATTGTCTTCACAAGTCGATGTGAGTGTTCAATTCTCAAGGTTCTAAATAACATCACGAGACATTGCTGTGAAGCTGTAAACAAGCAATAGCAGATATGATGAACTCCACATCCCCAAAGCTGCTGGAGCTGATCGTGGAACAGCAAGAACCGTACGATGTAGTTCTTACCCAAAGATTCTTAATGAGGATGAAATCTGACTTCCTTTATAGTGAGGTCACTTCCTGTGATGTTTACTTGTTTGTATGTTTATGTATGTGTGTAAGTGATAGAAACGGAGAGTCAGGATGGAGGATCTGGCAGAGTATCATGGAGACATCAGTAGGAAAAAAGCAGAAGAGATGTTGATTGAAGCCGGCAGAGATGGCAGCTATCTGATCAGAGACAGCAAAAGTTTACCAGGTTCATACTGCGTGTGTGTGCTGTGAGTACCATTATACCATCTCTAGCACAGTTCCTGTAGTGACAAACATTATAATGTAGTTACTAAGAATATTAATGTTCAGATGTGGTGAATGGGTGTACACCTACAGAGTTTTCAAACAACAGGACGGCTACTGGACAATAGAGGTAGGAACAAATTCAATTTAAATAAGAGAGCTCATGAACAAATTAGAATTTCTATTATGTCTGCTGTTTGCTTTAACTCTATTGTATTGGTCTATTACGTCTACTAAATTATTTAAGTGGAACTGTATTTAAAGTCTGATGTTATTTGCCATGACATCAGTTCTACCAATTTGTTAACCTCAGAACCAGAAAACTGTTTTCAATGACTAATAGCTCAGTAAAGTGATGTAGATCAGCACACACAGGATGAGAATCTTGAAAGAGAATAGGTTAAATTCCTGATTTTAAGATAACACACAACAATCCTTGACAACAGTTTACTAGATGCGGATCATAAGTTGGTTCAAACTGAGATGCAAGTAAAAAACATAAACATCTTTATTTCCCCTGTGCAATGTACAACACACATATTTTCTAGATATATAAAGAGGAAGAATTACTCATTTAATTCAGGCGAAAGGGTAAATGCAAACATATTTTTAGCATGACTGTTCGGACAAGAAAGTTTTGATTAAGTGTGAAAGTAAAGTAGACATATGCTTGTGGAAAACTACAAGCAAAATAAGATGTGCTATTCTTTTTTTCTATTTGTGGTCAGCGTGTTGACGTGTGCAGCGGTGTCTGTATTTATAGAGTCCCACACCACAGATTCATAGCCAGAACTTCTACATCTGCTGTAATTCAATATTACCCTTTTGGATTTAAGCGTTAAGGAAGTGGCGATATCAATGTTTATCAGATGTTTATAAACACTTTTATTTTCAACTCCCAAAGTTTTTTTTGCCTAAGTAATTTAAAGCCATGACATGAAAAATCAGACTGTGTTTCAATAGTTTCAGATCTCAAATTGTCAGCCACTCAGTTGTGCAAATGAGCGTTCATCGAAACTACTCATTTTAATCTTCCTTTGTGTCACAGGGGTATTACACATTCATTAAAACATTAGAACTAGTAATAAAACAGGTGGTCACTTAATAAACTTTTGACGGAAGTTTAAACAGTCTTAGGTCCCTTAAGAGCGTTTCATCAGTAACATTTGTTTTTTATGCAAATGAATGGTCTTATAACTTTAATCTGTTTTATTTTTTTAGACAGCTCCTGGGACAGAGGAAAGATTCTTTAGAAAAGTCAGTAACCTTATTTCTGCTTTTAAGATCCCGGACCAAGGAATCAGCATTCCGCTTCTATATCCTGTGAATAAACAACAACATACACAATAACACAAGAACAAATACCTCAAAACACACAATGTGTATTTATATATTGCATATTTTTGTAAGTAAAGATACATTAATCTGGCCTTTGTCAATAGAGCTTTTGGTTGTGAGTCCTGGTTCATTTCTGACCCTTGATACTCTTTTGCTTTTAGAGTAAGAATGAGAGTTTGTTTGGGAACCTATGAAAGTTCATTTCCTCTTATAACAATAGGGGTTCTTGTTTTCTATTGTTTGTTCTAGCATAAAGCCTACAAATAGGTTTTTAACTCAACTGATGTATCACAACAAATGATAAACACAACTTTTAATTTAAAACAGAGTGTTTTTCATCACTAGCGCTTAAAACCACAACCAACATTTTTTTATTTAGTGTTGTTTTAACGTGTATTGTTCACTTTATTTATGTATTAACACCAAATGACTCGTAATGTGTTAAATGAAACAAGACACGTCGAATAGCAGACAAAACCAAAGTGGTAATATTGAACTCATTTTTTTTTTTTTAGAACACTGTGTAATGATATTCAGAGAAAAAATGTGTACACCTGACCTGTTTTTCCACTGTTTATCCAATATATAAAAAGGTAAAATCTAATGGGAATAAAACAAGAGGAACAACATGTGAACTTGGACTGGTTATATTCTAAATTATGTTTACGAGAATTGACTTTCGTACATTCACATCTTTCGCTTCTGCTAAAAACAGAAAAAATTTACTTTTAAAACTTTATGATTCTTTGAAAAATCATTTAGTTAAGAATGAGTAAATTGCACATACAGAAACAAACACACACACGTTTACATTTGCATTTTTATTCATAAAAAGGCCACTGCCCAAAGTACTTTGTTTTTAAATAGGCATGTTTTACAAACTGCTTTAATCTGGGTACATGAAGTCCATCAGCCAAACATACACCACAGGAACTTGTTAGGCCGAAGTGAGGACATTGAACTTCTTTAGTATTTTTGTGAGAGAATTTGATCAACGAAACGTTACATATTCTTTGTCAGTTCATTGATGGTGATTATGACCAAGATTAAAACTAATTTAAAAGAAACTATTATATCCCGCCGATATTTTTTTCTTCGTGCAACATAATCGTATCTGGATAGAAATTAATATTTGCAAAACGCCTGAACATATTGTGCCTTCGGAGCACCTCTCCCGCGAATCCGTTAAATATTTGCACATCCTAAATATTCGGTCTAATGCATTTATCTCTTCACCTTATTTTCAGTGCAAATATATATCTCAGATTAAGGTTACAAAGCTTGATGGTACAGCATATCCACAGAATTCACAAGAAAATACATTTAGTCCTAATTCTCTTGAGTTTCATGTATAAATAGTCCATTATCTATAAACAGTCTACAATAGTCCATTAATGATATACACAAGTCCATATCGAGTGTCCTACACACAGAACGTCTACCCACAGTGCTGCAGACTTTTGGAAAAGATCCGACTCCAAGACTAACACAAAAAAAAAACGTTCTTCAGCAGGCGATCCTTTCATTTCCCTAAGATTCTTCCTCCTCAGGTCTCCTGCTGGTTTCAACAGGGATCAGAAACCAGGAAAATCACCTCTCGAGGTACTTGAAAACGAATCCAATTTGTTGACGCTCATTGTGAAACCAAATCAATGGGAGTTTCAGCAAATCAAAAGATAAAACCCAAGAGAATAAACAACAGGAGCAGCATATCGACTGTAAACTGGGACATGTTTATGTCATTGTGTGTTTGAATCCTGGAGTATGTTTACAAGATTTACGTCATACTGTAAGCATTAGCGTTCATGATTTTTGGCCAATCCCCATCTACCGAAAAAACAATAAATAAAACCAACCGTGTAAAACTAAGGCAAGTGACTATTACAGAAACACAAATTGAGTATGTACGATATGTCTAAGCCCATTTCATGTGATCGTTTCTAGCAGACCAGGAAGGCACAATTTCCACATACAGAAGATTTTTTTCTACATTTGAAAAAAAGGTTACTGTACAGTTTAAGCAAAATGAACGAATCTGTTTCCACAGCAACGGTGTCCAACGGCCTAATTCTCTCAGCTTCTTTAACACTGAATAAGCATAAACAACACAAGATGGCGTTGAGCTCCTGCCAAGACTCTCAAACATCTCTTCCAGGAGTTCAGTCTTGTGACAGCAAAGTCAGACTCATAGGCAGACCGCAGCGAATCAAACTGAGAGACTCCGGAAAGCTGTTTGACGTTGACGGTTCCAGAGGTCTGCGGAAATGTTCGGTCTAAACCATCGGGATCGTAAAAGCTGTCTACGTGTAAATCCTGGAACGTGACTGAGAAACACTTAACACAGCGGCCAATGAAATCACCAGAACCCCTCCGGTTACTTGGCATTCCCCGAATGATGACTGTACACGATAAAGTGAGAGAGCCAGGCGTGACTGCATGTGTGGATTTATAACTCAACGCGAGTCGAGAAAAGTCATGGGTGAATTGTTCTCCATGCCCTCTGGTTGGCAAGCATGGCTTGTTCTTTAGTTAGAACGGTTAAGCCACTGTAAACCAAGAAAGATGTCTGAACTAAATTTGGCTAAGAGTACATAAACAAACACAAAGTTCTAAAAATAATACCATCATTTGTCACTTTTTAAAGGCATTAGAGTCTTTCGTGATTCGTTTGGTTGGGGTTCTAGAAAAAGCTGAAGATATGTAGGAGCTTGGAGTGTTATAAAGGGGTGTGTAGGCATGTAAGGAAGTGTGTCTTAAGTGCCGCTGTTACCTGCGACCTGTTTCCACATGTCTGATCAGGTGAATATTAAAGGGGCTGTCTGCTAGCTCGGGGTGTTGCTCGACGGGGAGAGCATAGAACCCGTCGTACCCTGAGACACGCCCCTCTGCGATGAGCTCATCCTTTTCTTTCTCAGTCCAAACCAAACTTCCGCTCTCCCCTTCCAGGATCTTCTTCTGTTCTCGTAGCCATGCCCCCTGTACGGCTCTAATCCGCGCCGCCTCCAGCACCCGCGTGCGCTCTTCCTCCGGTGATGCTCCGTATCGAATGTTAAAGCTGAGAGACCCCTGCTGGAGGACGATGTCGGCGAAACGCCGCATTTCCCCGCCCACCATAGCGCTGATTTGGGAAACCGAAACGTTCACGCCATTTTCCAATACTCTGACTCCGCCTCCAGCTCCTCCTCCGGCAACGCCCAGATCTGCCTCCAGAGGTCCCGCCTTGGTGAAATAGTGAGTGTCACGGCCTTCTACGGTAAAATGGAGGCCTCTCAGGTACATGGCACTGTTTAGCACGGCCGCAATGCGTCGGCTGTCCTCGCTCGCCACCCCGATGATCTCCGTTGCGACCACGCCGTCACGGATGGCAAATTTCACGCCTTTTCCGAAAATGGAAGAAAGGGCGGAGAATATAGGCCTCCGTCCCTGGCGGCCTCCGATTTTGCCGTTGGCTGGGGTCATGGGGAGGCGATCCAATGAGATGAAGTTTTTCAAATGCTTTTGAAGATCACACTGGATGCCAAGGACAATCTGGGGGGAATTTATAAAAAGCAAACATGAGTGATTTTGATTTGTTGCTAGACCTACTCTAGATGATGGTAGAAATGAAATATGGATTCTGGAAATTACCTTGCTGGTGTCCCAGGTCTGCGTGCGAAGCTGTGTGGCCATCATCTCATAGGTTTGCTCTGTGTTCTCGACTTTTGGTTTGGGAAATCCTGGAACTACGTTATGAAGCTGGAACCCAAAGAGCTGCAGCCAGCTACTGATGTCTGGAAAGAGAAAAACACTGTTAAAAAAGTTTTGACATTGTGTCCATTATGTTAATTTATTCCTAACAGAGTACAAAAATAAAGTTACAAAATTGGACATAAATTAAATGTGTATTTAACAAATTATATTAAAAATATAGTTTAATAAATTGTATTTTAAAACTAAAATAATTTGTAATACTGTAAAGATTTAGACCATGTAAATTAAATAAATAAATAAAATTCTGACATTATTTAGTCACATTCTTATCATGTCAAACCTGTTCCTACCACAAAATAAGATATTTTGAAGAATATTGGGAATAGGGAACATTCACTTCCATTGATTTTGTGTCCATCCAATAGGGAATGTTAGAATAAATGAATAGATGCCCCCGAGGTTACTAACTTTCTAAAAATATCATGTAATTTTGCAGAAGAAACAAAGTCATACAGTTTTGAAGTGCCGATTTTTTGTGGGTAAAATATCACTTTAAAAATAAATTTTAGAAATAAACTCGAACCAGACCAAAAAAAAACTGTATGTCAAATAATCAAACTTATTTTATTATAAAGACAATATATGTTTGATATGTTTTGCCCCAACTTTCCTTTTCAACTAGAAATTCATCAACACAAAAAAACCCTGCAATCATCAAGCCGGTTTATGGGGTCTTCAAAATAGTTTATGGGTTCTTCTTTTATAGGTTACTTTACTACCAGCTGCACAACACAACACTAGTAAGTGTTCATATGATTTCTGATTCTCATGAATGCCATGTGACAATCTATAGTGTGAGGCATTTAGCAGGACTTTTTAGGAATTCAGACAGTGACCCCAACACCTATGTTTTCTGCATTGAGTGACGTTAAACATTTGTATGAGTTGAAACTATCGCCATAAGTTTACACTTTACCATAAGTGTAACTAAGGCACACAGGGTTGTATAGAGCCCGTTTTAACATCAAGTTTGACTTAAAGACACGAAACTTTAGTTTGCTTTTGAAACATGATTCTAACACATGATATAAATTTTTCCACAGCACATTGCTTTGGCTCTAACTAATGAATCTCAGTTCCGCCGTGTGATATTTATATACTTTAGTGCTCATTTCCCTTAAGAGAACTGACACAAACACAACTCACAAAACCCAAAGCATGACGATGGTTTCACCTCACTGTCAAATACCCTGTTTCTTATTGTGCAAAAGTAAAACTCGAACTGCCTCCCCCAGACAAAGCAAGTTTAAGCGTTTAAATTGCTTTTTAAAATGTAAAAATGTTTCCAAAATACAACTCAAGAAGAAAAGTGTCTACAGTCTACCAGCCACATGGGACCCTAATGTACACCTTGTTAATGTTGGTAGAGATAAGGATTTCAAAATTTAAGGGATAGCTTATTCAAAAATGGAAACCATTTACTCATTCTCATGTAATTTTCACATTATCTGTGAATCAAAATTACTTTTATGAAAACTCTTGGTAACCCAACAACATTGGTGGCCATTGACATCCATTGTGAGAATACAAAGCCACTTTGGCTTTTCCGCTCAAGAAACAACATTAGTGTGAAAAACTGACATTTATTGGTGAGCTATCCCTTTAAGACACTTAACCGTTACCTGTTGTAAACCTGATCACATCCTGTAGGTCTCCCACCGGGTAGTTGTTCTTAAATGAGTACAAATTAAACGGCTTTGGATTCACGCTCAGCTCCGCCCACAATTCGTGATTGGGTGTCGTCCACCTTCCCGCCACCACATCGTAGTCACGGCGACCGAGGTGCACCAATCGTGTGAAAGAGTCATAGAGGCCTCCTTGAAACCCAAAGACGAGAGGAAACGTGGGGTTTGAATCTCTGTAAACATCTCCGTATGGTGTGTACCACACTTCTTTCACCACATGACCCCGACTGCTGAAAACCGCCAGAGGGGTTCTGGCGTTGTCGCATGCTATGTAGAATTCCTCTCCGCTGCTCATCTCCATGGCAATGAGGTGACCTTGTAGGTCGTAATAGAGGGAAGTGATCTCCGAGCTGCTGTGGTTGTAGAGATGCGTCACCCGCGTCGGTTCCGTTAGATCGGCGTAGAAAAATTGCAACTGTGATCCATCGCTGGCACGGCTAGCGACTCTCCTCCCAAGGCCGTCGTAGCGGTACCAAACCTTCTGTCCGCTGTCTCGGTCATAGGCGCCCAGAAGAAGTCCATTTGACCCGTAATCGAAGAGCAGGTTGCCACGAAGACGCAAGAACCCGTCTTCATCTGTGCGGTATTGGATCTCTCCAAGGCGTGTTATTCGGTCCCGAAGATCATAGCGAAGCGGTGTCAAGCGTGCACTGTTACCGTGACTCAATAAGTTTATGTTTCCATTGAGGTCGTAGCTGTAACGCCACTGTGGACGGTCATTTATGGCCACGGTTTGCAACTGCCCGTCTGCGTCGTACTCATACGCGTACCTTGTGATGTTGTTGTCCACCCCGATTCGTATATCGCAGTTGGTGACACGTCCCATGCTGTCATACTGCAGTGTCATCCAGTAGGCAATGGCTTTCAAAATCTCGTACTGAACTTCAATCACTTGTCCATTAGGGTTGAAGATCTTGGTGTGTTTCATTGCATGAGTTGTGATGACCTGGTTGAGGTCATAATTGATGACGCTGAATTTCCCAAACTGCTCGATGCGTCCCGATACGTCCACGTAGCGGTACAGGTCGATGGGCAGCGGCGTTTCGTTGATCATAGCTTGCATGCTGGTGACTCTGAAGTTGTTGTAGCTGTAGTCGAAGCGAGCGTTAACCAATCCTTCCTCACTGAAGCGATATATTTGCCTGCTCACCAGAGGACCTTAAACCGAGAGAGAGAGATGGAAGGGGAAAATAAACAAGACAAGGAGAGAATTTAGCAGCGGAGCAGCGAGTCACACAAAGGTGAGGTAAAACATGAGTCAGCTTTGCCAAAGTGCGAGATAGGATGAACTCCCCAATGATTGCGATTCAAGGCACTTTTAGAAAAGCCGAGCAGGAGGTAGAGCGAGAGAAGTGACAAAAGAAAGATTAAATGTCAACTTGAATGTTTCTTGGTGCTCCTAACCAGTTTCTTTGACCAACAGCTCACCCGCCTCACCTGTCTCTCTGTCTGACGGTATTATCATCTTACTTGTTTGTCTGTGTGAAGGTACAAACCAGCCTCTCTGCTGACTGATTCAACTATTTTGTCTGTTTATTTAACTTCTTTTGCTTCAAGTTGGGTTGATATAGAACATAAAGCCTTTATGACCTGTCTCTTGATCAGTTCCTCCATGGTGGTCTGACTTACAAACACGCATGAAAAATTCATCTTTTCCGTCCACACCTTACCCACTAAAATCACTAAAATCCTTACCTTCTCACTCTTCCTAAAAAAAAATTCTCCTTTCCTCCTAAAGTTTTTTTTTTAGCCTTGTGTTACTTTTCACCTATTGTTGTCTCTGCTATTTACCGATTTATTGTCTCTTCAATTCTTTGCAAGTCACTTTGGATAAAAGTGTCTGCTAAATGCCCAAATGTAAATGTAAATTAAAAAAAATTGCTGTAATTCATTTTTGATATTTACAATTTTCATTTTTTAATTATCCTAAATAATATCCTAAAAATATAATCTTTAAATCTTTAAAAGTGGCTAAAGGAGAGCATGTTTAAGGTTGAATATAAAGATCAAGATACAATTTTTGCTAATTAACAAAACATAGTTCAAATTTTTTACTTACTGTATATATCATAAATGTAATATCTTTTATTTAAATTTGTATTTTTTATATTATTGTATTTACTGTATTATCCTAAACTCTCTTTAAATAAAACCACTAATTTCCCTAGAATTCAATGACATCATTAATTTAGCGGGTTATGTATAAAATGAATAATTTCACTATTTATGAATAAAATCACTAATTTCTCTATTTATTTATTTAAACCGTTTAGTAAACATATCTTTTATTATATATAAATACAATTCTAAATGTAACCAGGTATAACATTTAATTATGAAGTTTGCTATGTATCAATACAATAAACAATTTTACTTTATAACAACAAAACTATACATTTATTTTATTAATATATTGTTAATTTCAATATGTACTAACAAAACATCTTTGTACTTTATCATAAATATAAATTTGTTTTTGTTTGTCTTGATATCTTTCATATAGGCTTTAATTTACAACCATTATGATTTTGTTAATACTTTAATGCCCATGACGTCTACTTGGATGCCCTTGATCTTATAATTAGATTATGGAATGTAAGCCTAAATTTCGCAGACAGGGTCAATTGTTAACAAAACCTACAAAATGATCTTTTCATCATCATAAACATGATGGATTAATTTCTAAAAATATTTATTCAGTGAATTAACCAAAAAGAAAAAAACACAATCCTGTTCTTTAAACTTCAAGCTTAAATAGCCATCATCATGTCAAGCATTCCTATAAAATTGGAACTTTGTAACTGTTTGTCTTTCTGTAAATGTTGTGGATCTGTTGCTCTGTACCTGTCTGTCTGTAGCGGATGGTGCAGACGAATCCTTCGTGCATCAGGTGGATGGTTTTCACAGCACCTGTTGCCTCATCATAGGTGAAAGTAACCAGCGTTGAGTCATAGAGAATCTCAGCCAGCCTGGCCACCCGGCTGTATTTGTAGATCACACGTCTTCCCGTGCCCAGGTACAGGCTCCGGAGCAGACGCCCGTCGTGGGCGTAATCTTGTGTAAAGCTGGAGCTGGGCGAATCGGGTGGTGTGTAGGTGTTTCGGTAGTAGCCCACAGACAGAGAGGTCTGAAGACTGTGTCTCACCATGCTGGGAAGGGTGACGGATAGGAGGCAGTCTGTCTGATCGTACTCGAATGTGTAGCGACGCTGGCTGTGTAACAACAGCTGGACTGACTAAAAGAAAAAACGCAATAAGGGAAAGAGATTATTTCCATAATTTAATGTTCGGCTGTAGGCAAACTAAGAAAAAAGATATGAAATATTGCTTGAAAAAGTAACCAATTTTATAACCCTTAAGATTTTTTGGGCATTGTGATATTATTTTAATTACAACTAGGAAAAATTTTCCCAGAAATCTAATTAAGGGAATGTGTCTGGGTTTCTGTTAGTGTATCATGATGGTTTTATTTGTAATTATTCTCAGGGTGGTTTTCATTACATCTCATGACTGTTACAGATTGTTTTTTACAGTTAGAACAAAACAAGTGCGCAGTAAAAATTAAATCTTAATAATAGGTTCAATTTTATGCTGTTTATAATTATAATAAGCGATTCGTTTATTGATCCCTAAATAAATGTTTGTTCATATAGATTATAGCTTATATAGATATGTTTATAATGTATATTTATATAATATTAGTTATCAGTATATATAATGTAGCACATTTGTTTGTATTATAAAAATATATTTATACATGTTATTAATTTTTGAACTTCATGAATGTATACATGTAACATAAATATATAAAAATAAACATTTTAGAATCGATATTTCACGATTCGTCATTTAGAATCGACATATCATTATTAATCGTTAAGGATTCAATATATATTCTGATTAAAATTATATAGTGAAACCTTCTCCAGAAAGGTGTAGCTCCAGATCTTCCCATTGGCCCATGTGCGGGTGATGATGCGTCCGTTATCGTAATCTCTGCGTTCGGTCCAGTTTCCTCTCTGTATGCCGGTGACAAGCCCATCGCTGGAGTAGGACACTCGCACTTGATTATATTTACTGGGTGTCCAAAGCACTGGCCTGCCCTGGTCATCATACTGCACACGCAGGGTGAACTTCCGATGGTCGTCATAAATTTTCCCAACTCGACTCTCCTGACTGTAGTCTATAGACAACACGTTCCTGTTGTGAGCCTGAGAAAGAGAGAAGGGGGCATGAAAGAAGGTAAAACTTATGATCTTATTATATCGGTGTACACAAAAAGCACGCGTGCAATAAAATTGGCAATAAAAGAAAAAAATTCTTTCTCGGGGGCCTGGAGGGAGACGGGGTTGCTGTTATGGCCGGCATTATTCAGCGTATACATCAGCGAATTGACAAGGAATCTGAACAGTTTGAAATTTCTGGTTTCGCTCCGCATGATTCAGAAATCACATTTCTTCGCTATGCAGATGATAGGCTGCCGTCTCCCACTGAACAGAGTTACTGCAGAGTCTGGGCCCGATATAAGCTTCCAGTGCCATAAAACTATAATGTCCTGTAGTGACGCCGGTTAGAATTTGGCTGAATATATTAGAATAACTAATTGAGCCAGCTGCCCTTTACGGCTGCGAGGTGTGGCGTCCACTAACAAATCACATATTAGGCAAATGGGAGAAACATCCAACTGAGACCTTGCATACAATATTCTGTAAAAAATATCTTACAAGTAAATGGGAACGCCACGAATAATGTGTGCACGGCAGAATTAGGCCAATGAACATTAATTCGGTGATCCCTGTATCATTATATAAACCTTACGATGAGAAGAGTAGAGCAAAGCAAACAGACCCCCTCGCTGAGACTGTCCTGAGCTCGACAATTAATTCTACTAACATATACACGTCCCCTGAGAACAGAACAATTCCAGGAACCTAATTAGAATAAACCAAATCACTAGCACAACATGATTATATCACATATTTGCCAACGCAAACAATGTCACAAAGTAAAATGCAATTTACTCTGGCCTTTAAAGTATGGCACCGCGGAAGAGTGCCGTTCTGGTTTCCTGAAGTTGGCGTCTTTAGGGGCCAGTATAAAAAGTTTTATACAGCACTCACACATGTTTTATGTGGACTTTTCTTAAGCATAATGACTAGTACTGTATACCGTTCAATCTATATGTTCCAGAAAAGTTCTCCCAAACTTAACACCCACACACTGAAAAATGGTGGGCAGTTTGAATTACTTAACATGAACATCAGTTCCACATGATTCAATTTGTTTTTTAATACTATATTTTCAAATTTCTGAAAATATGTTAAAAACTTAAATTATGTGGAAACAATTCACATGATAAAGCAACAACCAATATTTTTCAGCGCAGAAAACTTTTTGAAAAATATGATATGGTTGATATATATATATATTTGATATAGTTGATATAAAGGTCAAGGTCAAAATTGACTGGTACTAAAGACTTGTTGGTCCCTGTACACTCTAAAAAACAGTGCTTTGTTAATACCACAAAAAAAGTAATAGCTACATTTACTTAATACAATTTAATAAAAACAAATAGTTAATTTCTTTGGAATCTAGATAAAATATTTAAAGTTTTTTTAATGAAAATAATTCCAAATTAAAAAATGAAAATATATAATGTACACCTTGTCTTGCTGGTGAAGTCTAATAAAATAAATATTTAATTATTAAAAAATGTATTTAATAATGTACTTTGATTTACTCAATTTAAACAGCATGGTTTATTGATTCACACCTTTAAAATGTACTTTATTTGAATGTCAATTGATTCACAAAATAAGACTTAAAAAACTTTTAAGAGTTTAAGTTACACAAAATGTAAAAGACGATGACAAAATGCACTGTTAAAGCCAGCTATTTGAAGGGCAAACAGAAAACAAATGTGGCCGCCAGGAAACAATCCTTATTGTTCAACCCTGGTATTGTTTTTCTTATTCATTATGATGTTCTTCTCATCTCTTAATTATTTATTGTGCTGTGATCTTCACAACATCCTTTGTCTGCAGATGCCCTTCAGCAGCTCTGCCAATGCGATTGTGATGTTATTTGTGGTTCAAGTAAAGCATGCAACAAATGAAACAGAGAAGAGAGAAGAGAGGAAAACATAGATGTATGGAGTTTATTTCAGGGTGAAGTTTTAACACTGTCTGATATGTTTTGTGGGATGTAGGTTATTGCTCCTATGGTATTACATAGTATAGGACAAAGACAGTGTTGCCAGATTAAAATTGCCCAAGTATTGCATCAGAAGCACAAATTAACGTATTTGAAGGGATTTTTTTACACGAGTCACACATACAGACTACAGCTTTATCTAGATAATACATAGGATTATTAAAAGTGTCGAAAAAATTCTGAAAATATCTTATGTTATGGGATATTTATCGTACGTCTGGCAACCCTGGGTACAGATTAGAGAGTGTAGTGTTCTGTAGTGTTAGGGATTAGTCTGTTTTCCTTTTGCAGCACAACAAATCCCTTTAGGGCAAACCAGTTCACACAGAGGTCATAGCCCTCCTCCAGGGCAGCTATCTTTTAACTATGTAAGTATAGATTCAGTCGATATTAAAGGGATAGTTCAAACAAAATGAAGACTGTGTCATCATTTCCGTACACTCTTGTCATTATGGCTCTCTATCTTCTGAAGAACTTAAATGAAGATATTTTGACACTTATTGGTAACTGAACAACATGGTACCCATCAACTTAAATTGTTTGTCCATACTATACAATTAAATGGGTGCTGCCATTGTTAGGTTTCCAAATATCTTCTTTAGTCTTCTGCAGCGGAAAAAAGCAAACAGGTTTGACATGTCAAGGACGGGGAAAGAATAATGACAGAATTTTCCTTTTGGGGTGAATTATCCCTTTAATGACTGAAAGGTTGAAATCACCAAGCGGTCTGCCAAGTGTGTTTCAATAACATATGTGAGTTCAGCAATAAACACCTGATTGGCATCATAAATATTACTCCTTTAGCTCAAAACAGATCGTGTTGATCCAGCTTGATAAAAAAGATGGAGATGTTATCTCTAATAAGGCGATGGGGTAAGAGTGGGATCACTTGATGAGTGTTATGAGTTCTCCCATGAATAATATTCCTCTGAATTGCACATCTGTTCTACCCCTGCGCATCACATACAATGTCACAACGATGTCACCCCACCCTACCCACACATTTATAAGCGGTGTTGTATGTTTGTGTTACCCTCAGTCGACGTTCATAAGCAGTGTGATTTCCCTTGGCCTGTTCGCGTCTCTGTCTCCACTCTATCAAGCTGTGAGCCGGTTCCCCCGGCAACGTGATGTTGCACCTACCAACCGTGGGATGGACCAGACCTGACAATGCCCCCTGCAACAGCCCCGATGACACGGTGGGCTCAGTGCTGAGAGTCACATCCATTCCGCTGGCATACGTCACCCAGAGAGACCCGTCGTCTCTGACGCCATACACACTGACCGAGTGAGCTGGTCAGACAGATAAAAGAGCTGTTGTTACACTTCTATTGCAAGAAGATATTTGACATCAAATAAAAAAAAGTGTTGGGTTTACTGTAGATTAACATTTACACACACACGCACGCACCCACACATACACACACACACACACACACGCACACACTCTCTCTCTCTCTCTCTCTCTCTCTCTCTCTCTCTCTCTCTCTCTCTCTCTCTCACCTTGTCGAAGTGTGTAGACGGTATTATCTGCCGAATGGTTTGTGGTTATAATAAAATTTTCTCTGTTCGAAGCAGTTGCTTCCACTTTGACAGCTTTCTCCATGTTACCATGGAAACTGCTGACCTCTCCAGTCGGCAAGGTCATGTTGATGAGATGCCCGTCAGAGTTATACCTGCACAAGAACACATTCTCAGTTAGTGTGTTTGTGTGTTTGAGTTCGAGAACAACAGGAAGATGACATTAAAGTTTAGGAGCATTCAAGGGGTCAAATCATGATTTTATTTTCCAACCCGGCCCACTTTAGTATAAGTTTTGTATACCAACAAGTATAATATATATATATATATATATATATATACATATTGTATTTATAGACGTATATCATAGATTTTTTTAAGCACACAGTTTCGCTTTAATGGACTGCTTAAATCACATTCTGTATTTTCTTTTCCAAATGTCCCCATAAGGATAGTAAAAACGAAATGAACTAAATTGAGAGGACCGTCTAACAAAATCGACTAGGAAAACAACTTAATAAACATACTAAATAAAAAGTGTTTGGTGTTAAGTGCAAAAAGGGTTAATGAATTAAACAAATACATCAAATCTAACTTTTTAAGGTGTGGTAACATGCCATTTTATGCATTCTGATTGCTTTTGACAGTAAAACAGCAGGATTCTCATGCTTAACCTGTTTCAGTTGTTAAAACAGAGTAAGGCGCATGACATTTCATATATGTTTTCAAAACTGCTCTCCGGCAGTCTTTGTTTCTAAAAGATTTTTCTTTTTCTCGAATTCTACACCTCTTATGGTTTCTAGTTCTTTATTGGCCATTCTCCTGTAAAATCCCACCCACGGACCAATCAGAGAGTGCAAGCATCAGTGTGTACATTTCAGGAGAAGTCCTTTTGAAGTGTAGAGTCATAATACTTTTTCCATAAACCATTTTGAAGCTGTATCTGACTGCCTTTGAGCAAACCAAAGACTTTTTGGATATATGAACCACATGAGACATAAGATTGCCCGAAACTGCGTGGCATACCCCAGCCTTTACTAATGGGCATAAAGCAAACTGCAGTATTTGCATCAACCAGACATAGTGTGGGAGATCCCAGAATCTCCCAGATCCTAGAGAGTTTGTGCTGATCAGAGTTTCCCAGTAGGTTTGTTGTTTTGGGAATGACTTGACAGTCGGGTAGTGTGATCCCCTGTGGTTTATTGTGTGATGCCCAGTCTTTTTCAAAGCAAAAAGTTTATAATATTTACTAATTCCCTTTTAGTATAAAGCAGCCTTTGTATATCTCACATCTAAATTCTTGTCCATGGACTGCATTTCATGTGATACACTGAAAAGTAATATCATATTTCTACCATGGCATTATTAAAATTTTTCCTGGATTCTTCTCTCTCTCTCCACCGTTTCTAGATTGAATAGCAATTCGAAACACACAACCCCTGAGCTCCTTCATCTTCTCTTCTCCTCTTTTATTTCCATGCAATCAATGTCAATGCTAATTTATATCATGTACTTGTGTATGGCCACCCACACGGATGTGGAAGACAGAAAAAGCTTTTCATTTGATCAGATTGCTGGGATTTTTCAAAGGCATGCGCTTCAGATCCAAAGACATGAGGCTACCATGTCTGCATTCACTTTGGATGTTTAATCCGCCTGAAACGTGGCTGGAAGCAGCTAATCCACTTGCTTTCTGTTGGAATTTTGATGATTTTTCTCATTAAAGCTCCTCTGAAGTCGTATGTTAAATGAGATTTTAGCATTTTTTGCATTGCTTGTGCTCAACTCCGTGCAACAAAGCAAGGATGTGTTGGGCATATGCCAGGGCGTAGTATTGCTGTTATATTCTGATAGCAACAGTGATGCTTACCATTGCAAAGACTACTAACTAAAAAAAAAGTGCATCAAAATTTTGTAGGCCGGCGTTTTTGGGCTTCTTTAAACAATGAGTTTGAGGCATGACTTTGTCCCGTACGGAGGATTGAATGCTTGTTTAATGAACCTTTGCAACCTCGTACCATTATGCTTTTACAAATGTTCATTTCCTCCAAAAGTCTGCATTCAGTGAGTGATCACCTTCCTGAACTTTCACTGTTTGTCGCGGGTGGAATTATCTTGCCGTGCCGTACCCGAGCAGCAGAGTCTGTTCTCAAGACACATCTTCTCTGTGACCGCTTAGCTCAATCCCCTTAATGTTCTATACGTCTTTCTGGCTTTTACTTTCCGGAGTATTTGGGAACCTTGTTTAGTGGCACTTTAAGCCTGATTTATACCAAAATGCAGTACAGAAATCATTTACTTTTGTGCATTCCCTTTTCATTAAAAAAGTATTTTGGAAGAATCACTCAAGTCAAATATTCATACAAGTCTCCTGCTTATGAATAAGTCTATGTTACGTGTTTGTGTCAGTCAAGTATCAAATTATATAAGGTCAAGACAAGTTTTGAGTCTTACTAAAGGCAAATCCATTACTATTTTCTTAGTTGGAAGAAAGTGACATTCATCTTAAAGAAAATCAACTGAACAATCTGAAGGCAAGAGTCTCTTGCTCTTTGTGAATACCCACTCAATAGAAAATGTCTCTATTCTCTGCAGTAAAATGAATGGGTAACTATGGTAACCACATCTATCGCTGGTACTTAACCACTCCCCCGTATATGATGCCTCACTGAGTATAACAATACTAATATTCATATTACAAAAAAACATTATAGAATGCTTAAAGAACGGTGCAGCCAAATGGAAAATTCTGTTATTGTTTACTCACCCCCTTGTTATTTCAATCTTGCATGACTTTCTTTAGTTTAAGGAGGAGTTTGTCACTTGTATTGTACAAACTCAAAAATTTGAGTAATGTTGCGTCGCTGTTTTTCTTTTTACAATATTCTTCAAAATATCTTCATATTATATGTAGTCTATCTTAATTTTTATATAGTGAAATGAAAAGAGATTAAGTAAATGATCCATCACTACAAACTATCACTTACAACTTAAAAGTAGGGTTCACTTAGAAATGACATTTCTGTCATCATTTATTCACTCTCATGTATGATAAATACAGTAATGACACAACTTTTATTTTCAGATGAACCATCACTTAAATGGCAAAATCATCTTTTCTCTTGTATGTCTGAAAACCGGTAAATTATGTTTTCTATTGTAGAACACAAAAGAAGATCCTTTGAGAACTGTCTGTGTTGTTTTGTGTCCATACAAGTCAATGGGGATTCATGCTGTTTTGTTGCCATCTTTCTTCAGAATATCTTATTTTGTGGTCAAAGAAGAAAGTCATAGAGGTTTGACATGAAAAGAGGAAGAGTAAATGATATAATAAAACTTTATTTTTGGGTTAACTATCACTTTAGTTGTTATAAAAATTCTGTCATCATTTATTTACTTATGTCCTCTGAACAAATCTGGTTGGAAAAGATATTTCGATACAGTCCATGGCGACCAGTGATGTATGTACATCAACGGGTTATGTAAAATACCAACTTTCTTCAAAATACGTTCTACTCTGTTGAGCAGAAACTACATGCAGGTTTAAAATGAGAAGTGTTTGTGTATGATCAAAAATATATAACACATTTTCAGGGATCATAAATATATTACACATATATTATTTGTTTAAATTAAAATCATGAAATGCACAAACGCTCACTCAAATAAGGAGCTCACTAGGTTCCGAACCACTCGAATAAACTCGACAGAAATAAACAACAAAACAATAAACAAACAAAAACAAAACCTCATTAATCTCAGCCCACTAAGGCGTGCGGAACAAATCTGAGAAATTTCCCCCAACACCAAGGATGAGTTTGGTGATGGAGTACAGTTTGTTCTACAGAGTACACACCAGCAGGGGGCAATGCCTCTTTACAGACCCAACACAACATATGATCTGCCTCAACACAACACCCTGAGCTGCATGAGAACAGTGTGGGCTTATTTGTGTGTGCGGCGCGTGTGCACTGTATGTGTGTGTATAAACACAGTGTGCGAAAGGTCACCGACTTGATCAAACAAAAAGGAGAGAAAGAGCGTGAGCAAAAGAAGCCCCTGACATTTTCACACTAAATTAGAACTTGCAGCTCAGTCTCAAAAAATCCCCGAAAACGCCCATGCAAACAGCACACGCACACACTCTAACGCACAAGCACACAATTGCGCTCGCAGGTACCCAGACTTCTTTCTACTGAAATCAGAAGAGGATACAGAGTTCTTTCTTGACTGGTTAGAATAAGGCCGAGTGATTTTCACTGCAGAAGAGAATCACGCAGGGAGAGAAATCGAAACGCTTCAGTGTCATGGACAACCCAAGGTAACACTGTCGATCACACTCTATTAGATTATTTTCTTTCGGATAAATTTTGATCAAGCTCTATTAGATTACATGCAGGTAAAGATTAATCTATGCTGGGATGGAATATTGTTTTGTATCAAATGAAACTCGCCACTATTCCTGCTAATAAAATCACAAGTGTGCACAAAATATCTGGCAACCAGTGGGGTGCTGTGACCATCTTTGAAACAGAATTGTACAGAATTTTCATACTCAAAGGCAAAAAATACTTTGTTTTCATTATCGTTCTGAATTCAAAGTGCACGATCAAGAGATCACAAAAAAAAACATTTTTTTGCCTTTTTTATTACATTTGATATATTCTACAAATATTTTTTTTAATTTTCAACAAAAATTGTACACATATTCTGTTACCTTATAACATAGACTACCGGTCTAAGTTTGTTTTAACTTAAACAATTTTTTTTTTATTTCTGAAAAAATTATTTCTTATTTCTAGTTTATGTGCGAGAGTGTGCGTGAAAGCATGTGCGCTTGACAGAGGTCCAAACAGACACCAAAAGAAGTGACGACAAGGGTAGCCGCAAATAAACTGAGACGGATCGCACTATCACACGCTCCCATAAATCAAACTCTCATGAAGACAAAAGAGAGAGAGACTAGAACAGGGCATCACTTACTCGTAGACAGTGGTCCAACCGTTTTCGTTGCTGATGGTGGCGAGTAGTCCCGTGTTGCCGTAGTAACTGATCTGCGCCAGGTCGTGCGCCAGGGCAGAGATGCGCTTCAGCATTCCTGCATTGCTAATGGTCAGCCAGTACACCTGCCCGCCCGGGGCTACCAGCCACAGGGGCACGCCATTAGCATCACGCCGCAACTGTGCTATCGTGCCCTCCTTGTTTGCTATGCTGCTCAGGTGGCCCTCGGGGGTGTACGTAAAGTTCAGCAGGTAGTCCCCCGTCACCAGACTACGGGTGAACAGGTGAGTACCGTTTGGACTGAACAAGTAGAGCTCCTGGTCTGCCACCGAGGTGAGCTCGTACAGACCCTCAGGAGACAGTTGCGGATGGTTTGCTTCGAGCCGGCGGATGCGGACGTTACCGAGATCGGCGATGTAGAGGGAGCCATTGGGAGAAACGGCCAGAGAAGAGGGAGACTTCAGCTTGGCATCACGAGCGTAACCTCCATCACCTACAGATCCAGGAAAACAAAAACATCTCATTAGGCATTTGGTGTTGGCTGAATGTACAGGGGTCTATGACCCTGATGGGGTCAGTGGAAGAAAGAAAGGTTTTGGAATTTTTTATATAAGAATCAAACCAATTTTGGTCAAAAATATGAAAAATGATGTTTCAAATAGTTTTTGAAACTATTTGTATCTAAAAAGTAAGAATAATCAGACAACAGTTCCGCTAAGTCTATTATAGTTATAATGTGTAGGATGTCAATATTATGTTGACAAAAATAAGTTACTAATTATCTTCCTTTGTCTCAAATATTGACAATCTGACAGACTTGTTTAACTCTTTTGACGCAATTGACAACATTTTCAATAATTTATGAGACACGTCCTGTCCTTGATGGAAATTTCTGGCCATCCGTGTCCTGATACAGTGTCATCTACAGATTTAAAAGCTAAAAATAAGTTTTCATTTATTTATCATTCTGAAATCAAAGTCTTTGATAAACAGCATCTTTTTGTTTAAAATGTTACCCTAAATCGAGAGTTGAAAGTATTTACTTTTATATATTCTTTACATATTTTATACACTGCAAAAATATCCAGTAGGGCATCAAAAAAGGTGCTAAGTGTCTTTTTTAAATAATGTGTAATAAGTAAATGTACACTATTCAAATGTTTAGGATCACTTGTCAAATTTTTCTTCAAGATATGAAAAATATTCTCTACTGACTGTGTGTTTCATTGATTCAAAGGTCTATCCTAGAGAAAAATACAATAGCGCCAACATATTTATTCCTTTTAAACTAATTAAAAAAATATTAATTGAAATTTTAGCTTACAAATATATGTATATGTTTATGTTTTATATATAAACATTCTATATAAACAATCTATATGTTTTATAATAACAAATAAATGTAGCCAAAGAGAAACAAGCTAAGATGTTTTAAAACCTATCCAAGTTAAGACCTCAAAAAGCTGGATCAAAACATGCCAAGTGTATGCCAAGATGCTAAAATATTAAAAACTTTTTTTTAAACTTTGTATTTTTTTGTATTTTTATCAAAATAATTATAGTGTTATCACAATTTTTTATGTATTTCCTACTTCTCTAAAATGTGGAAAAATATAACTAAAGAATAAACAAGTGGTCTAAAACATTTGACCATGTAATGTTCCCACATATCCTTCACAATAAAAGTTTGACCTAGAACACATCTCAGACCCGTTCAAAGCGAGTGACCGGTCTAACCTGAGAAACACTCGCAGCTGGGGTCGATCTTACAATCACATTCACTGGTGGCCCCTGCGATCACAACCATTTCTCCATTCGTGGACACTTCTTGTACGCGGCTGTGCTTCCTGTCGTCAGTTTCGGCAATGTACAGCGTGCCCTGCTGGCTGACGGCAATGGCTTTCGCTCCCTCCAGCACAGAACGTACTGCTGCTTTTCCCAGAAGCACCGGTTCGATACTTGCCATGGGGCAGTGGATGGGTCGCCCAGCAACCACACGCACCTGCTGGGACTCGCTGACCTGAAGCACCAGGTTGTTATCGAGCACGTAGAGAGAGTTATCTAATGGACTCACAGCCAGATCGGTGGGCCATTCTAAGCGCACCTGTGAAAACACAAATACGTATTATTAGATCTCGACGTACTTTGGGGACGTAGATGCTACACTGGAAGCAGAAAAAGATCCCTGATCTAGTAAAGAATAATAGTTTTCGTTTTTTTTGTCACATGAGGGTCAAATAATGTGATGCAGCTGTTGTTTTGCTGATGAACTTGTCATTTATTTGTTGTGAATAATTGTATCTTTTGCCCAACTGATTTCCAAAATACAAAGCTCAAAAAATCCAATGGGAACTTTTTGTTTGAAGTACTGTTTAATTCATGCATAAATTTACATGCATTTATCCAAAATTGGCATTACTGGATGGTAACTGCATTTTACATATTTTCATTAAGCAGACGCTTTTATCTAAAGTGACTAAAAAACGAGAGAGCATATTACATTTTCCTTAATAAAAATGGTATACAGTATATTGCTACAGCATACACTTAAGCACTGGTAGATACTCTCTATTCCATTATATTCAATCTACCGAACAAAAAAATTGGGACACTAGAGAAAAATGCTTCTAATTTTTTAAACATCTGGAGATGTTTGCCTAAATATCTGAAATTGGTAAAATGCACAATATTTTATTTAGAAAAACAAGTTTTTTTTCAAGAAAATATGTATATTTCATTAAACAAAAATGTTTTTGCGCCAATAAAAGCCCGCAATTGACGGGGACTGTTTAAAAGTTCAAAAGAGCAACTCAGGGTGAGACCTTAAGAAGGTGTTCGTCAAAATGACAAGAGAACAAAATGTGCTGACACCAAAGATGAAACAAAACTCCAAAGGTTTTCTTTGTTTTTATTTAAAGAGTTTTATTATTATTCTAAAATGTGAAAAAATATGAATGCGGTATTGTGTAAGAATATTGTGCAAATAAAAATATAAGTAGTTATTTATTGGACTTTGGGCAACAAGTAACTATAACAATTTATACCACTTTCCCATAATATAAAACAATTCCTAGTGTGACTACATTTTGGTTAAAGCATCCACCTCCAATGTACAGTAAGATAAATAAAAAAACAATCTCGGTTGTATGTGTGTGTGTGTCCGCAGTTGCCCGACAGCCGGACAGTATTCAATGTGGAGTGTGTCATATATCCCAGGCATGCAGGGAATTATGCAGATTTCAGTGCTTCTTTTACCCAGTGGCCTGCGGCACCTCATTTCCCTCTCTCGCTCTCTCTCTCTTCACTGTCTGATTCTTATTCACACACAACACACCCTACCGGATGAACTGTGAAGAAGCGTTGAGTGTGTGTGCACGAGAGAAGGAGAGGGAGAGAGAGAGGAAATGAAAGAGAAATCAAGGGACAGTCTGCCAAAAATTGATGCTATTCAGTAGTGGAAAGAATTGTGTCTGACTTTAAAGGGAGAGCAGTCCTGCAGTTTTAATGAGGACACACCGAGTTAAACTGCAGGGGAAGAACAGCAAGACTGAGGGGTGCAAGAGAAATAAAAAAATACAGTTTTAAAAGTACTTTAGGAGAAATATGTAGAATTGTCGGGAAATGTTTGGAAAAAGCTTTAAGAGTAAAGTGTTCGAAATGGACTTAAAAAGAGTGAAAGCTCAAAGGAAGGAGAGAGAACGAGAGGAGGATAAAAGAAAAGTATGGATGTTGCTGCAAGCCGTATAATGTAACTCAGTAGCACCAGAGAGACCTTCGGTATCAGCATTTTCTCACTCTTGAGGTGAACACCAGAAACTGTGTGTGTGTGTGTGTGTGTGTGTGTGTGTGTGTGTGTGTGTGTGTGTGTGTGTCTGAATCCTGTTGAGCTAAAAGAAAGGTTGAAAGGAAGAGAGTGAAGGAGAGAGAGAGAGAGAGAGAGAGAGAGAGAGAGAGATGTCTCCAGGCTCCTGCTGTGTGGGGTGTGTATGTAGGGTTTTCTTCATCTTTAGCTTCAGTTCTGGGTCTTGTACAGACTATTTCTAAGTGTGTGAGGGGATAGACTACACGGGCTCCTGAGACATAGGACAAAACAGTCTACTAAAGTGGAAGCAGGACAAAAAACAAAACAAAAGACTGAATACTACAGAAATTACTCGGAAAAACAAAAATAGAAATAGCAAGTCAAATTTGGAAAGACGTTTCCGATGATTATTCAGCAATTTAAATGATTAAGAAACATTATTACGAGTATTGTTATTATTAATCATAAAATGTAAATAACAACATCACTAATAATAATAATAATAATATTTACAACAATAAAAATAATAGTCTGAAATAATAAAGCAAAGATAAAAAATAAACATCACCAACAGCAAAGACATAATTCAAACATATCTTAGCTTTGACACTTATATTATGATGATGATAATAATAATAATAATAATAATAATAATACTAGTAATACTAGTAATACTAGTAATACTAGTAATAATTAATTATTATACAGCTGTAAACCTAAAAAAAATTATGTTTTTACTGTTGGTGATGTTCATTTTATATCTTTTTAAATCGTTTTGTAGTATAATATATATTATATTCTTTCAATGCCATATTATGGGGATTTTTATTTAGTTGAAAAAAAAATGTTTGACAAGGGAAAAAGATTTCAAAAAGTGTGTTCTGCTAAAGAAATAAAAAAGATAAATAATTATTTCTGTAAACAAAAAGATCTGACATCATTTGCTTTCAAAAGGCTACAATATCAATAATGTTGTGTAATATTCTCATCAAATGTAATGACATTCCATACATTAAGCATACATTTGAATGTGTGTTTTCACCTGGCTAATGTCCATCCTGGAGTCACAGCTGATTGGCTGGGAGGAGGTGAGTCCGTTTGACCCAATAATGGTTGTTATCACGCCTTTGTCATCAATCTTACGGATCGTTGATCCATCAACGAAGTAAATGAACCCGTGCTTGTCCACGGCAATACCTGCAGGACAATAGGACACATACACTGTCATTTCTCTCTCCTTTGGTTTTAATGGTTTTATTGGCGTAACAAATAACATTACGTTTGCATCGCCAAAGCGGTCACAGCCTAACAGCAGATGATGGGAAACTGTGCAATAAAGAAAGACAATTTGTATCTCTCTGTTTCTCCGACTGTCCTAGGCAATAATAATCTGTCTGTGATCATTCTGCTCGTATGATCTTAAATATATGCAGATTTATTCCAAATGGGATCAGATATGCAAAACACAACTGTGTTTTTTTCCTCGCTCATTCGTGTTTTTTCTTTCATTTCATTTGTCTTATTGTGTTTGAATGTCTGAAAATCACCTTGAGCTCTTCACAGCGACTTGAGTTTGTGTTTAAGGCACGCTGTGAACAAACACACATTATTATTACAGTTTAATTAAAACAGATTTTAAACTGAAATACACCTCCAGGCCACAAACAGGAAGATGGGAACCGCCATCCTTGTTGTCATCATACACTCAGATGTATTTAATTATTTTTGTCTATTTTCTTTTGAACAGATTAAATGGAGCAAATCACACACAGGCATGTTGAATACACCATAAACATGCACAAACAAAAAGTTTGAGTGTTTTGTTGTAGCGTGTCATTTTCTGATATTTTGGCTCTCCAGAGGGATTTTACTCTGAATTGATTATATAACCATCACTTACACACATTATAGATCGTTATGGTAAATGGTTTTGTGTGTGCTTGTTTGCAGCTTTTTGCTCCCTTCTCTAATTTTCTCTCTTTATTCGGTTTCACTCTCTCTCTAACGAGATAAGCAGACATAGCGGCCTGTTTTCACTAGTTAATTTATTCTGGGGGAGATCGAGTCATGCACACGTTTACTCAGATAAAGCATATATATCCATGAATATATATATATATATATATATATATATATATATATATAAAATTTGCTATGTAATAAGTATATATAGAAAAATATATATATATAAATACATTTAATAAATAAATTAATTTTATAATAAATAAATCCTTCCGAATTTATAATTGAATAAGTAGGCAAATGCAAAGACACACGAACACACACACACGTAAGAACACGCAAGCACATACTTACACGCATACTTGACAGCACAATGAACAGTATTGTTAAATGTAACAGCTCCTTCTCCATATGGAAAAGCCATCCATAATGACACGCTGCGCACTTAACTAGTTGCAGCCTACTTCTCTTCAGGCCCAGCAATTTGCAAACCAAGTATGCATAATTTATGAAAATCTCCAAGCCTACGACAGTCAAATAAACTATTGCCCATTTATAATCAAATCTGTTCTTGTAAAGGTTGGTATTTTATTTACTAGCCAGAAAAAAAATCTTGATTTAAAAACTTCCAGAACTTTTATTTAAGTGTAGGCTACTTGGGGTATAAATGCCAACTTGATATCTAATGCCAACAAGTAGTTTTGATTTCTGATTTAGCAACTTTTCAGGCTGTCTTGCCAGTTTAGAAAGCACCTAGCTGGAATTTTTTATTCATGTGCCAAAAAAATTCTACTTTTTAAAAAGTAACAAATTGTCACCAACATTTTTAAAGAATTGTATACAACACGGACATTGGCTTCATCCTCTGCAAAATCTGTGTAAATATTTATCTGTTATCTTGTAGCCAGAACTGTAAGGTAGAGTATACACCTATATAGAAATTGACTTTTAAAAATAAACCCACTCTGAGAAATATCCACCGGAGTAAAAAGCCTGACACTCACCCCTGATCTCCTTTTTTTGTTATTGATTCTGGAACGGTGCACAGTTCTTTGACCCTGAGATCCACTCTGTGGTCATGACAGCACTTCGAAATCAGTGTATCTGTATCTGACAGAACGTACGCTATTGACAGTATGGATCACGCTGTGTCAGAAATCACAAATGTTCACAAGAGTAAACACACACTCTTTCCAGGTTGCTGATATACTATCAACCTCAATAAGCCTGTTAACAAATGAATCTTGTTATGGGTGCTAATTACAAGCCATATTACCCACTTAATGAGCATAACAAGCTTCATTATTCCAGCTGCCATTGGAGGGGTACACATCCCTCCCTCTGCCCTTCAAAATACCTGGAAGAATAGCACGGAGACCTCAGGTCCAAAAACTCAATTTTTTCACTTATCAGCCATAATGCCAAATCCAAGTTAAGAGTTCGGAATGATCAGAGGAGCAGATAACCACGACACATACACGCTTACACATATTAAAATTCAATAGCCGACTATGTTAATTTATATTTCAGGATCACTTCTCTGTATGACCCTTCAGGAAACAGGCAGAATAGTGAATCTCCTTATGGTCTTCTTTTCTCTCCCTCTATTTCTCTTAAAATCGGCCTTGGCATCAGACCAGACAGTCAGAAGCGTATCCTGCAGGGAGCTGTGAATTAATGTCCTCTTTTCTCCTTTTATCTCTCTCCACCCTGAATCAAAGATTTCATTGAATCACGAAGTGCAGCTCGCTCAAATTTTGGTCTCGATTCAACCAGGTTTTGAGCTTCCAGGTCATATGTACCGACACAGAAGAATGTGAGACCCAGAGGAACCTTTAATTTCTCATAAGTTGCTCCTTCATATGTGATGATGTGTAATAGAATCATCAATTTTGTCTCGCATCTATCTCATTGCTGTCCGGACTGCACTTTAATATGAAACATCACACATCTTGTGTTTTTTCCCCAGGGGGTTGTAAAGCCCCAAACTGTCAAAGAGTGTGTTATGTATCTGGGAGTGTGTGTGTTCTCCTTTAATGTAAGTATTGATTTGCATCTTATTTCAAATCCTTTAAGACACTCATTAAACTTCTTTAATGTGAGCAGATGACAAGCCTACCATAGTTCAGCTATGAGTGATTTTAGGGCCAGTTCTTTTTGCATAATAAAATCAGGAAGCGTTATAATAAATTCTCCTCCATACAGGAACCCAACTATACCAAAACTGTTCAATGAACCCAGTGAGGTTTTACTATCTGGATAACCAGTGTGGAAACAATAAGTATCACATTGTTTAAAGCATTTTGTTTTTTACTATATTTTTGTCATATTGTATATGTCATAATCTTATTTAAGAACATTTGTTTATATTTGAAATTTTAGACAGGGATTCTTGTCTCACATAGTCCTTAGCAAATGTGTTCAGGTTGGCTTCTTACTATCCTTTCCTAATAAAAGAAGAAAATAGAATATATAAAAAACAAAAATGTTATGTTAAATGAAAAAGATCAATTTGGCCATGTGACATACCAGTTATTTCACAGTGAACATACAATAAAGTACTACAAACCCAAACAAGACTATGCATTTTTCTCTAAATTGTGCTTATAATGTGAGGTGACCACCAACAAGATGTTAATGTTGCATATCATGTAGACCAGCTTGCATCATTTTTAACTGAACGTCTCTCCCAATCTATTTATATCTCTCTTTGTAACAGACATATGCAAACATTCATGTTTTAAAAAGTCTCATAATCATTTTAAACTTCCCCTCACTTCTAAAACCAAACCAAACTTATTTTTATCGTCATGGCAACTTTGATAAACTAATAGTTTATATAGTGACCTAATTGTAATTATTTTTCCTACCCTTAACCATACCTTTTAACATTATAGACTGTTTCTCCCTCACTCTTTAATAAGTCATAATAGAAATATTAAAGGACTGCAACAGCCCTTCTATTGGTTTCAATCAACATATATATCACGCTTCATTTTCAGCTTAAAAGCAAGTCTGGAAATAAGCTTTATATAGATGCAATATAGCATTTTGTCATTTATTTGAAATTCAATTATATGAATGGAAAAAATTATCAATTTAAAGAGAATAAATCCTTCCTACCCATGTATTCCCCTTAATTGTTTGTCAAAACCGCACCACATTTCTCCATTTAAAATACAATAACTTTTCAAAGAAGCCTGTTATTTTATATTGCCCCCACATTTAGCTTTTTAGTTTCAGTTGTTTACTGGCTCACTGCGTGAAGCCCTAGGCCTTTGGATGTTGAAGCAAGTTGAATACCGCACGAAAGAGATCATAGTCAAGGAAGATGCTGGTGTGCTGCAGGGATCAATACTGCATCACTCTGAGTTTCTATGTGTATAAAGAGATATTGATTATAAAAACATTCTGTATATTGAGATTAATTGAATCAACAGCGAGCCAAAGTCAAGCTACGCTCTACCGCACAGAACTGTCAAGACTCGTGTATGAATGACAAATATCAGCGTTACAGATACATTTTGTAGAATTAACACAGAAATGCTTACATAGATGTTATAGGATTAGTCATGTTCTTCTTAGTATTCTGCTATTATATACTCACCCTCATGTTTTTCCAAACCCATTTCTTTCTTTCCTCCATGAAGCACTTAAAGGAGATTTGTACTGTGCATTATACTCCATGCAATTCCTCTGAATAAGGATTAAAGTTCCCAAGTTTTAAAATAATGCACGCAGAAAATTAGTTAATATGACTTGTATGCAAAGCTGTGTGAATTCATATGATGAGGAAGTCTGGAAAAACTGATTAAGTTATTTATTTTTGATTATCATCCTCTTTAACCACTTCTACTGGATCTTTACATTTACATTTACATTTAGCTGATGCTTTTATCCAAAGGGACTTCCATATGAGGTTTATGAGGCCAGTCTTAGTTAGAAAAAAACGCAACATACGAGCCAAGTAAACACATTTTTTTTTCATAGACAGAAATCTCTTTGTGTTTTTGTGCCCATATTGTGAAGGGGCCAGTGTTGTTTGTTTAGCAACATTCTTCAAAATTTCTTCCGTTCCTTTATCCAGGAGAAAGTAAGTATGCCGGTTTGGAATGGCTTTAGGGTAAAAATCAAAACTGTATTTTCATTTTCAACTAGCTCTATAATATAGCAAATAGTGTCACATGTACTGCTTACATGACAGTTTTAAGGTGCTTTTGCGTCCGCTTGAAAGCCTCATTCAGTGTAATGGAATTAAAAAAGAGCAACCGGCACAATTCTTCGAAAACCTCCTTTTGTGCTTTGCAGAAGAAAGTCATGCAGGTCAGGACGACATGAGGGTGAATAAATGATGACAGAATTTTTTATTTTTGAGTGAACTATCCCTTTAATACTTTTATTGCGGCCTATTTGTGTGGAGCCCCTCATACCCTGAGAACACAGAAGGTCGGATTGCAGTTATTGAAGTGCTCAGCATTTCGGTCAGAGCCTCTTACAGATAATAGACTTCAGTGGAAACACTTTAACAAAGCGAGAACTGCTATTCTGCCCCCAGAAACACAAAGGAGAGCTTTTATCCGTCAGTTTTGTGAAAAAAAATTGCATATGGATCACTGAAGCGCGTGTAAAAGGCTTAAATCAGTTTTAAATGTGATTTACTATTAAGACAGTGATCTAAATCACTGCTTTCGCTTCCTCTGTCTTAGCAGAATGGTCTGATATTACAGCGCAAACACACACAACACACACATTTCTGCTCTCGGATTCCTTATGAATTCTGTCCTCAGGGGTTTACAAGTAAGTGGAGGCTTTTAACTGCGACAGCTGAGTGACTGAGTTTCTGTGAGTGAGTGAACGAGTCAGTGAGAGAGAAAGAGTGCACAATGAGCCTTGAAGGATACGAGAACATACGTGTCTGTTAGCCACGCCTCCATCTGCCCATCCGGGTGACTGACAGGTTTAAAGAGACACTGGCAGTGATGGATAGGCGGGACTAATAGCTGCTCCGCCTGATTTAGCAAAGAGGGAAGACATCTTCCATTCGTGCCTCTGAAAAATGCCACTATTTTTCTCTTTCCGCCTCCAGTAACCGCTCTCACCTATCTCACTTGTCACATTCTCTCTATGTGACTTCCGAAACTAAGGCTTTCTTCAAAAAGGTACCAAAAATCGTTTTTTTTTTGGTTTGCTCAAGTCAAATCCGTTTAGCTGCGTGTAGGGCAGCCCATTACGGCGAAAAGGAGAAGAGATTTCAGGTTCCAACCTGGGAGAGGTGGGGGGCAAGAGAGATATATGACAGACACCATAGATCGCCATAGGCTGGAAAAATCCGGTTTCCCTCTATACTTTCCTTAAAAATGACTTATGGTGCTTAAAGAGTTTCAACAAAAAATTACAATTCTTAAACCATTTAGTCATCCTCATGTCATCAAACCTGTATTCCTTTTTATTAATGGAGAATACAAAAGAAGATAATTTGAAAAATGTTGATAACCAAATACACTTATTTGGATTCTATTGTATGGATAAAAAACAAACATTTTTCAAAACATCTTCCTTTGTGCGTTACAGAATAATATACAAATGACATGAGTGAATAAATAAGAACTTCTTTTGTATTCAAGCCATAAATCATTTCATAATTTACGTCACCATTTTATAAATGTATGACTTCATTTTTTCTGAACAACACAACGGAAAAAATATTTGCCAGAATGTTGTTATACAAACAACACTCAACCCTGTTGACTTCCACTGTATTAACAAAAAAAACACATTTATCAAAACATCTAATTTTGTGTTTCAAAGAAAAAGTCCTATAAATATCTTGAATGACATTAGGGTGAATAAATGAGTACTGATTTGTTTTGAAAAAATCTAAATCAAAAAATTACTATAGCTTCATTTCTTTTGCAGAACACAAAAGAAGATATTTTGAAAAAAGTTGGTAATCTTACAGCAGCAGCACCCATTCATTTCTATCATATGGACACAACCAATACAGGTGAATGGGAGTCTTTTACCATCATTCTTCAAAATATCTTCTGAAAAATAATGTAAACACATTTGAAATGTCCTGAGTTAATGATTTCATAATCTTAATTTCCGAGTGAACTTTAGTTCATCATAAATGCAGCAAATGTTCACCACACAGTTTGAACACATTTCACCATTTGCAAAATAACAGTGCAAACAGTCAACCCAAAAGATTGTATTTCTTAAACAAATAAGCTCTGTGCAAACAGTGTGTGTCCTTGTGTGCGTTTTGGATTCTCACCCCTAGGGTTGCTGAGTGCCGCTTCAATGGCTTTGCCATCGTCTCCACACTGGTTCGGATGGAAGGGTGTGCATTGCTCCCCGCTACCAGCTACCACCTCCATGTTCCTGCTGAGATCCTTGGGCTCAGTCAGAGTCTTAAGGCGGTACAGCTTCCCGCTGCTGGTGTCGGACAGGTAGAGAGACTCACGCATGGGATCCATAGACAGGTAATACTTATGAGCAGGACTGGAGCTGTGAGAGGGAAAGTCTTCATGACAAAGCTTGGCAACACATACTGACAACATCCTTGTGCTGAAACCACTTTATAGTCTAAATCCATTAAAAAAACAACCACACACAGACCCTAGGCACTGGGATGGAGTAAAAACCCTCCAGGAGTCAGTGCCTTACACACATCTCAATCATTTTGAACTCAAGTTCTGATCAAACCTTCCACCCCTCCAGCGAATCAGTCCATAATCCTCTCTTCCTGCTTTCTGCCATCCTGTCCTGCCTCTGAAACAAATCTTCCCGCAGACTGTTTTTCATTTTTCCTTAGGCGTAACAAAACTACAGTCTACCTAAAAGCCAAACACTGTCCGAGCAAATGTATGCGAGTGCTTTTGTCTTCTGACATCAGAAAAATGTTTGTCGCCAATTGTTTACAAAGAGGCAAGTGCTTTTGTGGTGCGCTCGCTCAGATGGAGCATGACACATCTTCTAGCGCATCACCTGTGGCTATGAGTCGGGCTGAGCTTTGAGTCGGCGCATGAGGAATATCAGTCAACTGCTCTAACATTTAGGAGAAGGATGACTTTCAATTGAAGGTGCGAAGATAGAAAAATATATCTAATTTTTTAAGTACTTGATAGTGATAACAAACCAATCATCAAGGTCATGAGACAAGAGTATTTAGATTCTTGAGAAGTGGAGTAAAATTCATGAATGTACACTAATAGTAAAAAATGTTTGGGACACACACTTGTGCATTGACATCCAATAATGAAATAAAACAAAGGAGATTATTCCTAATTAAAAAATGAAATGTTATATTTGATCATCTCCAGCGTTGTCACCTTTTGACTAGAATTGGCACAAATATTAATCTCACAAACATTTTTATGAAGTAAAATGTATATAGTGTCAACACGAACATGCATGTTTGCTTAAACCATATTTTGTCTATCAAACTAATTTTAGACATTTCGTGATACACCTTCAGAATAAAAGTCTTTTAGAATCATGACAAACTCGCTGAAGTGTCACAAACCATTTGACCAGTAGAGTAAAAAGGCTTATTTATCTGATGCAGGTTCAAGGCCCGAGATCACGTTCCTCCTCTCAATCCGCACTAATATCCGATCTATTCTTCAGGGTATATCCAATAAGTGGAAAAAGTCCCACCCCAAACCGTCTGTGTTTACAGACAGATTGATGAAATGGAAAATGTTAATACCGCATGTTTTTTGAAGCCGTTTAATCAGACCCTGGTTTGATCAGAAGCTCTATCTCCAAAAGTCGGCTGAAGGTAGGATTTGCCCCTTGCTGTGGGATGTAATACGGTGTGCAAACACACAGACACACAGACACAAAGATAAAGGATTACAGTATGCTTGTCTGTGTTAGTCTGTGGGGCAGAGGTCTACACCGTACTCTAACTCCCTCTCTGCGGGGGGCGCCGTCTTTAAATTCACATGAAACGGGGAAGATCCAGCCGATAAGCGGCAGGCTGCCGCGTGACGGCGACGGCGCTTTTCTGAGAAAAACCAATGCAACGAGTGGAAAAATACCTCCGATGGATTCCTGACTTCTAAGGATTACACGCAACAGTAGCCACTGTGTGACACACGCACATGTACATACATATGTGAAATTACACAATAATACAAACAGAGGTAAATACACAGGAAATGTAAACAGCGATGTTTTAAAAAACAAGCAAACTATAAAATTAAATATGGAAGTACACAAATTAAACTTTTGGAGAAAATAAAATTGCAGTTTGAGGAATTAGGGAAAAGTCTCTGATTATATTACTGATAAAAATTGGTTGCGTTACAAAAATGCTAATATTTATTAGTAGATTGGAAAAGCAGTTTTATGGCTGAGATTTTAGTCTCACTGACTCTGAATCTAGATAAATTGGACTGCAATTATCCCGCCAGCAGAACGGGTTCAAGTTTACAGTACCTGAATTCCCTGTTTTGTTGTGGGTGGAAAGAACTGTGTTCAGAGAATTAAAGTGATGCAACCTTGATGAATAATGTTGCAATCTGCTGACTATATTATCATTCCTATTATAAGAAAAGTTTCAGAGCACTTGTTTACACTGACTTACTATGGGGACTGCTGTCTTTAATTGTGTTCTTTTGCATTTCACACACTTGAGAGACACTTAAAGCTCTTCCTTCAAGGTTGGTGCATGAATGGAGGGGGATTCTAAATAAAAACAATGAATTCAATGACAAATGAAATGAACAATACATTGCAACACAGATTGTGATAAGGAACGTACCTGTGTCTAATGTCACGATTTCTGGATGTGCAGGAAGAAAAAGTCCAGAATAGAAACAAATATAAACATTGCGAATGTTTACGGTTATAAAAGCAGTTCATTTGTCATTTTAAAGGTGCTGTAAGTTACTTTTCTGTTTGTTTTCTATGTTCGGCTAATTTACAAGACTTGTCATAGATGAAAAATATGAAGTCAAAGGTACGTTTTCAGTTCAAACCTGAAGGATTTTCCTGCTTCTGTAGAAAACAAAAGAAGATAATTTGAAGAAAGTTGGTAAGCAAAAAGCATTGGCACCTATTCACTTCCAATGTTTGGCCACAAAACCAATGTAAATGAATAAACGTCAGCTATTTACAATCTTCAAAATGTCTTCCTTTGATTTCTGCAGATGAATAAAGTCATACAGGTATAAAATGTAAAGAGGGGAGTGAGAGAATTGACTTTTTTGGGTGAACTATTACTTTAAAATGGGCTATCCAGCGGGATAAATTCAGCTTGTCAATCTTTTTTGTCATGCAAATTTGCTAACATTGAATTTGACAGATTGATGGCACTTAAATGCCTCTTCTTCTCCATCCATATGTAGGGTAGGATTTTGCGAGAAGGGGGTGTGTCTAACGCAATGGCAAGTTTGACAGCTAAATTAACTTTCAGCATCTTTAGATATTTCATTAAGAAACAAAAAGGGAAAATGAATCTCAAGCAGGAGCTAAAGTACAAAAGGAACATTTAAAATTAACAAATCATGCTAAAAATTACACCTGTTTCCTAACCGTCCACGAGTTGTTAGCAAACCTGAGCTCTAAGATGCTGATAGTGAATCCGTTGGGAAGAATCCTGCGGATGTAGTTAAAATCGCCAACATACACGCTTCCATCAGAACCGCAGGCAAGAGCGATGGGAGCAAACAATTTCTGCTCTGTGGCCTGGCCGTTGCAGTTTGGACACGGGATCGCGCGGACTGCCCCTGTTCCCATCACTGTTGAGATGACAAGGGGCTGCTGGGAAATAAACACATTCTCTCCATTACCTTTATGAAGGATACCTGCAGGAGGGAAAAGGAGAGAGTATTAGATTGAAGCTTTTATTTATTGATAATGAAATGTGGCTGTGCTAAAAGACCTTGTAGAAACATAAACCGAGAAAAGAAACGACACAAACTGGCATCTAGCGAGCCCACGGGAACAACAATGAATCAGTGTTTGGGAAGAAGGATGAGAGATTTAAATGCGCTAAGGTTTTAAAAGGTCATGGGTTCTCAACCTACTTGTTTTACCATTTCAGTCAGCAAATTTTGAAAGAAAAGGTTATCTTAACAATGATCATGATGCTATAAAGATTTTTGTGGATTTTATATTTGACCACAACAAGGTTCAGAGATTTATAAGTACAACTAATGCTATGTAACTCAGCTATAGGTCTTGAAATATGAATATGTTTTTGGGATGTATTTACTCACCACTTTCCAGGTTGAGGATGTGGTGTTGATTCAGTGTCCATCCCCCCAGGTTGGAGGGCATCAGCTCAAAGCCCTGAAGCTGAGCGGCTCTCTTCTCCCAAAGCACAACGTCTGGACAGGATTCATACTCGTATCCGACAGACACTGTGTTATTTATCCACATACACAAAGGGGAAGGATCGACATTTTAGATCCCATTATTAAGTCCGAAATGGACAAACCATCATCAAGACACACAAACAGATATCTAATTGGAAAATCATTTTAGACTGAAACATCCGCAGGATTTTTCTTTAAACAACTGCATTAATTACAAAGTACGGCCAGTAATTACTGTCATTAAGTGAGTAAACCCCAGCAGATTATCCAAAGTCTACTTGTGTACTATGACGATTGAGCTACTTTAGAAAATTTTTCGACATAATTTAAAGAAATTGAAAAGTATTCACCCTAAAAAGTACAAGTATATGATCATTTAAAGGGTTAGTCATTTTTTAACCAATTTAATCTTTAATCTATATTTTATTTCTGTATGCTGTTAATAATATAAGAATCTTTATCAGTTTATAAACGATGTTCTTGGACATACTTCCTGACTGTGTTTTAAATTGATTTTCTAATATCAAATCATATTACCATTTATACTAAATAAATTACTATTTCATTGGATAATAATTGTATTAAATAAACAGTTTTGATGAATTTGATTTGTTTATTTAGGACTTATTCCGCATCCGGAATAAATGTTAACACATTTTATTCCATTTCAATAATATATATATATATATATTTACAAACTTTTTTATATGCCTGTATGTGTTCATATTTAAACAATACACAACAAACAGAGATATAAATTATGTACACAAACTGGATAAGATTTATGGAAATAAATAATTTTGACAACCCTAACTAATTTAATTAAATCATTTGGTGAATGGGTTTCGTAAGTTTATCACAAGTTCCGTAAACTGTTCTTTCACTTGTATCTCAATACAATACCCACCAGACTTTTTTTGTTATTTTAAGAAATAACCAACAAGGATTCTATTCTTTTGGGATGTGTATCGGAAGTTAACCTCAAAAAGCACAAATGCAGAGTCATGTTTGTTCATGCTGTTGCATATATACCTGTCCATGGAGTTTTCTAAGTCAGATTCATGTAACTCTTGGCTGTAACGGATGCAAATGATGATACGTACTAGTGTACCAAACAAAGGACCAAAAAGACAAAAGCAGCGTTGAGATCTGTATGCATCTTAATGTGAGATCAGATAGAAGCTCAATGTGATACATGGATGTGGCCCAGTGGGGGATGTGAATGAAACTCCATGTGAGATCTGAACGAGGTTCAAACTGATATCTGAACGACGCTCAATGTGAGATCTGAACGCTCAATATATGGACAGATGTTATCATGCTGGCTCATTGTTTTACTCTACAGGAGCGCACACAATCACTCTTTGGTGATAATTTCTAGGACTTCTTTACGCTTTTTACTGACTGTCAGAACCTGAAATGAGTTTTTTCGGCAAAGAGTTTCAGTAGCTGAACACTTGACCAACACTGTGAGAAGCTGGAAGCAGCTAATTGTATGTGCTGATAAATGATTTTGGTTACAGTTGTGTTGCCATGGTGTTTCAGTGAATATAATTAGAGAAATGATTTACAATAGCGACGCTTAAGGTGTCGGCAACTTAAACACCGTTAAGATGAATATTGAAAATGAACTGATAATCAAATTTGCTTATTCGTCGGGCAGAGATCATGAAGAATACACATTTTGTTGCTATCTATTAATTATATCTCAAATGTGGCAACCACTATATGAATGTAAAGTTGCATTCACTTCTAAAACGCTTAACAATATTGACTTCAGACATGTGTTTTTGTTTAATTCTTATCAAATTCCACTTAAAAACAGTGTTTATTTTAATCTTAATGGCCAACAATGACTTATTCTTTTGTTATTATGCAGTAGGTGTATGTGACACCTAAAGAGTCCCATTAAATCGAATGCTACAAGCTGAGCGCAAGATGAAGGATTCAGGCTCTCTGCAGTGTCTGATTGCTGTCATTGTGATGGATCTCAACGTAATGGATAGAGCGATAGACTAGAGACTCAGAATGCTTCAGCTTCTACTCCAATTTAGTGAAATAAACATTAAAATTAAACCTAAGTGTGTATGATATAATAACATACTGTATATTGCATTTCATGACTGCTCATGTGAAAGGTTTATCTTATAATTGTGTGAAAGGTCTTGTTACGAGTTTAGACTTTTCCAGACACACTGTCACATGAATAATTGTATTTGCAGATGTGAATGTCTGTTTTATTAAAACATTTACATTTGATGACATAAAAGTTAACTATTTTCAATATTTGTAATTATTATAATACAACAGACATTTCGATCACTTTTATGCTGATGTTATTTAAAAACCAGCAAAACAGTAAATGGAGTGTTGACAAAGTAATTATCTTGTCAAAATTAAGAAAATGGACGGATGATATATTTTATATAATTAATATTTATACTTAGCATCTAAAATATCTTTGTTTTCAATGTTGTATATATTTGTACATTTCTGCAGACAGACACTAAGACACATTTGCATGTTAATCTATTAACTTGCCCTAAAACGGTTATAGAGTAAAATACTGCAATTCCTGTGGTTAACAATATTCCTTTATATTAAAATATTATGCGGTCTGTCATAAAAAATCTCCTACTTTTAGGGTCAATTTTTTAGGCGCATCAAAAATATAAACTTAAAAGGCTTACTCCTAAGAGTTTTTTTAAATTTCATTTTGGCTGTGCTCGCATAACACAGCATTCAACAAAAATAATTCTTAAAATTCTTAGCAATATAAAAGTTACATTTTAAGATTATTATATTAATTTAATATGTATTGTTAATTAACCCAGTGATAGTGTACCCAAACTGTCAACATTTACTTACCCACTTGACATTTCCAACCTGTATGACTTTCTTTCACAGAACACAAATAAATATATCTCAAATAAAGTTGGTAACCGAACACCAGGTGCACCAATTCTTTTGTAACCAAAAATGCAAGTTAAAAAACGTCAGTTCCCAGCATTCTTCAAAATATCTTCATTGTGTTCTGCTGAAGAAAGTAGTTCGTGGAACAACTGTTGTTTTTATGAGAAATATCCCCTTAAAGACCTCTTCTATTAAAAACTACTCTTTGAAACACACAGACCCCTTACCCTGTGTCGGCACCAGGCCCGTGACCTGTTGTCCGTAGATGTCAGTTTTATTCCAGGAGAAAACGTATATGAGGTTTGGCGCTGCAGGAAATGATTTGAGAAGCTGTCGACCCTGGACTGCCACGGACAGATGGACTTTAGCCAGGCCCGGCGGGAGGGTGGAGTGGGTCAGAACAACCCTCAGGAGAGAGCGATAGCCCGGAGCTCTGGAAGAGAGGTAGCTTAACTTCAGAATGGTACCGGGGATAACCACTTCCTCCTGGACCGCCTACAGAGTGAAAGAGAGAGACGCGAATTAGAAATAGGAGGGAGGAAGTGTGAAAGCAGATTGTGAGAGAAATTAATTGTACTTGCATTTACAGTTTGCACTTTCGTGCAGAACAAAAACACAGCCAATGATGACTGTGATATTGCCAAATAAACGGCTTATAAACACTTATAAGGTGTTCGCTTTGAAACGGAGCGAGCTTTCTCGATATCTTCGGCTGATATTGGCAGCAACCTTTCAAGGAAGCAAGCGAAACAAAACAAATAGAGCAATTTGGAATCCTCTACATAGGCATCTACTTTCTGGTTTAGTGTGACATACAAAAAACAGCAGACACAAACATGCGGCAAGAAAATCGATATAATACTATTTTATATTCACTCATTCACTCGACTCATGGATGAACATTTTCACTGAGCTCACTGCCATTCATTCTGGGATTGCATTCAGACAAGCTCAATGAAGGACACATGCTGGGATCCCGTAAGACAACAAGAGTTTGCTGTTTACACTCCGGAAAAGCTGCCTGCGCCCGGAGCATGTCTAAAATACCGTAAAACGTACGCATAGGTGAGCAGCTTCCTTTCGGAACAAAGCTAGTCCTTCTTAAAGAATGGATTCTATGTCTCCTATGAAAAGTCGGGGCAAGTACCTGTAACTCAGGTACAACAGTTCCTCTCTCTTCACAGTCTGCGGCAAATCGTGGCAGAGGGGCGGAGAGAACTATTGCGTGTGGGCTGATCAGGTTTTTTAGGTCACAGACAGGCAGTTTGGATTCAGTTCGTTCCATAACCACGCGGTCCAGGACGATGAACTGGTTCCAGGGAAGCCAGACAGATCGAATCTGGGACAAAAATGGGGCCCGCTGGAACAATAGAGCGACAGAGATACCACCCACTGCCAGAAGATCGAAGCTAGAGGAAACAAGCAAATACAAAACCGTTTAGAAGGTTTGCACATTTGCACATTAAAAACAAATAACAGATAGTATATGATATTTCTAAAAATAAGAGGACTATTACAATGTTAATTCAATAAGTGCTTCTCGATGTGTTGTCTATTTTAGTCTGGTGTCTGTTAAATTTTAACTAAATCAAACGTCAGGAGTGATATAAAGTCATCCATCAGACAGCAAGACATGACAAATGAGAACTGTTAAAATTGAGGTCATCACAATTTTTTTTTTAATTTTACATTGCTTAAAATTTAATATTAACAGTTGTAGTACATGGAAGTAACAGATCAATTTTTCATTTTTTCTTTTAACTGTATTTCTATTTTTTTCTAAATATAACTGCAAATAGAATTGATACTTGTTTGAAAATTGTTGGTTATTCACAGAATAAAACATGAAGGCATAACTATAAATAGTAAATTCTGAAAAACCTAAAAACTATTTAAATCTTATATAGGTATAGGTATAGGATATGGATTTAGATGAACATACACATTGACATACAAAACATTGTAAGCATATACATATAATACATGTAGTTGGTGTTCTCTTGGACTTTATGTTTGTTTTACCTCCCGTCCTGTCGGCTAAGTGTGTGTCCATATTCAGGGTTATGCTGGAAGGTGACGTTCACACCGACTAGAGGAGTTCCATCAGTAGCCAAGACCTGACCTCGAATTACACACACTCGACTACAGAGGGAGAGAGGGAGTGTGTAAGACAGAGAAGGAGATGGAAAAAGAGGGAGAGAAAGAGAGAGAAAGAGAGAGAGAGAGAGAGAGAGAGAGAGAGAGAGAGAGAGAGAGAGAGAGAGAGAGAGAGAGAGAGAGAGAGAGAGAGAGAGAGAGAGAGAGAGAGAGAGAGAGAGAGAGAGAGAGAGAGAGTGAGAGGGAGAGAGAGAGGATCCGTCAGGAGAGATCGAAGCAGAGAGAGAAGCGCTCTCTTTTCCGTAATCAGAGAAAAATACAATACATGCCAGAATCGATTGCAAACTTCCTCAAACTAGAAGATGATGGCAAAAATCATTTAGGAAGATTATTTCGGGAGCGAGACACAGAGTGGTTAGCTGTGTATCAGCATCTTTATTAACCGTTCATAACATAAAACACAGTCATTAACTGAATATGTGCATACAGTTATGGATTTTAGATGGATCCCCATAATCATGCTTTGTGCTTTACATTATTGTTTAATGTGTCAAGGGCTGTCAATTGCTGATTTTGTCTGTTTAAAGTGATAAATTACAAAACCAATAATTATATGATAAATCATGACCTTTGATCCATTTGAATCAAGGTGTTTAGCCATCATCGACTCAGTTTAAGCTGTTGTTCGAGCCCAATCGCAACAGGTTTTTTGTTCAAAAATTTGTACGGCGGAGCATAACAGAATAAAAATAAATTACAGATTTGTTCATGTGTTCAAAAACAGCAAAATGAAGCGTAACTGAATAAACATAAATTAACAAGAAGTTGAAAACAGTAAATCCAGAAACTAAAGACGAACACAGATAATCCAAAAATGATTGACCTAAATCTGACAATAATTCTTGTAATGGTTAACCCAAAATGTAAATTCTGTCATCAATAACTCACACTCTTGTGACCTTTATTTTTTGCTGAGCACAAAAGAAGCTACTCTGAAGAGTGTTCACTTGCATTTGTGTTGTGTCCATACCATAGAAGTCAATGGATGCCACTGCTGTTAAATCACCAACATCTTTCAAAATATCTTCTTTTGTGCCATGCAGGTTTCAAATGACGCCGGGATAATGATGAAACAGTTTAATTTTTGTCTGAACTATGAGAATAAAACAGTGTATATTCTGTGAATTTTAACTGAAAATGAAGTTTAAAGTGTTTATCACCTGATATCAAACGGCAAGTCTCCGGGAAGTATATGTGTGCTGTCCCGTCCAATAAGGAATCTCACACGCTCAAAGAACTGACGCGAAGGGCGTTGCTCGAAAGTTGCGGGGCTCTGCTGAATGATGTCACGGGGGTCTGGGGACCCTTGGCACAGCGGCGCGGTCACACACACCTGCTGACTGCAACAGTCCGGGTCGACACAGTCCATAAGACCGTCTGAAACACACACACATGAAGAGACATGTAGTCTTAATGTAGTTTGCCCTTGCTCTGTATGTCTGGAAGTGTGTGATCTCGTTTGTTAGCTGCATTAAAGAGGACCTGTGTTTTTAACCTTCCAGAGGAGAAAATTTCAGTGACATACACATTCACAAGTGCGTACACAAGCACACCATATGCCAGATTGCACAGATTAAGTTTTGCATCCTTGCACATGAATACTGTCAACCTTGAAGCAGAACATGTGTTTGTCCGTCACCCACACAAAAGTTCACGTCACTTCATTTTTGTCGTTCATACCATTGTCATTATCTTTACTGTCATTGCACTCGGTTTCCATGACGATATTACAGCCTGGACCGCTCCATCCTGCCTGGCACACACAATGCCAACCGCTTTGCTCCAGCGTACAGCGGCCGTTTCCGTTACACAGCCCTGGACACGCGTCTGAGAAAAAGAATGAGATTACACAAAATTGAGACGTTCTTCAGACCTTGAATAAAACTGTTCAGACATCACAAAGTCACTTCTTCATACATTCATTCACTTCTCTCTCAATCACACACATAGTATACATTTGTTCCTACCTTTATCGAACAGATCCAGATAATGGGCTGCTGCGAGTCAGAAGAAATAAAAGGGAAAGAAGAAAAAGGAGAAATTACATCGCAGACATACTTTAGAGCATTCGATGTGGGAGTGTGTATCTGTTTTTAAGCGTCACTGTCGCTCGCCTCCGTAAGCATATATTTGTCCTCTGAGGTTCACAGACTGCTCTCATTATGAGTTTTAAAATAAAAGGAGAAGTATCACACGTAGTTCCTGTCATTGTTATGTTAATCTTGAGTACCGTTCGTGTAAAATCGCATTGCTCATATCGCCAAAAGTCTTTTGTTTGCTTGGATTTACATAAGACAGAAAAAAAAATTCTGGAAAAAGTCAAGCTCCCGCGGGCAGGCCTCGACTTTACACGCTGATTTGCGTGCTCTTCCGCGCTCTCTGATTTGTGCGTGGACTGGAATGTAAGGATGAATGGCCAATAAATAACTTGTGATCTAATGACGTGATAAGTTGAATATTTGATAGAACCTTTCCAAAACCTTTGGCTGTACGGGGGAGGGTATTGAGCAGAGAAATACTACGTCATGCATTAAACTTTTTGAACAAATAAACCATGTTAAAGCTGAAACTTACATGTTTAACAGTCTGATGCACTTATAAAACATTAAACAATTTTATACTTCTCCTTGAAAGAACTGTGCAGTGGCTTTGAGAAGAGAGAGCGAAAGAGGGAATAGAATGAATGGAAAGAAATGTTTGGTTTACACATCATCCACAAGACAAAACAGATGGGTTTACTTTGGTTCAGCAATAGTTCATTTACATGTGTCATAAAAAATGCATGACGCGGCTGTAAAATGGCTGAATGTGCAAAGAATCATCTAGACATGATATTTACAATGGTTTTCAAAGGCTGCCAGTCAAATTAAAGTTGCTATTTATACTAACCCCCAAATCAATCGTGACAACCTGCTGTCAGACTTTAGGCAAAATGTTGAGTAAACATCAAGAATGAAGCTGTGCCAAAATAGGGTCTTAAGGGCTATTCACGTCAAGAATAAAATAACGAAGTAATATGGATCACAAGGGATTTTTGAAAAGCCCTCTTTGAAAAGTTTGTACGCCTGATCAAAATCAGAATGCAGTCGAGACAAACATGTAAAATTTTTTGAGAATCAAGCCAAATAATAATATACCAACAAAATAAATGCTTCCTTTAAAGCGATAGGTCATCCCAAAATGGAAATTCTATCATCATAACTCAACCTTTAGTCATTTTTAAAGCTTTAAGATTTTCTTTTTATTACACAACACAAAAGAGATATTAAGAAAAATGAAGGTAAAAGAAAATCTTTGGTCCGCAGTGACTTGCACTTGTTTTGTTGGGAAGAATTCAATCGGTAACAACTATTTTTTCTACAACATTTCAAAATACAGAATGGTTGGTAAATGATGACTGAATTTTCATTTTGGGGTGAACTATCCCTTTAAAATGTAGCTAGCATTAAATCAGTTAATGTGTTTACAATAGAGCGATATATCACACCCAAAAATTTCAATTCTGTCACCATGTCGTCCAGAATCTGTTGATAATTTCTTTCGTGAAACACACGTAAATATATTAAGAAAAAGTGGCTTTGTATCAAAACAATGAGACTCCAACATTCTTCAAAATATCTTATTTTGAAAAAGTGATTAAATTAAGATTTAATTACCTATATCCTTTAAACAAAAAAGCAAATCTTAAATTTAAAAGTACTTTATAACAGAAGTAAATACATACCAATAGTACAGTGTTCACCCTCCCAACCAGGCTGACAGACACACTGGCCATCCCTGCACTCTCCATGCTCTTCACAGATTGGATGGCACGCCTGTCTGTCACAGGTGGGTCCCTCCCATCCATCTTCGCACTGGCACCGCCCAGCAACGCACATGCTGTGGGCACTGCAGGGGACAGGGCACACCTCTATAACAAATGAGAGAGGGAGAAAGACATAGAGAGTCATCTATCACCATCTACTCTTGACTTCTCTACCATCTTCTCTGACGTAAAAATCAAAACTGAGACTCGTACAAGATAGAATCTCTTTAATTGTGATGAACGATTGTAAATAGAAGGGCTTGAAAACATCCCCTCTGTGCTCCCTGCCTGTATCGATAGCCTGCTTTATTACCATCCAAACTCTTCAGGGATCCAAAAGTCTAAGCGAAACGGCATGGTTTTGAATTCAGATGGAGTTCATCACGGTTTAATGACAAAAACGATATCCCTGAACCAGTAAGATATCTCTGCTCTCTTGCCCTCCAACAGGATGATTCTGCCCTCACGCTTCTTAACAGGATTAGTGATGGGTCAAACCGAGACGACAGTTTTTCATATCTTTAAAGTTGCTTAAAATCAGCGGCCACATTTTTCCTCTGTAAACGCAGCCCTGGGTGCTCAGTTTGGACAGCTTCTTTTCTCTCGTTCATAACATTCAAAACAGATTATCTTTGCTGTTCTATAAAGCACGGCGGACAAGATTTCTCCTTCTCAATGACACGCAGGATATAAATGTTTGGAAATGACAGGAAGGCCATTAAGCCAAAATGTTTATTAATACAGACATTATCAACTTAACCGCTCCGCTGCAGAAATGGGCAGTTCCCAGCTGTAATATTCATGCATTTTGATAAATATTGCATTTTGATAATGTAATATTTAATAAATGCTTTGCTATTCTAGCCGGTGGCCAATATGTCACATTGCAAAATCCCGTCATTTCTCAGCAGTAAAACAGTGTTCTTATTTAAATGTCATCATAGTTAACCAGACAATTTGGAAAACGTTACATATGATGCATTTCCGTACAATCCAACCCATCTGTAAAACACGATTAACGGAATTCTACTGTCCTGAAGCTTTCATTTACAAGATCAATCCGACAATAAGAACGAATCCGTTTTCTGAAGATTTCTCCCTATTAAAGAAAGCACTTTCTTTTTTTGCAATATATATCACATTACAATTAATGGCTGATCTATACTACTGCACCTAAGGCTCAGCTTGAGTCTCTTAGAGAAGAAGATCTGGAGTTTTTTAGGTCAATAGTAACCAAATCAAGATAAAACTAGAAACTTTAGCTTTGTTAAATCCTGAAAAAGTACTTTCAAGACTGGAAATATATCAGTGAGCAGCAGATTTGTGCACTTGGTCTCACAATGCAACGAAAATAAGACAAGCTTTACTTTTAAAGGGTAAAGGTTTATTTCAAAAGAAAACTCATAAAACAAAAGGATATGAATGATGTGCCTTGAGATATCGCATCGACTGTAACATCCACAGACAAACAAAAAATTGCAGCCGCCGGCTGTGGTCAGTTTGTTTGTTTAGCCAATCTGAAGGTTTTTGTGCTATAGAGCAAGCAGAAAGCAGTGAATGTCAGTGTGTTGTGTGCAAACACTATACTGATACTGTTGTGTTTGACAAGTAAAGGCATAGTACATACTAGAGGTCAGTGCAATGCTGAGTTCTACTCAATCTTTGATTTTAATGGTATTGATGTGTGTGGTTTAAATAAGCAGGCATTACTACTTCAGAGATTTTAGATGTTGCCTTTAACTGAAGTACACTTTTAAAACTTCTAAAGGACACTAAAACTATACCATTAATTTAACCCAATCATGGTACGTTTTACCAAAAATGAAAAAACTGCAATCATTTATTCATGTCAAATAAAACTTGTGATTTTTCTGTGAAAACACAAAAAAGATATTTTGAGAAAAGTATTAGTGGTTAAGGACTATAGAATAGATGTCAGCTGGGGTCTAGATTCTTTGGTTGTAAACATTCTTCGAATTATCTACTTTTGTTTTTTTCAGATGACGGTCACAAAGGTTTGTAATGACATTACAAAATACCACTGATTCAACCCAAACATAGGACCGTTTAACAAAAAAACTGTTCTCATTTATTCATGACATATAAAACATGTGACAGGGAAGTCATGGCCTAGTGGTTAGAGAGTTGAGCAAAGATCTGAATAAAGGTTTGCAATGACATGGGGTGAGGAAATGGTGAACTACCGCTTTAATTTAAAAACTACAAAGAGGCCAGACTAAAGCAGATATTCCTTGAAGGCAGCAATGAACATAAAACTAAAACATGAAGACTTAACATTAAAATGAATGCATTTGGCAGACAATTTAACGATGCATTCAAGCTATACACTTTATCAGTATGTGTAGAGGAAATATAACCCATTCATGACCAACTGAGCAGGAATCCATTCAAAAGACATAAGACTCAAGCAAACCTGTCTCAGCACATTAGTATGTGTTGATGATAACTCACCCACAGAGCAGTCATTTCCAGACCAGCCCTTCTCACACACGCACGCTCCTGTCTGAGACTGGTATGACCCGTGACCTGAGCATTGTTCTTTACAGGCAGGAAGTGGCGTCTCACAGCTCTCACCTCCCCAGCCTGCGGAACACACGCACTCACCGCGCACACACACACCTCGACCTGAGCACAACGGGTCTACGCAATCCACTGCAGACACACACACACACACACACACACACACACACACACACACACACACACACACACACACACACACACACACACACACACACACAAAAGAAAAGATGTACTTATTAATACGATGACATCACAATGCATGTCATAGGCCTAAACATATATATTGTTATGAATTTCAAAGCCTTTTAGTTTTGTTAACACTACATCTAGGAAGCCGCATATCATGATTTTTGTAGTACTAAAATTATTTGTTCATTTCTGAAAAGTCAGTATATTGAATATAACAATATTTATTTATATAAAATGCAATGAAAAATAAGAATTTTAAGACAACATTATGGATGAATTACGTTAACATGTATTCTTTCACTTCATTGCTAAAACTTAAACTCAGTGACAAATGCTGAAGCCACTGAGTATGCATACTTAAAGAGAATAAGAAAAAACATACAGCTTTCAATTAGACTAGCAGCAATGTTCACTCCAGTCTGTGTGTGTGTAAATGGGAAAGGTGCTTGATGGAAAAGCTAATTTGGTGGATGGATCTACATGGGATTAAATTGAGTCTCTCTCTCACACGCTCCCTGTCTCTCTCTCTATCACTAAAATTGCGGCAATGAATTTTCAGCTTAATGGTTAGAGGAGAAAGTGTGTTTAAAATCCAATTACAGAACATTCATCATAAACAAGCTGTGGAGATGGACTAGCAGCTCTACAAACTCGCACTTACGCTTAGTGATGGTCGTGTTGTAGATAATGGCTATTTCTGCTGGTAACTTCATCTTTACATTTATAAGAGAATGATGTCTATTACAAATCTAAAAATGGGTGTAAAATGTTTGGTGTTTGTCATTTTTTCATCTTGTCCATAGAAAACTCATAATGAGGTGTGTGGATGGAAAAGTGTTTCAATACCGAAGTTTTTACATTAAAAAAAATTGTAATTTAAAAGCAAGAATTCATTTTATTATGTAATAATGTTTCTTTTTTCTGTATATGTTTGGTTATTACGGTTAATCTATGTACAACAGAAAAATGCAATGTTCTCTTATTTTTCTGGGTAATGGTGTCCAAACCTCGTACCTTGCTCACAGTTATCGCCCTTGAATGCCGAGGCACAAACACAGACTCCGTTGACACATTCTCCGTTGTTGGAACAGGTGGGATCGATACACTGGCCTTCCTCCACCTCACACTCCGCCCCTTTCCAGCCAGTGTGACACGCGCATACACCTTTCTCATAATCTCCATTACCACTACACAGTACCGGGCAAGAGTCTAAAACACACATACATCACACAGTTCATATGTTTGTTAGTTACATTGTGAAAACAAAAGATTGAACATTTAGAAGAATTTGTTGCGAATCACTGTGCGATTAAATCATTTTTATTATAGAATTTAAGTGATAGTAGATCCCCTTCTTGTTTTTGTATGTCTTTCTGCAGAACACAAAAGAAGATATTTTGAAGAATGATGGTAACCAAACAGCAGTTCACTTGTAAACATGTACTGTATGGAAACAAAACCAATGCAAGTGAATCTGTGCCGTTAATATTAAAACATCTGCTTTTGTCAACAGACCAACAGGTGTAAAATAACAACATTTTTGAGTGATCTGTCACCTAAAAGGTGTGCATCATTGCATGATTATGTATGGTGTGTTGTTGTTGTTATTGTGTTGTATATAAATGTTATTCCGTGGGTTTTATGTGCAATATTGTTTGCTTGTGATTATGATTTGCATTGTTGTGTGATTATGTTCTCTACCTTTGGAACAATCTGGGCCCAGGAAGCCGGTGAAACAATGACAGTGACCGGCGACACACTCTCCATTCCCATTACAGTTTGTAGAACAGCCGTCTAATGTTTCTAAACACACAAACACAATTACATCGACTAAATAATTGAATAACACGGATGTCAAATGTGGATCTACTGCTAACATTTTCCAAACACCCCCCAAAAAACAAAACAGTAATTATGTTCATATTAAAAGGAAAATCGTTCAAATCAATTAAATGGAAATAATGAAATAAGTAAAGGCTTTAACAGCTGTGCTCTCCAGCATGACCTCACCTATGGGGGTGCTGTACACCAGCACCTGTTCCATCTTGCGGCCGTCATTATAGAAGGCCAGGTACCAGGTGCCAACGTCTAGGTATTCCACAAACCCCGTCTCCTGCAGAGCGGACATAAACAGACTCCGCGGTGGAGGGTTCGGGATTTTGGCATTCCGGGAATCTTGCTTTATCAGCTGTCTCCCATCCAGCAACTTTACAAAGTCAAACTAGGGATAAGGAGAGCATTAGATACTATGTGTCTCTAGTCTTATTTCTGTTAGTAAAGAAGAAAGAGCATATATTTAGCTGGTCTACAGTGACACAACAACAACTTGTCTGCAATGCAAAACCGACTCGTTTTACTTTTCTTTATCGTTCTTTTTCGAGAAACATCTGTACAGTATCAAAGCTGCAGTGATGAATCATGTAAATTAAAAGGAAAGTTCAGTTTCAATGTAAATTAAAAACCTAGAAGGTTTAATGATGCAATCTGTGACTCACCATCTATGTTTTAGACATAAAATTGCAGGTTATTTATGTACTTGTCATACTGACATTTCCTACAAAATCTGACCAGACAGTTTAAATAAAAACACATTACTATAAGAACTTTATTAAAATATAATTATATTTTCAATATTTTCAATTGAATTTTTCAGATTTAAATTGTACTAAAGTGTTAGAAAGTTTGGATCAAACATAATAATAATACATAAAAATACTGTACTAATAAAGAATTACATTTTTATTATAAAAAATCACTTGAAGTTTTAGATAACTCACAAAAGAGAATATTGGGACATCATTTACTAACATTTGTAATTCAATTTCAAATCTGTATGACTTTCATTTGCAAAACATAAAAGAATATATTTTTTTCAATTGGTACTCATTGGCATCCCTTGTTTTATGTACATATAGCTTTGGACTACTAGTGGTTTTGGTTCCAAACAACTTTCAAAAATATATTTTTCCGTGTTCAAAGAAGATTTGAAGTAAGAAATGTAAATGATCTAACTATCCCTTTACACCCATGCAACCCACAATGCAAAAAAAGAAAAACTAAAAGATCATTAATTTCAATACTCAATGAAGAAGCAATGAATGTTGCCTATTTCTCAACTCAATACAGAAGCAATGAATGTTGCCTAATATCCATGATATGGTTTTGAATCCTCAAGTTTTTATATTTTCTAAATAACAGATTGTTGTACCTTTTAAATGATTCAAAATCTAAGATGACAGAGCATGACTTTTAAAACCAGCAATTCATTAAAAATTACTGATAATTTAACATATATTAAATAAAGAGCCAAAGAGTAAGCCCAGATGTGCACGTGCCTGATGATAAAACTGTCTCTCTCCATCATTTCACCTCCCATTGTGACACTGTGGCCCATCAAAGCTACCCAAACTAGAACCGATCACCTGCGCACGCTGCGACACAAGAAAAACAAGCTTCCAGTTTGAGCAAACACAGCCAGACACCCTTAAATTCGCGCAAATCTGGACCCACTGCAGATATGAAATATGTTTGCATCCAGGAGTTTACGGCTCACCATCTGCGTCTGTTTGAGTCTGTATTTCTGCGTTCAGCGTCTGTCTCATCACCCCGCGCTACCGTGTCACTGTAACCGAAACAAATCCATCTCCAAGGAAACAGGAGAAGATATGCGCGTACTGTATATGTCTGTGTCTGTCTGGATTTTCTGGGGTGGGGGGGATTGCTGGTGTTTAGACAGAGCTGTTACAAACATCAGAAACATCAATGAGCGGCGTTCTCCGAGGCACTACAGAACCCTCTGGCTATAATGAGTCCCTCTCCACCCCCGAAGTCACTCTGGAAACTGTGGAGCCGCTGAAGCCCCATCGACTGTAATGACTCTTACTCTGACAGGCAGGAGCCAGCAGGGCAGCAGTCGCACCAGAGCCCCACTGCTTTTAATGACAGCCGGAGAATCCGAGGAACGATCGCGGGAGCCGCAATGGAGTTGACTGTCTCTGTGCAGTAGCAATCTGTCAGGAACACACACAGGCCCGACTCGTGGAAGCTGCGTCTGCGTAAACATCTCTATTCAGACACGAAGGCACAATAGAAGCCTTTTCATTAAGCTGGAACAATTAAGCACTCTTCTTGCTTTGCCTCCTCCTACATATGTGAGCTCATATGCAAATGAGGTGCAAACGAGATGCCTTAAATTGAATTACACCGGGCTCTAATTTCTAGAGCAAAGTGAACAGTTAATCTTGGATGATATCCTGAATAATGAGATGTAATTAGCATGTTGGGGTCGTCTGAAGCACCTCATTAGATACGCTGCCGATCCTCCTCTTTATCTGCCAGTCATGACAATATGCACTTAGACAAGGTTTACCAACAACACCAATCACGCCACCATCTGAGATTCGCAGACACATAGATGCAGTATACTTATGCTAAGCATACATTTTGCAGAATACACCACCATATGCTTTCAAAATGTGAGTATATTCTACCCTATGCTTTGCATTTGCAAAAATGCACTTCTTGGTGTTTGATCTGCCAACATCTGGAGATTCACCCTGAGATGCTTTTAACAGTATTGACAGGTTTATCCTATTCTGGGGTTCTACTGGCTGCTTCGGTGATGCATTTAAAAACATTTTTAATAAAGTTTCACTCCAGTTAGATATTCTGGAAATAATAACACTTTGTGTTCACCCTTTAAATAAATCTGCCTTCGTTTACTTACTCTCTGATTATTTAAACCCATATGACCCTTTCTTCCGCAGAACACAAAGGAAGATATGAGGAAGAAAGTTGGACCCATTCCCAGCATTCCTCAAAATATTTTAATTTGTGTTCTGCATGAGAAGGAGCTTCTAAACAAAAATGAGAATGAGCTTCTAAACAAAACAGCAAACTCGGCTCATTTTATTGTAAAATAACATTGTAAAGTATACATGTAAGCTTGCACTTTGGTTGTGCAATTTATCGTAATGGGTTTTCAATTTTGTCTTCTCAGTAAAACAAACTAATAAAATTGAAACAATTATTGTGTTGAACTCACTTTTTATTTTTCAAATAAATTATTTATCGGAATACATTTATTTATATATTAATGTTATCGTTTTTAACACTTATTTATTAGTGGGTTCAACATTAATTTAAACAAATGTCTTAATCTGGTAATTCACCTTTTTACTAACTCATGTTTTATGCATATGCGTGGCTAATTGTAAAAACTAATTGTAATACAACTTTTTGTTATAATCAACAAGCCCTGGTCTACAGGATAGTTCAATCTATTAGTTTTGGCTTTACATTAGTATGTGAATAAACATGTTGGTACAATTTTGGATCAATAGGGACTTCTTTCAAATGCAACATACTGAGCACAATTTTATAAGTGATCAAAATGGGATTTTTATATTATTCTGTACACCTATTTCCCTGTCTTAATGTTACGATCAAAAATGGACCACTTGACATGTCCCTACATGCAGGTTTAATCATAATTCTAAAGATTTGATTTCACAAGTAAAGCCAACCTTAAAACAAAAACATGCAGAGGCAAAACAAAAACATGTATAAATACAAGTAATTTATTCTGTAAGTTATAAATATTTAAAGGAAAGAACCGTGTCTCTGTTGTTACCTGCGTGTGAGTGGGTGGTATATTCCTCCGGCCATAGATGCCCAGCAGGGCGTCCCGTGTGAGCGAGATGTTGAACTTGACATACTCAGGGTGGTGAACCGTGATGTGAAATCTCCAGAAGAGACCAGGAGGAATGGCCTGGACCAGCTGTGTTCCGACGGCCACCTCACCCCGTTCTATCACCCTGCCTCGTTGAATCACTTCTTTATCTATCAAGACAAACAAACAAACAAAATAACATTTCATTTTTTTATTTGTCCAGAAAGATGAGAAAATCAGCTGTACCTTCTATAAACAACCCTTTTTCTGAACTCACACACAGACTACAGAACACAATTGTAAATAAAAGAAGCATTTTAACCACTTTATTCACTATTCCATTTAAACTGCATCGAATAGGGACTAAGACTTTTAAGCATTAAACAGAATGCACAAGCACCAAACAGCATCAGACAATCATGCATTTTATTACAGTTTATCTGATGGCAAACAAAATTTAAGCCGTTCGACAACACTTCAATCATGTCCATTCTGGTTGAAATAATTCTTTATTTTTCCGTTCAGGCTTTTAGTTGTTGGACTGAAAATGATGCAACCATGATGGACAGCCACAGAAAGGTAGTAGATGTAAAAAGTAAAAGAACTGTGCCTCCGGGCTGCTAGATGAATTTCGCTTGTAATTCTATCAACACAGAAGCCTGTGTGTCGTCTTTGGTGTCAGAAAGAATCATGTATTTTTTACAGGTTCAGTCAAAGCGAATCAAAAGCGATCGTCTATGGGACCCTTTGAAGAGCTTTGTGGACTGGAGTCAAATTCAGGTTATGGCAACGATGAAACGGCACCTGCTGCAGTGATGCACGACTTTCCGAATCCCAGCTGGACTCTTGGGTGTGAGGTGACATTACCATTCACAGAACAAACACATCTGTGAATTGATACTAACTAGGGGAATGTGCAGACTTGTGGTCAAAGATGTGAGCTTAAGTTCTTGGTAACAAAAGAATGCTGTTTTGGAGGCTTCAAGGTGATATCACCTTAAACTTTCATCATGGTGCCCTTGAGCAAGACACTAAGCGTGTGGAGGAACATTTATGGAACAGGAAGATCAGGATGATGGAAACAAAATTGAACGGGACGAATTGGTCCCAACGTATAAGGCTATTCAAAATAAGATTTAATTTATAAATAGTATTAATTTATTTTGTTATTTTTATTTGAAATAATATTCATATTTTTATTTATTATTTACAAATTTATAATGAATTTTATGCATATTTCAATTAAATACTGATGAATTTTATGCATCATTTTTAATATTTCTATTAAATGATTTTGCATTTTATGCATGTGTACATTGTACAGATTTAAATGGGTTAGGTCAGAAGCAGCATTTTCTAAAAGACACGTAACAAGATTATTTACAATTAAAACAATAATCGTGTAACATCTTTTAATTATAAGTCATTTGTTTTTTATTCTTCTATGCAGAACCTTAAACCACCATCAAGATGCATTAAAACTAAGATTGACTTTTTATCCAACACTGATGTATAAAAGATGAGTAAAAAAACAGAAAATATATCACGACATACGTACACTTTTAATAAAGCAATCTTTTGTGAAATACGTACTACGCAAATGACCACTTCGGGAAATGGCTTACAAATTTTCCGCTAATTACTTTTGGCATTCCGGCCTACTTAAAGTGTCGATAAATAAAGATTTTTCCTCTTTTATTTTATCAAATGGCAAATGTAACCCTTTCTTCATTCACACCTCATCGAACAGGCCTACGCGGTTAGAAACGCATCTCACGCTTTTAAAAAATGGCCTGAAGATCTTGGGGATCATTGGGGAGAAAGTAATTTACTATCGTTTACCGCCATTAATTAAATGCCAATCAAACTCTTATAATGAAGACGCGTGCGCTCTCCGCTCTGGCTGCATGCGAAGACTTGACATCTGGGCAACTCTGTATGAATCATAGAGCTGCTGGCACTCTAGATGGAATTCGTATGTTAGAGGACTTAAATAAAACACACCTGGCTGTGTGGTGTTAAATCCTGGCAGGTGGACGGGAGTGAAGGTGAAATCGGCTCCTGGTAGAGGCTGATCTTCTTTACTCATGCCATTCTCATAGAGCTCTCCTTCAACCCTCTTTAGATGCCATGGCAAACCTAAGAGGTGAACAACTGCAGAGAAAGAGCGAGAGAGAGTCAGACTACAAAAAAAAATTTCAGACATTTACATCACAGTATAATTAGAAGATGTGTTGTCTAGTAAAATGTATTCAGATATTGCATAGTAAAACAGATGAATGAAAGCAGTCGAAGACGTAATTATGCATTAATTTTACACTGAAAATGGGATTAGAATGTTGCATTACATCATTCTGTAACACATTATTATTCCACTGCTCATCTCCACCCATTTTTCCTATACATCAGCATGTATGCCCGCACACATGTTTTTCTTTCCCTTTATCCCTCATCTCTTCAATATGTGGAAGGCTACAGAGGATTCTGGGAGTGAGGCATAAATCGCTCAGGTGGCATTTTATGATCTCCCAGCAGTGAAAGGCCTTTGGCGCATGATAATGACCTCATCCTAATTACAGCCAATAAAAAGGACAAACTCTCATTCTGCTCACCTCAGGGCCCCCGATACCGACTATCTCATCACACAACCTCCCTCTCTCTCTCTCCCTGTCCTGTGTGTGTGGGATTTCAGTCGATCAGGGAAATGAGGTGGGAAGATATACTGACGACTAGTCCTGGAACGGCGATCGAAAATCAGGTTATTCTCCAAGCTAGTTTCTATCTCTCATTCCCTTCCATTGCTCAAAGGAAGTCGCGTGTGGGTCCGCGGGGCGCGCATGCCATGAGAAGGCGTCTTTACGAGCCATAAAGAGGGATTGGTTTCTCAGCAGGGAGCTGGATCTACATGATCCGCTCCTTTATCTCTCCCCATTCGCCCTTTTCCCATCTCTTTAACACGCACACACAATGGCTGTCATTGGCCAAATAACAGATCACCGTAAACGCTCCGGTTCAGCTTCAGCACAGAGGCCAGACTTTAGTCCAGAAATGGACACAAGATTTTCTTTGGGGCTTTGTGCCAACCTGGCTGGCTGTTTGGGGAGGCGTTTTATACAGGTCCGAAAGGAAGGAACCTCAATTACGCCACAGTATGGTACTATGGTTAGATAGCAGACTTTAGACAGATTTGAAGGCATAAATGTATGTGGCTTTTTGGAGAAAATACTGTTATTGTATTATTTGCTCCATTGTGAGAAACATCAAATACAGAATTCAGAAAGTGTGTTTTTAAAAACACTTTTGTTAGATTCAATATGGCCACAAGAGAGAAAAATCATGGATGTAAAATAGTTATATTATAAATAGAGTTATATAAAGAATCTAAGATATCGATGACATTAAATGAAGCTCACATGGAAACTTCGGCATTTCAGATATTTTATCTGGAAAATCCAATTTTCAGAAGAGATCTTTCAGAGGTTTCAGTTTCTAAAACTTTGAAATCAAAAGCCATCTCTTAAGATTTCTATATCAAACATTTTTCAACAAATCTGAATTACTCAGAATTTGTAGTATTTTAAACAATTCGTTTTATTATTATTGATAGTTACTTTTTACTTTTTACACCTCAAAATTTTAAATGATTTCATAATTTACAAAAATACTTGCTTTCTTCTGCACAAGGGAAGATATCACTTTAACAAGTTTCTCATTTGTTTCTAACTTGATTCTATGTGTATTTGAATATCTTTTTAAACCTACTCTTACCATCTGGGGAGTACAATTCCTTTTGGATACTGATAAAAATGATTTAATGTCAAAAACAAAGTATAATTATGTAAATTATTTTTTTTGGCATATATTTTGTATTATCTATCGTAAAGCCGCAAGTATAAGCATACTGTAGAGATCTTAAACAAATTGCTCCTGAATTATTTAATCGTAGCCAAATTCTAAAACAGCTCAACTTACAATATATTTGTCAGAATACAAATGCAATACAATGCATTACAAAACATTATGAAAGATGGTGTAAAAACAAAAATTGAAAAAATATTTGCAGTTGATTGAAAATTAAAATAAGAGATAAATCATTACACATTTCGAATTGAGGATGAAAAAGTATATTTTATCATTTTGGATAAACAGCAGTTTTAAAAAAACAAACATATGTTTACTATCCACCAAAAATATGATTACATCTTCAAACAGCACAAAAGACAGGAAGAGAATGAGATTGACAGAAAGGAAAATTGATGGACGGGCCAAACAGATCGATGACATCACAAAGCTTTCTATTGGTGTGTAACCACGATCGGCACCGCGCGGGATCACAAAGCGCTTTAAGGGTGTGCATCTAGAAGGTCTCATAAATTCCACGGAGGCCACATTTCTCTCCCCTGCAGAACGTTTCTCAGAGTCTTGAACGGCAAACATCGATCCCTTAAAACCTCTAACCTCTCCGCTAGTTCTCTCTTTACAACCGCTAATGAAGAGAAAAATCTCTCTCTCTCCCCTTCCCTCTCTCCCCCATTTGTCTCGCTGACCCTTTGCCTTCTCGTTTCCTCTCTCTCTCTTTCGACAAGATGGACCGCTGGGAAGGATTCAGCACTCTTGAAAGGGGAAGCGAGAATAGAAAGCGGGGAGGACGCCATTCATCAGGGCTTTTGTTAAATCAACAGATTTAAACATGATTTGTGGAGTCCAGGACAGCTGGAACATATAACATACAGGATTTGTTGTGCGCGCGGGTGCACGAACGAGAGGCGGACAAAGGGAAGAGGGCCACTAAAGGAAATGCATTTCACCGGGAAGGACTGAAAGCCGTACGATAGACAAAAGTCCCATATACATCAAAGCTGGCTTTAACCTTGTGGCTGAATAGCACGCTGCACTGAGACTGAGAAATGGTTAAGCTCTCTGAGTTTACTGTCACGCCACGGTTTGTTAATATCCCCGCATCGGAAGCCAAGCTAAAAGAAATGGATTCGTTTATTGTCTGTCCTGGCTATCGGTCAATGAGAACAATGAGCTTTTGTGGCCTGGCCGTTGTGGCGTGGAGTCTGTGTGTTTTAAAAAGAGGCTCGGGCCGGATACAGGCCTGAAATAAAAGCGGTAGCAGGCCGAGGGCGGACATTTTCACATCGAGCTGCCGTTCTGAAATGTTTAGATGAGTGATGCCGCAGACTGGCGCTTCGAGTTAAATTAATACAGCACTTATGAGGTTGACAGGAAGTGGGAGGGACTTAGAGCCAATGACAGGAGAGGAGAGTTGCGATGAATTGATTGCCGTTGAGCACTATGATGTAAAAATGCTTCTCACGAACGCTCGGCGAGGTCGTATTTCCAGAGGACGGCATCGTTGCCTGACCTCGCCACTTTCCCGACTGAGATAACTCCTTGACTTTAATGAAGACGGAAGACGAATGCTTTCTCTCTAAGGGAGAAGATAAGCCTCTCTCTTCAAGGGAGAGAAGATAAACCCTCCCTTTTTAGGGAGGGGAGATGATAAGCCCCTCCTATTAACAGAGAAGAACTTTAAGGAGGAAATGATTGAATGCCTTACTCTTTTATTGAGGTTACTGAATAAAGAGAAACATGATTTGAAAATGGCAACGTTAGTGGCTGTTGAAAAATCTATCGTACAGAGAGCAAAACTAAACAAAATAAATAATGAAATTAAATACATTTTGTGTGTGGATTAAAGCCAGTTAATTATTTAAACTGATAGCTAAAATAAATAAATGTATTGATAAAAACTTGTTTGTATGTTTGATTGAAACTACAGAAAAATATACAAAACAAAATAAAGATGTAATTATGTGCTTAAGCAAAATATAAAACAGCATTGTCGAAAAAGTTTGAAAAATATATATATAAATTTTTTTTTAAAAATACAGATTTATGTGTGTTTATAATTTTGTTTTTTGATTAAAGCAAGACCGCCATTTTCACCTGATACACAGACATAAAAATAAATTTGTACCTGAATAAAAAATAAAATAAAATGAAATTTATTTGTGTGTGTGTTAAAACTATAAAATTTTATTTTAGCTATTTATTTAGCTAAAAAAACAATATATGATATAAAAATGTTTAACTGACACTATCTGACATTTCTGTCTTTCCTCTTCACATAATTTGAAGCTGACCCTAAATCGCTTATACCCAAACAGAAAATCGCTGTACAGACACAATACCAACATTTCAATTAATTGAACTCAATTAACTGGACTAGATCTCTTCCGACTTTCAGCCAATAATTTTTTACCCCTCTTCAGCCTTGTTTCCAGATTTGACAGCTCTGTTTGGATTTGTTATCCAGTGTGTGTGTGTGTGTGTGTGTGTGTGTGTGTGTGTGTGTGTGCGTCTGGCGTGCGTGCGTGCGTGTGTGTTTTTAAGCTATAAACACTCTAGACTGGGCAACAGATGCAAAACAATGCGAATGACTCAATCTCAGTAACACAATGTTGTTTAGTACTCTACGGAACAGTGGCAACAGACTCTTCTGCTAATAAAAAGTGATAGTTTTACCAAGACTGGTGAAAAGCTTTGTGCTTAATGATCTGAGCCAGAAACCCGAAGGTTTAAGCTTGAGGTGAGGACAAATGAAAGCCCTGAGGTGATCCTGAAGTCTGGGTTCCCTCCAGCAGGACTGTTTGTGCACGCAGAGCCTCTCTTTGGCTCAGAGACGCCTGCTACATAACAAATGACTGTTGCTGATAAAAGTCGAGTGTGATTTGGCAAGTGCAAATGAGTTGAAATGAATTTAGAGGCGAATGAATTAATTTAGTTCCACACACAACAAAGAAAACAGCAAAGAGGGAAAAAAATTAATAAAGGGAAAATGTGTGATTTTCTTAAGAGTATGTTAAAATGCGTCTAAATTCTTACAGCTGTTTATAGGTTTTTAACAGTATAACATTAATACATTAATAATAAACAGCAACATAAGCTAACTCTTGGACAACGTCATGAACAATTATGCCCACCGTAGGATTTTTGCCCTCTTAGGAGGACGTTTAGTCCTTAAAACTCTTTTATGTATCTGGAATGTAAACCCCCAAAAATTATGTAAAGATTTAGACCTTTGTTTAAATTACCGCTTTGTTGTCTCTTAAAGAAAGTTTTTTAAAAGCATATTTGAAATGCCTAAATGCAAATGTGAAAGCAAAGAAATCTCAGCTTAGCCTGTACCCCCTTCGCACTTGCCGAACGTTCACAAAATTAAAGCAAAACAATCTCATTGTTATGTTGTTATTGTTGCTGTTATTTATTGTTATTTTAGTTTAGCAAGTTTAAAACAAGTATCCAACTTAGTTACTTATTACAAGGGCCACGCGGAATACACGCCTGACTTTATCCCCGGAAAACGGATTTTAGAAGGAATTTTAGCTCAGTTAGTTGAATTTAACATTATGCTAAGGGTTGCAAACAAACGACAACATGATGTAAAGTATAACGAGAGTCTTATCTCGCGATGAAATGATGTTAAACGTTGGTCTGCACTGCACACAGCTAGCGCCACTGGTGACTAAAGGTATTGATTGCTTTTGAATTTTTTCTGAAATCAGTATTTAAAATGTATAAAAAAATGTAATCTATTACATAGAATTTTTTAAAAACTTTAGGTGAAATTGACTTAAAAAGTGGGCATATTCCGTAATAAACAACATAAATGTGCCTGCATGCTTTTGAGGACCAAACATTGTATAAAGGTTAACATTCGCACTATATCACTTATAAGAACAAGCAAAACAAATAACAAGTAAATTACATTAGCTTACAAATAAGTCTAGTGAATATGACTGCCAGTTACCAGTTGAAAAAGAACCGATTCCTTTACCTTAATTTAACAAAGTTACCCATTCAATACATATATGTTACAAAATACAATTAGAAATAGAAATATCATACAATACAATATAAATATAAATTTTGTTTGATTTCAACTGTTATATTATTTGCCATTAAGCCACACTTAGGTACGAGATTTCCTAATAAGAAAACCCAAGCGGAACAATTTGTCAACTCTAAACTAAACGGGCACAATAGTCCAACCCTGCCAAATGCAAAACCAAACCCCTGAAAACTATCCAGAATGCAGCGGTGCGTCTGGTCTTCAATAAACCCAGGAGAGCTGGCGTTACACCTCTCTTTATCTGTCTCCGCTGGCTGCCAGTTGCGGCCCACATTAAGTCACCAGCGCTGAAGCTTCAGTCGCCGACTCTGCATCCACCAACCTCCATTTGCTTTTTCTCCCAAATTCTTTAGTACACAGCTTGGTTGTAAATCTACTGGCCTGACCACCTATACAGCATATTAAGACACTATATGCTCCCAAAGTAGGAAGCATAATAAGACCATCTGAAATCCCTCGATTAAAACGAAAAGACATCATTGTGTGCATTCATCACAGAAGAGGCAATCCCAGAATGCATTTTGATAAGCTCATAACATAGCCAAGAGAACAGTCTTTTTATTGTTTTTTATTAGTCGTCGTAATCTAATTCTAAATGCAATATTTTATCCAATGTGCCTGTGTTGTGTATTACGTTTATAAGAATATCTTGTCTTAGCTTGGCAATATGGTAATGCAAGATGGTAATCCAGAAACTCGCACCGAAATCAATTATGTGTCTTCGTGTGATGAGCACTATTTCTATGATACAACTTGCTGTCTTTGAAGAGCACTTCATCTCACTCAGTTCAAGGTTCTACGAAAGTTATTATGTGCTGATTTAGATGGCCCCTGCCTTGTAGACAATACAAGTCGAGACAAAACAGCTTTACAATCAAGCAAATATTTTATATATAAAACTTAGCGGAAAAAGTTATTCCCAACTACATAAAATCACTGAATTCCTGGTTACCTTCATAAAACTGGAAAACTCTTAAGGTACGGATTTACTGTTTTTTACTCTCTGCTGTCTCACCTACACCTCTGCACTTGTGTGTATTGTGTACTTTTAAAAGCAATTCTGGAAATTTGCCTTGCAGCACATCTTGTGCCTCTGTCTCCCTTAAAAGAAACAATTTCAGTGTATTCCTCATTTGCAAGCTGCTTTGGGTTGAAGCATGTTCTAAATGAGTTAATATATAATGTAACATCTCAATTCCATAATGGTTAGGTAAAATGGCGTCTTCTGGCTCTCGGTATAAAAACTGTTAAAACGTAAGTGTCTTTTCAAGATTACCAAGGTTTGTCTACTAAGATTAAAAAACTGTTAAAAGAAAGTGTTTCAAGATGATCATAAGAGATCTCACCGATGTCTCACACTGTAATCAGTGTTTTCGACAGCTCAAAGTGTCTTTACATATCATAATTGGTGTCTTATATTTATTTTATAAAGAAAAACAAACAATGAAAATCAGTTTGTTTCCTGAGCTACAAAAGAGCACCTTGTGAACTAATTTTTTTTATGATACGTAAAAAAATACACATGAAATACATATAAATACTCTAAATACAAAATCAAAATACATATGTTCTATATTCCCATCAAATAACATACCAAAAAAAACATTTAAGGGTAAGTAATAGAAACATATTTGCCAAAAAAATCTCCAATCACCAAAAGCTCGGAGTCCTACATCATCATTTGTACCTTTAATTTATTCTAAAGAGATGAAAACCTGAAATCTGCAATAGGTCTTCAGAGCAACAAAAGAGCATCTTGTGAGCAATAAAAATTTCTTCGAGGTGAAATTCCATCCAAAATTCAGAGAAAAATGTGTCTTGTTTTTGTGTGAACATCTGCTTGTTAGATGAAATGCATAAAAAGGTGTATGTTATAAAATATATGCCGTAAATCTGACAGTCGAGATCTGAAAATCTCCCAAAGCAGGAAAAAACATGGGACGTGATGCTTTAAAGCATAGATAAACCTTTGCTTTCTGTATGAAAGGTCTCTCGTGGGGCTAACTAACATGTTAATAAAATGGCCCTGAATGAGCTGTAACCAAAGACCTTAAAGCAGCTTTAACTCCGCGGTCTGTTTAATTGGCTTTATAGCTGACCTCACAAACAGCCATTTATCGGCGTATATCCCTGGAATCACTATTATATCTCATATCGAAGAGCCGAAGAGAACACCACATACAGTAAACAAATACAAATGTGTTTTCAGGACACGTCTTTCTATCCATCAGCCAAAAATGCCCAACGGTTCGCTGTAGGGTGTGTTTTCATCCTCTGGAAATAAACGTGGTAACGCATACTTTGATATCTCTCCCTTTTAAGACGCGTGATTTGAAGATGCTTTTTTGAGTCAAGGCTTGGGGGTTCTGTCTAGTTTTGCATTTATCTGGTGTTTTGATCATGAAAAGACACATTATGATCCATAAATACACATTATTTTCACCTTAGTTTGAAGCCATAAACTCCTCTTTTCAACCCTAGAAACCATTACAGAGTGTTTATGTGTAAAAATGTGTATTGCATGTGTGTTCACGTCTGTGGCTGTTGCATAATGTATGTGTCAGTTAAACAAAACATGAGGATCAGCATGTGTGCATAAAATTAAAATGAATAATACAGAATTGCATGCCAGATTTACCAGAGAAAATGACACCCACCATCTTAACCATATGTCTAGTGATTTTTGTTTTCCCAGATTCGTGCTTTTTATTATCTACGACCAGCTCCGCCCCTTTTACTTGTCATGCTTTGTGACATTTAGTCCTGCATCTCATACCCGTGGACTGCTGCCAGAATCAGGCAAAAGGCGAGTAAAAAAAAGTAAATTTCCATTAAATAAGGTTTTATGGTTCACCTCTCCAACCCAAAAAGCCCATCTATTGAAACTAATCTGCAAAATTGACTTCTTGGACTTCTGGCCCCAGAATCCAAAACTCTATAACACATGACAGATTATAGAACATTTAACCATCAATGACACCTCTCTGGTGTTCAGAAACTTGGCTCGAGCGAGAGGGGGAAGAAACAGGGATGAAGTAGATATCTTACTTTACCCACCTAGGAGCAAAACATTTGGAAATGTTTAATAAAACCTGAACTTGCCCGCATATCTTTCTGAAGGCTGTTAAAGCTTGAAGCTTATTGGCGGGGTAACTAATTTGTAAAAGCAAAACTAGGAAATTGGCTTTGTCATAAATAAAATTTCTAAATGTAGAGCTAATAACATTTAAAATATGTTTTTAATCAATAGTTTTTAATAAAAACAACAACATGTTTTAAAATACAAATACAAAACTGCCTTTTAGTTTTGCTTAACATTCTCATAATATTTGGTATTCACCATTTCAAAGTAGATATCTTGATTCTTACACAACACACCAATGAGTAAAATTATTAAATTTATAAAATCTGGAATTTCTATTCACATCGTTTTAAAGAATGCTAAAACCAGGAGCTAAAAGAAGGGGTAACCAATTTATTAAAACGCATTTTTTTTAGTAAATCTAATCATTAAAAATAATTAAACATTGATTAAATACTGTGTTGTTCAATTTTCTTAAACACATCAAGCTTGGATAAAAAGAAATTTGAATAAAAAAATTTTATACAATTTCTTTTTACGTTCATCCTTTCATATAGGATAATTAAATATTTAAAACAAATAATACATAATTTTGCATTTATTGGACAGTCCAGTGTGTAGAGGACAGGAAAAGGTAAAAAGACCATGAGGCTATGAGCTCTGATATAAATACAAAAAAGTATAAACCATTACAAAGCTGCCCTTTAGTTTTGCTCCCCATTATAATAATATTTGGTCATCTCCATTTTAGCATTTCTCCAGATAATTAAAACCTGCCTGATGTCCCTGGATATTTTGTCCTGACATTTTTGGCTTGACTAAATGAAAGTTCATCTGGCTGAAACCATCTTACTTGGTTCTGTCAGCTATCTGGGTAATGCAGTAGCACACAGACACATACACAAACACAAACCCACCCTCCCATTTATTCCCTTATTTATCACCCACTTACATTTACATTTACATTTACATTTTGTCATTTAGCAGACGCTTTTATCCAAAGCGACTTACAATAGTCGAGGAGACAATGAAGCAGTAACACACCCCGAAAACTCACGTTTTAAAACACTGTCTATTAAAACAGGTCAACGTATCACAGGATGTTCAGAAAAATGAGAGCATAATGTCTGCCTGTCTAAAACAAACACACACTCACTCAGAGCCTTTGATACATTTTCATCAACAATTATTGATTGGCGCTCACTTTCTGTCCCTGCCGAGTCCTTGAATCAATTAGGACACAACAAAACACACACACATTCACACCACACTTAATGTCTTTATAGTATGTGGAAGTCTGAAAGCTAATATGTGCTTGTTAAAGTAAAAATTATAGTGGCCTGATGATACTGGCTCATTATACTCATTTAATGAATTATACACACACGCCAATTAAAAGCGTCTTTTAGGACACAAAGTCTACTAAAACCTCTGACCTTAATCTAACTGCAAACTTAATACTGTCCTTTAATCCCAATTATAGTTTTAAACCAATACTTCTGACTCTCCAGCAATAGAAATCTTTCCATAAAATAATTTCCCATTTGATCCATTTACACTTGATCCAACAAACCTTATATATCAACCACTTATGTCTTTGATACTTTGGCCAATTTGATAAAGCTTTCAGTTGTAAATACAGTACCAGTGACGTTTATCAAGCTGCACAATTATTAATATGCAAAATACCATTTAGGCTTATGTCAAATATGCTGCCTGATTATACCAAAAAATCATTAAGACTGTCAGTCAAGAAGACAGTTTTGAACACTAATCTTTTTATGCACTTGCTCAGTTATTTATGTGTATTTATATTCATTTTTTTAAGGATTAGTTGAACCAACAATTAACATAAATTAAATGTTTGTTAGTGGTTTGTAACTTTACCACTTTGGGTCACCTTTGACTTCCAATGTACTCTTTTGTCCTACTACTGTATGGGAGTCAATGGCGACTCAAGAAGACACCAGGAGGGTGAGCAAATGAAGACTTTTTAACATAAAACGTAACATTCTGTCATGAATTATTCTCTCTCTAGTTGTTCCAAATCTGTATAAATGTCTTTGTTTGGTCGCACACAGAGAAAGATATTTGGATATTCTGGACCCTATTAACATAGTGGGAAAAAGTATTGAAGTGCAAGAATTGTTTGCTATATTCTTCAAAATATCTTTTTTGTTTAACAGAACCAAATTTTGTCTATGACAGTCAATGGGATATGAGTACTCTTTGGTTACAAGTATTCTTCAAATTATTTGTATCTCTGTTCATCCGAACAAAGAAATGTATACAGATTTGGAAAAACTCAAAGGAGAGTAAACCTTTATGATTTTGGGGTGAACAATCCCATCAAATGTTTCTGACTCAGAAATTCATGGAAATCGGAAAAATGAACCCTTCAACGAGTTTGCTGGAGCTAGTCATAACCTTAACATTTTCCTTACAATAAATCTCAATAAACAATGCCATGCTTCAGATGGGATATTTATGATAACATCAATGAACCAATCAAATTCGACTTCCGAGCTTCCACACAATACAGTAACCTTTCTAGTTAACATGTTTTATGGGCCCTTTTCTTCTCATCTGTGACACCTTTACTCGACACGACTCAAGTTTTTGTTCGGCATCTAAAGACAATGTAGATTCATTCGTTCATTATTCCTTCACAATCTTCTTTATCTTTACTCCTTTATCTGTAGCTTCCCTTCATTTGGCCAGAAAATGAACTGAGAACACATTAAGATTGTTAGATAAGAATAAAAGCAGAGAGACAATACGGACGGATGGGATCTGTTTGGACCGGTTGACACTGATAATAGGTTGATAAAACGACCATTTGATCATCAACTTCACATCTTTAAGACTCACACACTCACAAACAGTTAATGTTATTTTGACACTAACAAAATAAAAGGTTGGGCTGACAGACCTGTGTACCTCCAGAAATGTGTTGAAATGAGATTTGAGATCTAACGTAGACAGAATTTCCTTTTGCGCTGTAAGTTGTACAATGTAAAATATATTTTTCTATTGCTTACTTTAAAGTGGATCGTTTTATTATTTAAACTTTTGGTTATAAGCATTCTACCAAATATCCTTCTCAGGGTTCATAAAAAGGGTACAGATTTCATAAATCTGTTTGGTAAATCTTATTTTTATTTCTTTCAGTTTTGACAATGTTTTAAAATGAAATATATTTTCAAATGATTTGTGTGTAAGCATATTAAACAATCACATAAAAAATAAACAACATCAAAACTCAGATTTATCAACAAAGGAGGTTAAGTAATGTATTTTTTCTTCTATTCCCCAAAATGTGTACAACTTGTGCATCTGTGATACAATCCAATAGTGCACTTGCAATTGACCTGACAAATAAAAAATGGTTATTGTTCAAAACAATATTTATTTCTCTTTGTTGTTCCAAGTGGCACAGAAACTATTAAGTTTATCTTAGCACAATGTAACAAGTTATAAGTCGTACTCCAAAATTGTTTTGGGAACGTGTTTAGAACAGAATTACAAATTGTAAAACAGAAATGAACATTGTGAAAAATCATAAGAAGGAGCATGGAAATCGAGCAGGTCCTCATTTCATTAATGAGAAAAAACACTCGCAGACTCACGATTAGTGTTTAAGAGCCTGCCGCGTGAACTTCTGACCAGAAACTTTATTAACTGCGGCTTTTCAAGCGTTAATGGATGAAACCTTTTACCCTAATGTTTTCCTGTAAGACACACATCATTTTTTAGCGGGATTTTGCCCGTAAGACGGAGAAAGCCTTCGGAAATTAAGTCATGGGCATAAGCACCTCTCTCTCTTCCACACACACACGGTGACTTGGCTAAACAAAACTTTAACACCATTAACCTCTGTACGGCCTTGTGGGATATTTACTCTTTCATCTCTCGTTCTCCCTCATCCCTCATTCATAAATATTCATCCCTCTAATAGAGTTTTTCACAGTGTGAGTTCTGCTAATTCCATATGACCCCAACCAGCATGACAGCACACACGGACGGAGAGAGAGAAAGAGAGAGAGAGAGAGAGAGAGAGAGAGAGAGAGAGAGAGAGAGAGAGGTGGAGATAAGACACTCACCGATGATGTAGGTAAGAAGCAAGGCGAGAGTCAGCGTAATTGCGCTGGCGCTAAGGGCCGTACATTTCCAGTTACAGCAACGGTAGGGTTTACTGAAGGAAAAGAGTGGTCTGGAGAGGGTGGTTCTGGGTAGAGGCCTCGGAGGCGGCGAGTACACCGTGCTGGACGTTAGAGGGTAGTTTTGATTTGCCGCGTTGAAAATCGCGGACGATCCTGAGCCATGCTTGAACAGGAAGTGTCTGTGAAAAGAAAGCAACATGTTCTTAGTCTTATCTGTCCATCATCTTGATTATTAAATATGTTTAAAAACCTGGAAAACACGAGGGAGTGAGAGAGAGAGAGAGAGAGAGAGAGAGAGAGAGAGAGAGAGAGAGAGAGAGAGAGAGAGAGAGAGAGAGAGAGAGAGAGAGAGAGAAACGTGAGAATAAGACAGAGTTGTAATCTGACTGTGTGATCGCTCTTATTTGCTTCGCTTCCTAATTGGAGTCATTTGCTCTCACGTGTGTTTAATTACAGATATTTAGCACCAGAGATTAATGAGCCCGTATTAATAGATAACATCCCTTAGATTAATTATGATATTAATTACACCAGAGTCCATTCTTAGAGTAATTAAAAGGTGCCTACTTAAAAACAATTTACTCGCACGTACACTCAACTCATGCTGTCTTGAACTCAAGTCTATCGCGTTCTCAACGCATTTTTCCTCATTTGTGTGACACAGGATATTTCAAAGAAGCCAACAAAAAGTTGATTTGCATTTGAAAAGTGTTTTTTCAATTTTGTTTTAAACTGGATATTGCAGTAGATTGTGGAACTCCTGTCAATTATTGAAACACTACCCTCTCATTCTAGAAAAGGGTTCAAGGGAAAGCATATCCAGAAATAAACATTCTGTCATAATTTACGTCTTATTAATTAGAAAACAATGGAAGATATTTTAAAGAAAGTTGGTAACTGAACATCAGCGTCACCTATTTACTAATATTGTATGGACAGAAGACAATTTGTTCTGAAGAATTAAGGCTTGAAATGATAACAGGATTTCTAGCACTCTTGACAAAACTTATATTCTAATCAACATATTTTTTTTATCGCAGAAACCTTTGTTAATATATTTCCAATTATCATTGTGTTAACCACTGTCAAGACTTCTTCATTGCCAACACTGGGACTTAAATGTGTAAAACAGATTTAAAATAGTAGTTCACTCTAAAATTTACATTCTGTCATAATTTCAATCCTACCTTTCTTCTGCAGAACACAAAATAAGATATTTTGAAGAATGTTTGTAACCAAACAGCAGCAGCCCATATTGACTTCAATTGTAAAGGTGTTTGTAACCACACACCATAATTAAATGATTTTTTCTATTGAGTGGACAAAACAATTTTATGTAAATGAGTAATTTTCCATTCTTCAAAATATATTCTTTTGTATCCTCAGGAAGAAACTTTTTCCAATTTAAATCCTGATGTTTCAAAGGAGTAAATGTTTATTTTTAATATACCATAATTTGTTCTTATTGCTGCAACCTTTGTTAGTATAATTCCAATAATTATTGTGTTAACTACTGGCAAGACTTCTTCATTACCAGCATTGAGACTTAAACAAATGTGTAATTAGCTATTTGGCTATTGTTCAACATTAACGCAGCTGCTCAAGTAAAGCTGAGAATTCAGTCAATTTGGATAAAAGCATCTGTTCAATGATAAAACACGAAGCTAAGAGCATTTGATATTTTACAAATCAAAGTTAGTTTTTTATCACCTCTAAATCAGCGTGACACACGCGGACAAACAGCCCTGTGGTCATGTCATAAACAAGACAGACAGATAAGACGGATAGCCACGGGGAGACCGTTTACAGCTTTTAGGTTAAAAGCCTAAAGGCGACAGAAGGAAGACGTTCAAATTCCCAAGATACACATGTATTCTGGACCATAATTGATCTCTTTGCCACATCAGCGAGTCTGGATTTACAGGGTGATGGAAAATACCTGGGCAAATGTGTGCGTAAGTCTTCTAAAGACACAAAGAGTCAATCAATAAAAGCCCCAAAATCATTGAAAGGTAGATCAGTCTAAACACATTTACATCTTCATATGCTGATTAGGCGAAAAACGTGATGGCATCGATAAAGATTGGAGACAACAGGAAAACCAAACATGGTCATGGACAAACCAAACAAGTTTTAAATTATAGTGGAGATTTCCCATTGACTTGTATTGTTGCGTTTTGATTTTTACAATAATTAATAGCAACATTGCATCAAATTCAGTATTTAAGTACAGAATAATGCATAACAGTACCTATTAAAACATTTCTTAAATTAAAGATTTAATTGTTTATCAAACACACTGTTACATACAGTCCAACTAACACATCCGAGTGAGAAAAAAAAGGTAGCTTGAGAAACATGTAAAGAAAACTGAGTGCAGATGGTGTACTTTTACAGTGTTAAATGCAAGTCAAGCAATAAAGGCGAGTCAAGTCATTGTGGATATGCACAGAAGTTCTGGTATATTTGTTTACAGTGTCTTACAGGAATGCAGAACAAAGCCTTAAAAGAAGCGTTTAAATGAGCATGCAATTGTAAAATGAGGCTTGAGACTCAGAGAAATATTACAGTGTACCTCAGCCATTAAAAAAAGGAGAAACTCAATTTCACACTTAGATGTGCAGAACTAATCCTATCTTTATTTACTGTGGAATACATAAATAACAATTAACACTCTGAAAAAACAAAGAGAACGAACTAAACCGATGGAAAGAAAAACATAGATGTAAAGCAGGTGAGAACACAGGACGTTAGAGTTTCATATACCAAGATCTAATGTCAAATTAAATATTATATTGCGCAGTTTACTTTTAACACATCTGTTAAATGTGTTTTGTTCAGCAAACGCTTCTAAAGGTAACAGTGAAATTTTGCATTAATATATAGAACTAAACTTTATTGAATACAATTTAATGTAAATATTGTTAATTATATTTTAAATATTTTATATAAAAAAAAAAAAATATATATATATATATATATATATATATATATATATATATTATTTATATATATATATTATTTATATATATAAGATTATTATATAAGATTACTTATAGGTATGTTTTTAGGTTAAATGATAATTTTTGTTTCATTGTGTAGGCCTGCCAAATTTCAAACATCGTGTCTGATAGCATTTATTTTCAAATAAAGCTAAAGGAACAAAACAGAAAAATGTTATTTATTTTTTGTACTTTTTAAGACTTCATATGCTGCAAGGAAAAATGTACACATTATCCTTTTATGGGATTATGGGTTTTTATGTGTCTTGTCATGCTGTCAATTTGTTAAATTGCTAATGGATGGCTTTATATCACTCCTGATGTTTGACTTTGTTAAGACACTGGACTTAAATGCAAGCACTTAATCTAAAAATACTGATTCAATGAAAATGTGTTACAGTCTTGAAATTTTTCCAACGGGTTTATACAAATATACAATAAATACGGATAAGGTATTTAAATATATAATTGAAGTATTACTTAAGTGTACATATATATATATATATATATATATATATATATATATATAGTATATACAGTATGTCAGCTTAATCCGTGAGTGTCCAGAATGATATGCTGATGGGGATGAATCTCCTCCGTGCATTAATGTTGCTCAATCGATCCGGATTTAATTGAGAAAGTTCATTTGAAAGAGAGCAACATGTCAGCAGGTATAGACATCACCATGACGATGACACGTTCCCAATTCAAGGCCAATGTCATCCCGCGCGTTTTCAAAACAGGCCAGATTCACCTCTTTAACCCGAGGCCTTTCCTGAGGCTGCTGGCTGGATTTCGAACCACTCTATTAAATTGGTAAATCTGCTTTTCTTTAACCTCTAAATCTCAAAACAACATCCTAGCGGGTGACATGTACTCTCCCAAGCCTAGAAAAGTGGGCATTAAAACTCGGAAAGCATGCGCGTTCACACTGCTCCTACTTTTCACTGGTTTGCTACTTTCAAAATCTTCATACTTCTTTAAATGGTATAAATTGATGTCTTAAAACAGGACTTAAAGCAGAAATACATTAGATCTAAATTACCCAGCATTCCTCTAATAGCCACCAGCACAAACATTCCATTGCTGCCTGCTGCTCATGTTGAGTTTATAAAGGTCCTGTAGTGCTCAGTGTAGTTCAGAGTACTTTAAATCTGCTATTAGGTGTTGTGAAGAAAGTCATGTGGCTTTTATTTAATCACAATGTGACAAGAAACCAAAAACACTTGTTCAATATAGCAAATCTTTACAAAATAATAAACACCTCTCTACATGTGTGACAGCTATCAGCGGTTGGGCTGTTTTTTTTCTTTATTTTTCAATATTTTGTAAAGTGGAAATAAAATATCCGACCGCTACGACCAAATTCACCTTGCTGGAAATCCAAAAAAAGGGGCATTCACAGACGCTGATATATGCACACACACAGCTTTCATTTGACCGATATCATTGGGGTTTGTGTGTGTGTATAAGACAATCGCCTCCATCAGCTGGCTTCATTCCACCATCAAAGCAGACCTGCTTATCCTTCATCTTTTATTTACTCTTCCATTTCTTCCTTTCATAAGAGTAGGTCAATCCACCATCTTCATCATCACCCATCCAACTCATGCATATTCTTTGCTTTTCTCAAAAACACATAGCTAAAAGCTATTTGTATGCATTGTTCTATAGTCTCTTTAAATTGAAAGTTGCTTTAGAACCAACTCTACAATAGTAGGGAATTAACCTTCAGCTAAACAAACATTAAATAATGCATTTGTAAAAGCTCAAAATTCAAGATGTTTATGAGCTTAACATTAAAAGGTTAGTTCAACCAAAAACCTGTCATCATTTGTATGACTTAATTCTGCAAAACATAAAAAAAGTTATTTAAAAATAAAATAAAGGATGATTATTTTCTAAAATTATTCTATATCATTACATACTGAGTTTGGAAAATACTAAACAGATTATTAATAAACTAATGCATTAATTTCCAACGTGATATCACAAATGTAAGTGTTATTTTAAATATGTACATATGTAAATATAAGATTTGAATGCAGCAGAATAATGTTTCAATAATTGATTAATTACACAGTCCATTTACTAGCATTTTTCGAAATATCTTTTTTATTTGGCAGGTGAAAGAAGGCCAAACAGATATCAAGAGAATTACTAAAAAATGGTAAAATTTTGGAGCGAACTATCACTTTGTCGACTAAAGGGCATAAAATAAAAATAGTCCAGTGTACCGTAGTAGTAAATGTTAAGTCACACAATATTTGAGAAACAATGTGAATGTCCTCGAAAGTCATCATTACAAATACAGTGTAAATTCAAAAAACATTTGTAAGACATTTGACATTTAGCATGGTCTTCACTATAGCCTCATAAATCATCTGAAATCTAATCATTTCCACAGATTTGTTAAAGTCAATTTGAGACATAGAAAATGTAATTACCCCGGTATGAAAACAATACAAGTCAATAAGATGTCCTCCCTAACAAAGTGAAACAAACCCGTGTGTGTGTGTGCGTTTGTGTCCTACCTTGTCTCAAGTGGTATGTTGCTGTTCAGAGCCCAGGTGTTGTGCGCCTGTCCGTTGTCATCCTGACCTCCTTTACCTCCGGATTCCAGTGGCTGGCATCGGGCGGGCAACGTGCTCCTCTGCACCACCTCTGGCAGGGGAGCCGGAGCAGGCCGGGCACAGGTGCAGGCGTGGGGCGGAGGAGGAGGTGGGGGCAGGGGTCGGAAGGTGAACTGGGCCACGGGGCTGGAGGGGAGATCTTAAAAGAAATAGATAGAAGAAAAATAGAAGAGAGGTTTTAATTATAATACTTAATGAATGTCTTCAAAATGTCCATTTCCTGGAAGAGAAAATTATCCTTTATAAAAATTCCTTTTGTCCGGTTACCTTTACAGCCTTTTATTTTCTTGTCAGAACACAAAGAGCTTTAGGTAACATTCCACTATAATGGTGTATGGAAAGATATTTTTTGAATATTCCTATACTATACTATACTATTACTATTACTATAGTAAATTGACTATTTATATAAAATATAAATGCAAAAGAATCCTCTATAACAGAAAATATCCCATATATTTACCAATAGTGGTTGCACATTCCTGTTGCTGAACGATTCACCCTGAATGCTTTCCTCAACACGAATCGCTACAATTTTTCTTTTTTTCACAAAATACAGGGTTTGTGTTGATTCACTCAAGCTCAAGCATTCAGCCCCTTTACCAAAGTTATGAAAGAAGGCACACACAAACAAACACTGTTCTATTATTCATGATGAATACAAAGATGTTTGCTGATAGGAAAACACTAAATCACAAATTTTTTTAACGTGAAAAACTACATTTAGGCATGTCGAAAGTTTTCAAAACAGACTTGCAAACCCTAAATAAAATAGAAGTTACACTCAACATTAAGGTTGCGTAACGATGCATTATACATAATATTTATATATGTAATGTCTAATCTGGGTTCATTATTTACTAAATTTTTTTATTATTTCAGTCTGCATGACTTTCTTTTCTGCACAAAAAACAAAAGAAGATATTTTAAAGAAAGTTTGTAACCAAACATCACTGGCGTCCATTCACACCCAATGTAATTGAATAGGTGCCGGGTATTCTTCAAAATATCTTATTCTGTGTTCTATGGAAGAAAGAAAGTCATACAGGCTTGAAATGACAAGAAAGTGAATGAATGCTAAAAAAAATCATTTTAAGGTGAACTATCACTTCAAGCATAAAGCCTTTAACTACCACTAGCTGAATGGACTGTAAAAAGCATCCAAATGCATCAGAATTGAACCCCACTGAGACACAGCAAGATCTCAGAAACTCCATCTGATCTTCCAGCGCTTGCACACACGCTGCTTTTCTATCATTTCTCCTCGCTCTCTCATTTAAAATGAGGCTTAAAGGCTCATAGCTACAGCTAAATCCAACCTGCAGGTAAAAGCACAATACACACACACAAACGCATTCACAATAACGCCTGATATTTCTCTACTAATTCCATTAGGCTCCGACTGAGGTTATCTGTTTGAGTGAACAAGAGATTCTCTCTCTATACTATTTTCATCTTCTCTTTCTCGCTCTTCACTTTATGCCTTTCATCTAATCTTCTCTAAAAGCCAAAATTACTTCCTAATCTGAAAACACTTTCTATTTGGAGAACACACACACATGCACAGAAACCCACATGAGCACACAAAGCCCTTAATTTCAATCTCGGTGAATGGACATAGACACAAAGAGAGCATTCGGACAAATTCAATTAGGAAAGCTCTCTCTTATAGCTCTGGAATTGCACTATTCCTTTGCTCTCTTCATCACCTCGGTAACTAGATAAAACACTCTCGAATTAACACTCTTTAAAAAACTATTTTACACTTTCAAATGAAACACCACAATGGAAAAAAGAAGATGTGAATGTGGCCACGAGGAGCATGGAACTGGATCTTTGGGAAACCCGAAATGTAATACACACGCACACAGAACAAAACCTATAGCAGGCCTCGCATCGGATTTAGATTCACCCTGCAAAAATAGCTCTCCTTCTGAAATCACTTCTCCATTATCTAATGCACTTAGAAATACATTGTATTTCACTTGACTGCGGAGTTGAGAGCGAACAGCATTGATTTAGATTGGGTTTGCTGATTAAATTAGTCTGTCTCTGATCTATGAGAATGTATGATGTTTTAGACAGTGTAAATGCACAATGGTTTGAATGGGAATAGACCTCTGAAGGTAATGTGATCAAAGCACTATCATTCATCGATCCAGCGGCGGATAAAAAAGACAGACATTTTCCTTTGCGATATATCAGCCAGTAAAGGTGCACACCTGTACTTCTATCCATCTACTTATATAGATCATATATACTGCAACAGGGAAATGATATAGCCCATAAGCAGTTTATATTACATATATAAATCAACATTACTTTGTATAGATTATCCCACTTAAAACTAAAATCAATAGCTTTAAATCAATATAATATATAAAACATTGTTTAACAGTTTCTGAACATATTTTAAGTTTTATACAAAAGAATGAGTGTGGATAAACTCAGTATAGCACATCTTTCAAAAATAAAATACATAAACATTTACAGACCTAATATTAAAAGTATATCTCACCCCAAAAATGTAAATTCTGTCATGAATTACCCACTCTCCAGGTTATCCAAACCTGTATATATTTTGATGTTTGGTCGAACACTGAAAAATACGTTTGGATGGAAATTCATGAGTTCTCCTAAATGTATTCAGGGTGCTGTCCAGGGAGCGGGTCCAAGGTCAGTATTCTTTACCAAACTCGGAGCACTCCCCCATGTATTTGCGCGAACCCTCAATATCTCCCCTCCTGCAATTCAGGCTAAGATAAGAAACCATTGACTGGATGGAGTTGGGGATGGAGGTGGGATGCAGAAATGAGTCGAGGGAAAGAGAGCGTGTCTATATTTATAGGTGTCTCCCCTCATTCCCTGATCGGATAGACTATTATGACGATTTGTAATCAAATGTTATTAAATGATTAAAATTGTTGTCAACATCTACAGTATATATCATCGACTGTATAATCAAACAGAAATGTACAGTTTAATGTTTTTAGGTAAGAAGAGAAAAAAATATAGAAAATTTGCGTGTTAAAACCTTGTTTGAAACGGTAGGGTGGGCATACTAAATTAGGCGCACAACAGAGTAGGAAAAATATTTTATGTGATAAGAAAAATGTTGCATACACTAGGGTAATGCGTTTTTCTGTCGAACTGGGGCGCAAAAAACTACCCAAAGAACCAAATTGATCGCACAACATATGAAATGCTGTTTTGGTCATTCTAAAATTTCATAGCCAAAGTCATCAAAGTGGTTTAGGATTATCACCTCCTGGAACTGTGCGTTCCTAAAGAGCAGTCTTCCGCTGCTCTTTAAAGCAAGATGACATGATGACATGCATTCTGCATTTCACCAACATGTTCTAAGGCCTTTACCTAATGCAACAACTTCCATTTTCATTTGATATTTGGCGTTGGTTTATCTCTTAGAGTCGTTGGATGAAAACTTTGCTTTATTCGCATATATTTTTTGTGATACTCCAGTTTCACACATAAATTTAATTGGCACATTCGGATGGAAACATGGCTAATGTTTTATAACAAAAGCAAACAGTGTGTGCATCACATACAATAGCATAGAAAAAAACATACTATGCATACATAAAGCACCACCAATTCAAATACATATGGAGATTGATGGTGTGGCGGTTCAAAAACCTTTCATGAAACTGTATCACATACACAGCGATACGAAAACTGCTGGAAAACACACAGCATTGGCATATAAACATGCACACACACACTCATGAACGCACACAGCAAAGGACCATTAACCTGGCTGGTCTCCATGGCAACAGAGCTTGGCCCTCATAATCCAGTGCAGAAACCTTTGACTGAAAGCGGCATGCATGCAAACACACACACGCTAAAATGTGTGACACTGATCGCACTGAAGATGAATACTAACTAAATGTGATTTCCACCTTTTTCGCCGCTCGCTCTCTCTTAGTATGCATTGCTCTCTCCATACAGAGATAAAACAGTATCAAAAAATTATAAAGTTTGTAAGTGTGTGTGTTTGTGCGCATGTGTTTAAAAGAGAAAGAGAGGGAGGGAGGGTGAGAGAGGGTGGAAACCTTATATCCATAAAACCGTTATTAAATATCCTTCTTACTACAAAATTACTTTAGGAAAATCAATCTGTTTCACTTATGGAAATGTACAGTTCCATCTTGCCCACAGCCGTCTCCTCGGATACATGACACCCTCCACTACCGCCAATACATCCTCAAATCTTCATCTGTCAGAGAGGAGACCTTATTATGACATTTGCTCGATAGATCCCAGGCAAAATCTGACAAACATCCCTCGTTTCACTTTACGTGCAACAGGAAGAATCGTGTCTTTACAATTACTCTCCCATTTAAAACTCCTACCAGGATCCAGCCCTCTATTTTTAAGTGATATGTCAGGTGATTTCAGATATATGTTTGTTATCTATTTGCTATTTTAACATCCTAACATATAGGTTTGTAAAGACAGAGCTTCAGTTTGGTTTGTACAATAAAAATATGTCTTCTATATGAAAAACATTTTTATTTGTTGTTGACATCGGAGTGCAAATAATGAATCGCCTTCAAAGAATAACAATGGAATTTACAATAATTTAGAGTAAAGTGCCACAAAACTTACATGGTCTCAAATGTGCACAAACATATGAAAAAGGTTTCTTAAACGAAAAGGTGATGAAAGTATTTGTGCTAACTGCAATGGTTAATATTATTATAAGATCATTTTCAATGGCATTAAGGAAACGGTCAAAAGGATTTCCTGCATTACATTTTTTATATGATCCTCTGATGCTTTTTTTATTTTTCATTTTTCATTTTGATATATTTGACTTATTACTGTCATCATTTTTATTTTGTATTTTTATACTTCATTTCACTTTATTACCTGCCAAACTGCTTTAATAAAATGCAATATCAAGAAAAACTTTTCAATTAAATATTAATTGAATTGAATATGTAACAGTTTTAAAAACCGATGACACAATAAGTCCTTCCTCCTTTAAGAGCCGTAATTTCCAACCGTACAGCCGCCCCATTATCAGCATTAGAAAACGTCAATAAAAGATTGTAAATGAAGTAAGATGCATTATTTTGCATTATCTCCTCTCCTCAGTCAGACTCAACAGGGACACTTTTCAAGGGCGCGCTGCTGGTTTTAACTGAGCTTTCATCTTTGTTTACCCTTACCAGCTGGTCTTTTTCACACACCATAAAACACACACGCGAACACCAGCACACAACACACGCCCCACAAATATGGGGCCTCCCAGGAGAAAGTCTGATTGCTTTTCTTAAAGTATATTCTCTTTGAAAAATAAAATGTGGTTTAATTATTTTCATATTGATTGACACCGCTGATCTGCTCGCACCGCAAAAATGTCACACTTGCGGCTCTGGCATATTAGCGCTGCGAGGAAAACTGCTAAACAAAGAAACATCTGCTGCCAATCCCAACACAGAGGTACTGCGATCGTTTTCGGCGCCACATCTGCTGCCGTGACTCATGCGGCAGATCCTCTGCGTTGGTTTTTTATTCTACCTTCGCTGATGTGACTCATGCTGCGAAACCTCAAGGATATTCTCCCACTGCCGCGACTCTGCCTGTACATCGGCTCGGTCTGCCTCGCATTGGCCTGTTGCATCATGCTCACTTAGCTGTTCTCCTGCATTCGTGCTTACGTTGCACACAGCGCTTGGTTTGCCTCTGGAGCGGAAGGCCCGTGTGAGGCCCGCAGGAGGCCCCAATCGCCTCCTGCATCCCACAATAAACCTTTATAGCTGGACATCCCTCCTGTTTGATTTACATCAGCCTTCTCTTTTATTCATCTTGCCTCCCTTGTTTTTCCTTCCTTTAGCGACTCTGCCGTTTGTCCTTGTCTTATCAAAAACCGCGTGCGCTCCAATTATAGGCAGATCCCTTATTGAAAAACAATCCAAGGCTCTGGAGAGTAAATAAACGAAAGAAAGAATCAAACCGGGACAATGTGTGTGTGTCTATAAATTCCAGGCTAGATTCATTGCCGTGTTTTATAGCCCTCTATTCATTGAGCTTATCAGATACGACACAGTCTATTTACAACAGGCTTTATCACGTGCACACGCGGCCTACAGTAAATCTTCTGCGGGTCATTCGATCGCTTCCCGTATGTAAAACTCTAAGTGTCTGTGGAATGGAACAAAAAGCTTGTTAAACTCACCTTCCCATGACTTCTACTCCGACAGGCCTTGGTGCGCGAAGATACACCGGCCCGACGTTCGGTCCACAAGCTAATCCATTAATTAGTTGCATGACTAACTCACCAACCTCGGGAGGCATCAATCAAACACAAACACACACGTACACACGTGGACGGACGCAAACACCCGGAGGGATGAAAAATGAGAGGTGAAAAATGTATGTGGGAACACGCAGATCGATGCGCAGGGCTATTTACACATCTGCTGAAAAGAGACAAGTGTGTGCATGTGTGTGTGTTTGTGTGTGAGCTGTCCCGGAGTCATATTAGGTATTCCAAACAAACCATTTCAATCCTCTCCAGCCACCCCCCGAGATTTCCCATGTTGCTTGCGGGCAGACGATACCCCCTCCTTGGTTGAAGGACAGAATGCGTACGGATGGACAGGGAGAATAGAAAAGATAGGGTGATTAATTTTTCTCCTCTTTAAGGCAGGTGTGAGAGGGCCTATCTCATCCTTGGAGAGAAACTAACAGATGTGCACATATTGTACATAAGCAAGGAAGCCCACACTTGTTGCATGCGGAGCGCTGCTGATTCTTGACATATGCACCGTTACCCTGGTGACCTACATCTCGTTACCTAGGTAACATTTTTTTCTGGGTTAGCGCATCTCATATCGGATGCTGTTTATTTCACGCCGCTTTATAAATCAGGTCCTCGGTGGCAATTCGGCAACGCGACCTCGGAAATATCAACTGGGTACCTGTGGAGTGAGTAATTCCCTATAAGTAGTCTGCATTAGTATCGAAAACCAAGCCAGTGGCAGTAACCAACTTCCAGCCGTCAGTTGCGCAACATACATATGCATCAGGTCTACTGCGGTGTCAAAACAGCATCAAGATGACATCCAACAGGGCAACCCAGAGGAATAGAGGAGAAATCTATGTGTGTGTATGTGCGCGCGCGTGTGTTATTGGCAGTTAAACTGACAGACTATGATGACAGAACATTTAACGGGCTGACACAGAAAAGACAAGCGTTAAAAAGGCCGCAGCGCTAACAAAGACAGGGGGGATGCCGGCATATATGCATGCACACTTACATACAAATGCACGCCTGGTTTTTCTGAACCTTAAGTGAACAAGACAATCAAGTAAAAAACGCTTTTACATAATTGACAGAAGACAGACCGTGTGACGGAAAGACGCGTACTGGTTATTTCGTGTGATTTCCCAGTGACGAAAATGACCGTTAATGATTTGAAAGGAAGGAATCATGCAAATGGACAAAAAAATGCTTTAAAGAAGTGAAATGACATGAAATCGTTCCGTAATTACTCGGGAACATCTGCGGCGGACTAAAACGGTTTTGATGAAAACCGATGTCTTCCTGTAGAGGTTTCTTTTTGTGGTTGAGTTGTAAAAGTGAGAAATAAAGCATGCAAGAGTGTTTGTGCTGAAGCGTTTTGCATATTTAAAGCATTAAGATGCAAAAGCGTTTTTAAGTTTTCAAGATGAGTCACTTGAGTGGCGGAAATAATTTTTTTGTGTTGTGTAAAAAATAGATAATTTGGATTATCCAACTTTTTTAAAGACGGTTCTTAAAAACCAAGTTACACCCTTTCTTTCACATTACCTTCAATCTTTCACAGCGAACAAACACAAACACACACAGAAATATCCAAGAGAGTTAAATCTTATTAACAGCAGTGTAGTGTGAACTAAAAACTGCACATGATGATGAATAAATGATGATGTAGCGCTTCATATTCAAGCTTTTACACACAATCGCACATGAACATCAATTCTAAATAACTGATAAATTACTTACTTTGTTACACATTAATAAACTCACTTTAATGAAAATGTACTCACTACTTGTGATATTAGTAGATATTAACACATTAACAATAAAGTGATGGTTGAACAAACATAAAATAAAACTTATTAAGAAATTAATCATGAATATTATAGAAATATTATTGCAGGCTTATGAACTCATTATAAGAGCTGTGTACACATATAGCAGAGGTAAAACCAGCCTTAATAATAAATACAGTAAACACAGACCCAATAAATACGATAAAAACTAGTATTCCTGATTTGGTTTAAAAGATTTAATATTTAATTTGTTCCAGTTTATGGGGCTGGGTAATATTTTAAATGTTACACTTTAAACAGAAAATATAAAATCACAGAATATTTTTTATCACATAATAATATATTTTATATTTTTAAATGGGAAAAAATTATTAATATGTCAATGATGGCACCAGCTCATTTAAAAAAATTTAATGTGGTTTGCTACATATCACAAAAATAAACTGTTTATTAAAAGTAATTTAATTGTAAATTAATAAAAGGTTTATTTCAATTAAATCTTTTAAGAAATATTGTGTGGAAAATATTAAAATAATTGTTCAAAACTTCCAACAGTTTATGTTATGTGTATTTGTAATATACACCCTAATATTGGTGGTAAATTCAAGTAAAAATATCTGATAAACAATTTTTTTGTTGAATGCAACTGCAAAGAAATGCAAAGTGTAACAACAAAACTCTGGTTAGCTGTTTTTTGAAGAAAAGAAAAAAAAGAATTGTATATGTTTTTCATCCTGGCGAATCTGACTTTTTAGGAGTAGCAAATCCATACATTTTCTAAATAAATTATGTCATCATCCTCCTTCTTAGCTACCTGCTTGTATTTATTTGCATGTTTCGAGTCTTCTTTTATCTTAACAGATACTAAACAAAGACCATCAACTGCAAGATGTACAGATCCAAGCAAAACTGTGGCATAGTGCGGTAATACCACAATAGTACTGTATGTGGTCCCTAGGTTATTCTAAAGCAGAAGCAAAAATACCGGAAACATAAACATTTGAAGAGATATTAGATTTCAGCTACATAACCCAGCTCTGCAAATGCACACTTTGATACATAATAACCTGTAACTCACGGTGTGTGAGTCCGCTTTCGCCTCTAAAATAACACGTCAGCTAAATACTTACCCCTGACATTAATTAATCAAACCATCAATCAATTAACACAATAGGATTAACAAGCCTAGGGAAGGGATTTACACATGAATATATAATGACTTTCCATCCCTCTCGCTGGCTTTCAATTGCTTGTGGAAGTGGGTGTGCTCAAGACCGGCGAGCAGAGGACAGCCGCACGCCAGGATCGTTCAGTCCCTTTTTATGCTAGTGCCTGGGTTTCCTTCTTTTTATTTGCTTTCAGATGCTAAATATTCATACACTTTATTTCTGCATTGAGCGGCACTCTGTGAACTGCCAAGATGTTGTGCGTGGCATCTGTCCCTGTGGGAAGGTGCCACCTCTCCAGTTACAGTTCAGGATTGTGCTGTGGGCAGGTTTCATGAGAGGACGTGCCCTCGGATGTCTGAAATCAGAACATGGATTTGGCATCAATTATGAAAAACCTTCAATTCACTGGGACGACTATTTGAATTGAAGAAATGTTAACGCAATATCCGACAATATCAAACCCAGCCTCGCAATATTAGAAATGAAGCTGCTGCGAGGACGGTGAGATTTCAGAAAGGAGAACAGTCAGAATGATTCATCGTCAGAAAAAGTAATTGCAGAAGAGCTTCGAACTTTTCAACTTTTAGGTTATCAATGATGACTAGAAGAATACTATTAGGATTTCCAGTAAGCTAGGCCAGAATACAGAATTACACAAATGATTTCACGACCTCGAACGATCCTGTGTACTCCTGTGTACAAATTCATGGAAAACTATTTGGAGGAATAGTTCACTTAAAATAATTAATTCTGTCATTATTTGCGAAGTAGGGGGATGATTACATAAAGCACAATTCAATTTAGCTAGTTTAAATTCTTATTTTTATTTGTCAATGATAAGCAATGTAAAACAAGCACTTCTAAAACACGTATGCTGTGTTCTAAGCAATTGTTTAAAGAAAGAATTATTGAACATACATTTGATAAAAACATTAAACTTATTGTTATGTCTATTTGCAAAGCCATTAAGGACCTCTACTATTTAAGGGTAAGTGAACTAAATAAAATTGGTTAAATTCAACAAAACGTGTTTGTAAAAATTTGAATAAATCCATTGATTGAGACCGATTACCTTAAAATTTTAGGAATTTCAATTAATCTTCTTTTTTTTTCAAAGCAGGCTAAAGTCAGAAACACAAATTCTGAAAAACGAGCATTATATTTTCATTGTGCCTATTAAGTTCACTATGATTTCGGTCTTATACATGCTAAGTCAATATTAGAGATATCAATGTTTTATTCTCACTGAATGTTCTTTACTTTGTGTAGATTGATATCATGAATAAAAAGTAAATCACAAAAACCTATTTAGTTGAGACTTCACATTTACTCCCCTCGTGTCATTTTAAACCTGCAAGATTTCCTTTCTTCTGAAAATCATAAATAAATATTTTAAAAGGGATGTTAAACAAACAGCAGCACCCCTTCACCTGTATGGCATGGTGTCAAAACCAATTCAATACCAATTCAAGTCACTGTTCGATTACCAACATTCTTCAAACTATCATATTTTGTGTTCTGCAGAAAAAAGAAAGTCATGTAGGTTATAAGTGAAATTAGGATGAGTAGAGGATGACAGAATTGGCAAAGATCTGGATAAATGCAACTTGTATTATAACATCAGACGAGGCTCAGACAAGATACACTTGGCCTGGCAGGTGCACGGTGTAAGGAATGTGTAAGAAACGTCTATCACATAGGAGAGATAAATAAGGCTGAGATCATTCTGGAGTCGTTCATGATGCACATTGAAGTTACATCATCCTGGAAGCATCACCATATTCCTTCGACTGTAAAATCTGACATACGTGAACCTCCTCATGTGCAAACTTCAGATTATGACCCAAAAGACAGGCACACTTAATATTAGCAGATTTTACAGACACGAGTCACGCGCCCTGTTTCTTTCTTTGCTGCCATTAGAATAGATCTGTAATATCTCCTGTTGCACCATTAAGAATGTCGGAAGAGAAATGATGATGATATTTATAATAGTATCACCATTAGGGAATGCTCTGTTACATGCTTCATAACACCCTCTGGCTACATTTGCTAATGTTCAACTGCACAATGATATTAGCAGTTAGAAACACGCACACATTAATGAAACACAATGACAAAGGGCCTTTAGGAAACTGATGTTGGAGTTTGAAATGCACATGGGTGGATGTGCCTGTATGTGTGTTCCAGAAAAGACCACATTGCCAAGCATCTGCTATGGAGGGATGCCAGAGTAAAATCTGGGCCATGCTGAATCTCTCTCTCTCTTTTCCTTCTTCAAGTGTCAGCTGTATGTAGCAGACACCGACTGTGTTTCCTGTGATCAAAACAAAGGAAACACGTGTTCTGTCTATTTTTCTGTCAAAAGAAGGATTTTCTCCATCAAGATGCCTTTCCAAATAGAGTGACAGACGAAGAGAGAAGAGAAGCCAAAGGAGAGAAGAAATAGTATTTGATGAGGAGATGAGAGCGACTGTGATTATGAAATATTAACATAAGAATATGACAAATAAGAATATGACAAAGTTTTCAAACCTTACAAGAAATATTTTGGAGTTTTGTATGCAAAAAAAAATTGGTGTGTAATTTTAACATTCTAGGGAAATAAACCTATGCAAGAGGCATTTACTTCATCCCATAATTGTACATGATAAAACCCTAACAAAATTTGTATTGATATGGATAATATTTCTCATCTCTTATAACGTTGGGCATCAAATTGGTAATGTTTCTAAACACTTCCATATGTTGAGCACAAATGCAAAAAAAATTTCCTGCAAAATCTGATTCCGATTATAGCTGTCATTTCGGTACATCTCTAATTTAGAAGTAAATTGATTTCAATAGTTTTCCTACTGTGGGATACTTTAATCAGAACTCATAGCGAATAAAACATTAAATTACATTTTTCTTTTTAGCGTTTATTGAAAGTCAAAACTTGTCATCACTGACTTTTCATGTTGTCCAAATGTTGAGTCAAATGTCACCATTTTAGTGTGAACTATTCCTTTAAGGTACATATTGAACATATAAAATATTTTTCATATTTGCATGTAATTTTCAAACTAATTTTCCTTGTCCCCTGTTTTAATTTGATCACAAATAAAGTGGTAAGAGAGTTTTACTCCTAACCCTAGGTTTGTCGGTTCAAGTCTTGGGCACTTAGGTGCACTTGAGCAGGGCAACAAACTCCAAACTGCTCCCCGGGTGCCGCAGCATAAATGTCTGCCCACTGCTTCGGATGTGTATTCACGGTAAGTGTTTGTGTGTTCACTACAGTGTGTGCACTTTAGATAGGTTAAATGCAGAGTACGAAATCTCAGTATGGGTCACCATACGTGGCTGTTTGTAACGTCACGTCACGTCACTTCACTTCAAAATCATTTTCATTTTCATTCAGACCTGGCATACTTAAATCAACAACTTCAGAGTCTTAACACAAACAACAAAGCGACACACACGTAAGCGTGAAGTGACTCACTAAAGATGAGTTTTTAAGAGTGGAATGAGGTGAAGGGTTTCTCAAGGAAACAGGTACAGTGAAGTGCTAAAAAGAAAAGAGTGAGAAAATGAAGAAAATTTAAGTGTGTCTGAAGAGAGAAGAAGAGGGTTGAGAGGGAGAGAGAGAGAGGGGGGGGGGGGCATTAAGCTAAAGAAAACAAATGTATAGATTCACACATGCAGCATGAGTATAAACACTATATGCTAAATAATTGTCACTTGACCACTATGGTCACAGCCTTATTATTTACAATGTACCCGATGGTCCTTGCTTACTTACATCCAAATAAAGCGTTCCAATTTGCTTATGCATTCAAACAAATTGTGTGGAGGCATTATTGTGCATATTGCACCATATGCAAATAGTTTCATGCTTCCATTTGTGATAAATCCAAATACTTACTTGCCTCTATTACTAAATAGCATGCATTTGTCTGATTTCTACGATGTGGTACACATAGAAACACACGTGTGTCTGTGGGTGTACATGCCTGTGTGTATTAAGTAATTTATATAACGTAGAAATATTTTTATGTTTTATATATCTATATTTGATATATTTAGTGTATGTGACATGCAGAATAAGCTGATTGTAAGTATTTCAGCTTTCAAATGATCTAAGTTCAATCACACATTAAATGTTTGAGTGTAATTTAGAGCCATTTCAATATAGATTTGAACGATCAGTGAAATTAACCACCATTAACTAATGATGTGGATTATCATGCGGCAGGTGATGACATCACTGAAGCGCGTATTAAGTCCTTTTACAAAAACAGATTCTGCATTTTGCCTGTATATATTTTGAATACTTTTAAATACAATAACAAGTCTAAGTTTGCATTATTTGTGTCTAAAAACTGTATTTTATTCAGTTAAATATTATAAAATTATATTTTGTCCATTGTTTTAAATAAGTTATGAGTTAATCATGGCATTTCATTTTAGTGTAGTACGTAGTCTATATCTGTCAAATTTTACAAACGTCATTTGTTTTCAAAAGCATTTTATAATATTATATATTTTTATTTCTATTTAAGAAAAGTTTTACTCTTTTATATAATAATACAACTTTTTTGTTTTAAATATGATTGTATATAATCAATAATCTATAAACATGTTGGATGCAAAATATCTTCTGTTGTATGTCAATAAAATATACTTTGCCATTATAATTTACAATATAGCCTTGAAGCAGTCTAAACTGTACAGTTTGTAAGTCGACCACCTAAGTCTAACTGCTTTGAGAATAAGCTTCACTTGACTTTAGAAGGAGAGAGAGAGAGAGAGAGAGAGAGAGAGAGAGAGAGAGAGAGAGAGAGAGAGAGAGAGAGAGAGAGAGAGAGGTAGAGCAGCCCTAAGAGCTGACAACTTGCCTAACAATGAAAAACTCCCTCCTATTAGTGCTGTGCAGTAGCAGCAAGATTTGACCTGCCATTGTGAATAATATGAATAGTCTCTTCCTCTAGCTTTAACTTGACTCATATTCAGTCATATGTATAACTCACATTTACAACTGTTGCTATTTCTCGTTACGTTATTATTATTGTGGTGTCTTATTCATTATTTCTGTATGTATTTATTTCATATTGCACGTATTTATTACCATTATTATTGTGCCTTTTCCACCTAATTATGCAGTTTTCACTGTTCTGTATCATAACTTGTGTTTTATGAAACAAATATGCCATTCTTTGTCATGCCAATAAAACACATTGTAACATTAAAACGCAGAAGGTAGAAAGAAATAAAGAGAACGTGAGAGAGAGAGAGAAGGAGCCTCAGGGAGCGTAAAAATGCAAATGTAAAAAGTACAAACTGTACAGGTAGCAGATGCTATGGGAGAAGGGATAGAATAATAGAAAGCGAGAGAGAGAGAGAGAGAGAGATAGAGAGAGAGAGAGAGAGAGAGAGAGAGAGAGAGAGAGAGAGAGAGAGAGAGAGAGAGAGAGAGAGAGAGAGAGAGAGAGGGGTTGGAGATAACTAAACGGCGTTTGAATAGAAATGGACAGAATGCAGAATAGAGAATGAGGTGAAGAGGAACGCAGATAAACAGATTGTGTGAGCTAAAGTGTTTTTTAAACCTTTATATTAAAAATACTCATATATATACGGTGGGAAACAAGTTAATGCTGGAAATTTCAGAGATAAATTCAAAATTAAATTTTGTTTATGATAATAATAATAAAAATAATTAAAAAAGTGGACAAAACAGTCACCAGTTTGCAGGAATCTGATATTGTTTCTAGGTCACAGTATTTTAGGTTCTTACAGTATATTATGAACTCCCGCCAAAGAGCTGAAAATGAAAAATTTTTCATTGTTTTCTCACCATCATGTGGTACAAAACCTGTGTGTGAATCGTTCTTCTGTGAAAAACAAATGAAGATATTTTGAAAAATGTACATGTTTTGGTGCTCATACAGTTAAATGGTAAATTCTGTTTGGCTATAAACTATTTCTCAAAATACCTTAATTTGTGTTCTACAAATGAAAGGAAGGACCAGTGGAATACACGTTTAAAATGACGGTGAAAATATGATAACAAAAAAATGAATAAAATGTCACTTAAATTCATTGTCAGATATATAATTCTATTTTAACATACAAATATTTTAAACCATTTTCAATTTATTTATCATAATCAATTTTTTTCAAAAGTATTTTTAACAATAAGTTAAAGTTAAATACGTCAATCACTTTTAATTCAAATAGATGCTAAATAATATATATAATAGAAATATGTATAGAAAAAGAAATACGTCTCTATCAATAACCCACAATGCATTGCACGCTGCTGTAAAAAAATTCTATGTAAATTGGCAGCAAATTTTTTCTTGTGACTCCGCGTGTGACAGAGGTTGAGGGGAAAAATCCTCTCATCCCTCCCCCCACCCTTATTACATTTCATCATTCTAAAAATGACAGGAGCAATTTTAAAACGTCTCATCGTGGCACCCTTCACCACACAGACACCCACGCGCACAAGCAAGAGAAGTTCAAAAGAGATTGTCTCCGAGTCCGCGCTCGAGATGAAACCAGCAGAAACCTCATTAAAACTGACACTAAACGAGACTTCAGGTAAATGCGTCGGCCGTGTAAACATCACCCAAATTACACAGGTACCAAAACCTTATTTCTAAAATAGTTTGCGGCCTCGTATCTCCTCCGTAATAATAATGTTCTCCTTTGCAAATACACAAGGCGTAAAGGTTTTCACAGCGAGCACGTCCAAAAAGATCATTACAAGATCTAGATGATTAAAGACAGCATCATTAGCAAAGATATCATTAAAACAGAGAGGACGGGCCGCCAGGAACCACATGTGTTCAATTATTGGTCTGAAGAGGTGCGGTACTACAAACAGTCTCGCTTAGGGTTCAACTCAATCTTGTGTTTTTAATCATGAAAGCTCAGACAACCCTGCAGGCTGGAAAAACAGACTTTCACAATTCAACTTTTTCTCAAGGAGGTAGTAAAGTCCTGATGTATATGTGAGAGAAATCGCATTAACTGTTGCTCGGCACCCCGGAGCAAATAAATGCATGAGTATAACATGTTCGGACAGCTCAAACAACATCTGATTAGACGGGTTGGGGTGTTGCGGATGAGAGGCGTCTTGTCTTCCACCTTCCCTCTTATAAATAAGCCTTCCTCGAGCGAATGAGAAAACTGCTTAGCGCAGCCATTATAATAAACCGTCTATTCTGTGTTTGTGTTTTATTAGATTGAGACGAGTCTATAAAACTAAATGATGAAAAACAGAAATTTCCCCAACGTCAAAAGTGGAAAAGCTTTCAAACGGCGCGTCTTATATAAGGCGCAATGATGATAGTCAAAAATTTGATTAGAAACAATTTTCATTTTTAAATCATTCAGCTCGCTCTTTTTTTTTTATTAGACTCGCTGGTAATTGTGTTACAAGCCCAGATGCTTAACTATAAGTACGCCACCATTTGTTATATTCTAAAATCCTTTTAATGGTTCTCAGACTTTAGCCCTCTCATAAATCTCTGTGTGCCCAAGAGATTATTCTCCAGACTCGAGCGTTAGATTGTCTGCAGCAGGTCTCATCACGACTCAAAAAAACCTACGTGGAAGATGTGATCCTGTTATTAAGCTCCTAAAACAGTCCATGAGCAAAATGGCTGCTACATTTTTCAGACATCCAACATGTTTTATTGGTATTTTATTAATGTGCCTTTGACTTTAGCCTGTGCGGGAAAGAGCTCTAAACAGAGCTTTTATAGCTTAGCGTCGTCTTATAACCTACATCATCTCATCCCCTGCTTTTATGAGTGGTTTTGGGGCGAGTGACCCAGAACGTTCAGCGAGGGAAAAAAATGAACCATTTTTGGCTTTTTTGGAGGTCGTTCAGATTAATAATGTCAGAAAACTTACATTTTCTTCCCAGCCATAGAATGTAAATGATCTATATGTCGTAATGCAGATTCCACAACCTCTCAATAAAATGTTCCTGGTTTAAAAATGTCCGAAAGATGTGAAGGGAGCTCTAATCAACTTTGTCAGCTTCATGAATATTAATGAGGTGACGAAATATTCGCACAGGGTTTGTTACCGATTTAAGGAAGTTAAGCGGACGATTGTGTCTGTTCGATCGACGGCTGACGCAACAGATTGACAAAGTGCTTTTGGTTAAAAGGGTCGCTGTTGTTTTCTATACCCTTCACAATTATGACAACAAAGCAACTTTGGCCTCTCAAAGGCGAACACGTTTCCAGAATAAAGCGAGAATTTATTGCCCATCTCTCAAAGGAGTGGAAAACCTCATGTCCTCTTTCCCTCATCTGCTCATCTTTTTCTCGCTCGCCTCCCATCTGCCTTTAAAAGCGATGGTATGCGAATGACAGCTCTGATGCCTGAACTTTAAATGACGGAGATGGAATTAATTCATAGGTGAAAATCCATCATTTCAGATCCGGAATCTCTGCCACCTACAAGCATAAAGAATTAATAGAGTAATCTTACTGCGAGGCAGAGCGAGAGAGAGACAGAGAGAGAGAGAGAGGAAGGGACACTGAGAGAGGGAGGTCATTTTATTCTAATTTGTACCTCTGACAATTTCCTGTCAGAGGATAAAGAAACACAAATAAATAAGGGAATAAAAAAACGGATGGAACAAATAAAAGAGTACTTCTGTCTGAATATGAAACGAGGGCCAGTTCCGCTGCTATTAAATGAGATGATGAAGGGAGGGAGGAAGAAAAATACAGATAGGAAGGCAAGTTAGATTCGATTTTTTCTATCTCAGTCTTTTCTGTATTCATACGAGTTTGTGCGAGTCATAATTCAACACAGGGGGAGGTGTGACTGTGGTGTGGCGGGCATTGCTACGTGGGCAGAGTATAGATACATATATATTCTGCTGAGTTGTGTAGGGTACGGTGGCAGAAAAATTCTTTTTTTAGTCTAGTGAGAAATAATGGCCTTTAAGTTACATATAGCCCACACAGGCAGGTCTGTGATCCAGCATGCTTAAAAGGACAGCACATTCAAAGATGAACATTTTATATCATTCTCTTGTCATTTCAAACCTGCATGACTTTCTTTTTTCCGCAGAACACCAAAAAGATATTTCGAAGAATGTTGGCAGCCGAAACAACAGTGGCACCCATTCAATGCTGCATGTTAACATGTAAATTGGTGCCAGTTCCAGATATTCTTCGTAATATTTTCCTTTGTGTTCTGCAAATGAAAAAAGGCCATACACGTTTCAATTGACTATATCTATTGCGTACACACATCATATGAAGTGTTGTAAATGACTCCCCCATGCTCAATTTGTACCGCAGATTTATAGTTTTTCAATTCCCGCCGACATTCATTGGATTAATTGTATTACCGTTTGATCATCGTACATCTTGTTTTCACCGCTGCGCGTCTGTCTCAATTCCATCACCTTTGACTTTCAGTATAATCTCATTTTACCTTTTCAGGACTTAGTAAATTAAAAACCTTTAGCATGATAATGAATTTACTGCGGCTGTGTAATCTACAGACCGCCATTGTTTGAAGAACAAACTGCGGCATTTATCGGCTCCAGCGGTGTCACGCTGACTGAACTATGAAAGTCAGAGCCGGGCCTTGGGTCCGGGGAAATAGCACGTCTCCCGACAGGAAAAGCCTCTTTTAGCACCTGCGATGGCTGCGGTGACTGCATATCTCAAGGGATGGAGAACACAGGCACCGGAGCTTTTAAAAAGCCATCGTGAATCTATGCTCGAAACTGGCATGGGGGCGTCAGGAGGGGAGATGTAGTGTGAAACACAGAGACTGTTGAAAAGTCACTGGCCGCTGTGATAAATATAAGAGTCGTGCCGCACAGAATCCTGAATTACTAAGAGGTATTTAATATGGTGACGTGTCTTGCTCTCTTTTTTAAAGTTAACCCAAAAATAATTTAATTCAGTCATCCTCTTGTCTGCAGAACACAAAAGAAGATCTTTTGAATAAAGTTGGGAATGCAAGTGAACCAATGCCAGTTGACAATATTCTTCAAAATGTCTTCTTTTTTGTTCTGCGGAAGAAAGAAACTTTAACAAGTTTGAAATGAAGAGAGGGTGAATAATTAAGGCCAGAATTTTCATTTTTGTGTGAACTATTACTTGTAGGAAGAAAACATTATAATGAGCTTATAGGTAGCCAAGGCCAGGACCATAACTATAATAAAAGTCCAAGTAAGCATAGAGAGAAGATAGCAGATATGGACGAACAACCACGAAGTTCCAGCTGTGATCGGTAGGGTCTTACAAGCTTCTTCCACATGGTTTTGCCTCAATGAACACAAACATTGGCTGTAATTGGCTCCAGAAGTCCGACGTATGAACATCTACGGTGTATTTTACCGAAAGTGTTACGCAGCAGTGCGGTAAAAAACCTTTTGATACTAAAAGAACCTCTGAACTGACTCCAAATGTTAAAATGTTAAAGTAAGCTGACTTCTCTTACCCGACCACATAGACAATAGAGTCTGGCCTAAATGCATCTGTCCTGCCTTTGTAATTAATTTTAATTTGGATCTATTGAATCAGGAGAAATGAATTTAATCACTGGACACAAAGATGGTATCTATACAACATTCATCTTTCTATGAGAGAAGAGAGAGAGAGAGCGAGCGTGAGCACTTTCGATGCTTCCCTAAGAAGGACACAAGACATGATGTACCTAGATTTCTTTATCATTCTTTGAGTGCAAGATGAGTCGAGATGACATAAAGTTGTGTCACGGTTTTCATCACGTTGTGTCTGAATGCATTTTAGCAGCTGCATTTGAAACTTCTTAAGGGACCATACTACGTAGCATTTCATTTATATCTTGAAAATTCACTTCTTATATTTGTCAAGGTTCCCTGCACTTTCATTGAATTTAGTTTTACAAGAATCTTTGAGATGCCAGCACTTTTTCTGTAGCTACTGAAAATATCTATATAGTAAGTATGTATATTATGCTTGTTTAACCTTGATGTCGTTGACAAAACAAAACATTTACATTGACAAATTATGTTTAGAATACGGTTTTACTTTTTAAATCATACACAAATTATACACAAATGATATTACATTTGATGATCTTCAATGTAGTCTTTTGATCTTTTGACTATAATTTGCAGAAATGTTTTCTTTTCATTTTATTCAGTAACTTTTTTAGGTCTCACCCTGAGAAGCTTTTTAAAGACGTCTCCATCAATTCTGCATTCTTATTGGCCTTTGTCATTCAAGTCAAAATAATTTCGTATTAAAAAATGTTACGTTTTGACATGGAAAACTATTTAAGTTGTTAAATTATATTTTTGTGTATTAAACTAATTTCAGACATTTAGCCATCCCCTTTCAGACTAAACTTTTTTTTAAACAAGTCATTTGTCTCTAAAGTTTATTAGTGTATGAATATTATGCTGACATTAGAATATTAAACATTTATTATAGACTGTGTAATTTTACTCTCTTTAAAGGGCCAGCCCTTAGCTTAGAATGTAAAGTTTTTTTCATCCTTTTCCTTTTGGGGTCTCACCCTGGAATCCCATCTACGTTGTTCTCTTACTGACTGCCTTTTTCATTATTTCGTTGGAGCCATTCATTTCAGAAACGTAAAAAAATAAAAATGTGTCAAAACAAATCTTTAGATCAAGTGACTATAAACCTTTAAAGGGTAAAACAACAATTCGGAAAATAAAAAGGTCAAGAAACAAAACATCACCATCGTAGAAGTATCAAAATGAAAACTTTCAAACTTTATATGTGTTGGCATTTTATGCTGCTTTTGTCGTTTATATTTTATGTTTATTCTCAGCAGACACTTTCGCATCAAAGTATCTCAGCAAGGGATTGCATACATTATGTAAGGGAAATACATAATGAAAAATGAAAAGCAGGTAGCAAATACATGTCAAGTGCAACAGTTAAAACACTTAAACGCTCCAAGCGCCAACACAACTCTGGTGCTTAAAAGAAAGTACACCAATAAGTCTCGGGGTTCAAATGCGATTCTTAGTGATTGAAGGCAGGTTATGATTGTGTCAGCAGGAAAGGTCGGATACTACTAAGATTTTCTTAGTAGTTCAGTCAACTGTAGTCAAACGCAGTTCAGAAATTAAATTGTAAAGAAAGAGCAGGTGAAAGTATAGTCGTTTTTTCACACCCTCATGTCGTTCCATTCCTGTACAATATGATGACTTTCTTAAGAAAATGATGAATGGTATATGGATGAAGAAATGAAGACAAAATCATGTTTTATTATCGTAATGTGCCTTAAAGACAGGTGAAAACTCAAGAAGGAGCAGAGCAAAATGTGACCAGATGTATCCAATAATTACCAAGACGATGGTCTTAACGCGCCCGCAGGGGTCAATCAAATATAACCCAATGTATGAGTGTTTAACAATAATATAACCTTAAAGCGTGTGAGTATGTGCATGAGATAATGGAGTGTAGTTTACACACCTAAGTAGTTATTAGAGCACCCCATAAATATTGCATCAGTGAGTAGTGTAGAGGAAATGGTGTGTGTGTGTGTGCGTGCGTGCCTGCGTGCGTGTGTGTGTGTGTGTGTGTGTGTGTGTGTGTGTGTGTGTGTGAGAGAGTGCGTGAGTGCATGTGTGCGTGTGTGTGTGTGTGTGCGTGCGTGTGTGTGTGTGTGTGTGTGTGCGTGTGTGTACTTAGACTGGTAAGTCTGGAGATACTGCGTGTGCATCTCCCTCTGCGGCAACTCTCATTAAAATTGTAAAGTCATACACTGATGAGGGCACTTTAGAGTAACCCGCATGCACACACACATGAAATATCACTTATACAACATCATTATCACAATCTGCTTGACCTATAAAACACGTCTTGTGTTTCATACCGTTTTCTGGCTCAGACTTGCGCTCCTGTTCTGTATCAGTGAGGGACAGAACAGAATTCGCCCGGCTCGACAGGCAGGAACTGTGTTCCGACTTGACTTCCTGCATCCACAAGCGTAAGGCGTGGTCCGGGGAGGCCCCACCTTCCGACTCCGGGTCCGATGGAACGCCTCCAGACACGCCCCTCGGATATGCCAGCTCCTGATTGGCTGCGTGAAGCTCTGTCTGGAAATCAGGGAAGGCATTCTGCAAGGGCTCTTTAAAGTCTGAGAAAAAAAAAGAGGTACAAACGCATTTATTTTATCGTACACGCAAATCGAAGTTTTACAAACGCACACACGCAAGAGGATTTCAGAGATGGAGTTACTGAACTGTACTGACTGCTGAGATTTCTGGAGCCGTGCTGAGAAACCATTTTCTTCTCTCTTCAGAGATGAGGAATAGCTTGGAAAACCCCAAATAAATATTTTACAAAAGAGAATTTTGCTTTTAACTGCACGAAATGTGAAAACCATTTAAATTCCCCAAAGAATCTCAGAGAGTAAGACACATGAGGGTTTACACACACTTAACAGTATGCGTGTGTGTGTGTGTGTGTGTGTGTGTACACACATTTCCACTGCTTTATCTACTCATTTGCATGCTTGTATCTATGCTATAGAACCCATTATCTAAGACACCTACATAAAGGGCTGTGCAATTTATCGTAATCGATTTTCTTGTCAAGTTTGGCTTCCAACAATTATGAAAACAGAATAATCGAGTTGAAACAAGTATTGTGCTGCATTGTGTTTTGCAAGAATTATCTTCATTATTATTTTTAACATTTATTTGGATTACTTTGTCACAATAACTAACAAATAATATTAATTTAAAATGAATAATAATGGAATATCATTTTTAATATTATTATATTAATATTTATTTCTAATGATTTTTATTAAAATTTAGTTAATTGTTTGTTATTAAATTGGGTTTAGTTATTTATTCATTTAATGAAACTGCCGTTGCCAAAGTCAGTTGCGAAATCCCAATAAATAATCGTGATATTAACATTGGGTGAAATAATCGTGATTATTTAATAATCGTAATACCCATCATATCTACACATATGCATCTTAACCTTGCTATACTGCTTCTCTGTTTGATTCCTTCTTTTCTATTTTAATTAATTTCATTTCTTTGATTTTTCTTCCTCCCATCTGATCTTTTTCATTTCCTTCACTTCTTTTGAGCTGTTCAGGCAAAGAATTTGATGATATGTTTTTCTCAGTGTAAGAGAGGGAGACGGAAAGAGAGAGAGAGAGCAGCAAGCTCTTTACTTGAGTGTCCTTAAGAATCCTCTACTCCACCTCTCTGACTTCTGTCTCCGTGGCGACCCCTCTCACCGTTCTCCCTGCTCTAATCATCTCAGTACTAATTGCCCACGATGCTCTTCTCCGTCCTTCACGGAGAACATGACCCTGTGTTGGCCTGACCCATGCACTCGCACACACACGCAAACATATATCGTCAATGAACAGACATAGATGGAAAAGTCAGGGTAAGTGGTTTCATCTCTGTTTTCATCTCTCTCTCACTCACTCCATCCTTGTAAAGCTGTTTCCGTGGTAACAGGAATAGAATGTTTTGTTCTGCGTGTAGCATTTGAATGATTCCGTAGAGGAAACAAAAATCCTGTAACCTGTTTGAACCGCTGGGGTGTGTTAATGGTGCTCACAGACCACAACACCAAGAACCATGCACGCATACGCTCTGACACTAAAAACACATCACACGATGCATTAACGTTCCTCTTGTACCAAACCACAAACAACAGCCAAATGACACTCAGAATGAACCCTAACACTAAAAATACTTAAAAAAATCACATGTATGAGACAAAACCATGAATTGTTGTCATTTGTTGTTGTCTCTAAACTTGTGCGGTCACATACTGTAGTGTTTTTCTCTCAATCTGTTGGCAGTCATGTAGGCGATTAAAATTTATGTAAACAGTAACACTGTATTGATGAAGGTTCATATATTACCGTTATTTAATACAATAGGTTAAAATAAACATTGGTTAAAAGTGTTTAATGATCATTATATGTTACGTACTACAGATACAATTGTTCATTTTGTTATGCTAGTACATACAACTTCTGATGTTATAATTGTATTTATGAACAATGAACAAGTGTCATATACATTTAATTTATACATTAAATATTATCCATTGACAAATTTGACTTAAACATTGTTCAGTCTTTTTATTTTAAAATAATGTTCTTTTTCTATAATATAAATGTATTATATCTAAATAGTTTAGGACAGTTGTAATTGATTACTCGATAGCAGAATAAAGGGTTGTGTTTACATAACATATTCCTGTGTACATAATGATGTGTGCATAATAATTTTGTATTAAAACACATGTACACATAAATAAATATTTAGGATATTTTTGCATGCATTTATTCCGAATGACATTTTTGGTTATTGTTTACATTTTTTTCTTTATTTTCTTAAATACATTGATGTATTTATGAACACACACATACAACTTTTTGTGCACAGTATATAGACGTTTTTAGTGCAAACATTAACGTCTTTTCTGCAATCGATTAATCCATTACAAAAGACCTAATATAGTTTTGAAGATGCTGTCCTTAAATTCTTTCATGAAGTACACTCGTTGATGACCTGTGTTTTGGTTCAGTCTGTACGGTATTACCATCAAATTTCGGACTTCTGAAAATCAAATCTCACTTTTTCCATCTTGTACTGTATCATCTTTACAGATATGCAACAATTTACTGATTCTGTAGCATTGCTTGGCTGCCTTAATCCAGACACCTGAATTAACACTTATTAATGCAGAAAGTCTTTTTAGCTACACAATACATTTGTTTACATGACTTGTTTTTCTCCATCAGTTGTTCATCTTTTGCTGATTAAGTCTTGCTTTGATCAATAGGAAATGTAAAAGATTTTTGTTTATGAAATAATTAAAGCCATGGGCAGGTATTTTCGCAAAGCTAATTTTTGGGGAGTGATCTCAACTACAACCTAATTTACAAAGATAAGAGATGGCACTGAATTTAAACTATCATGGCACAGCACCTGGTTAGTAAATAACATAATATATATTCATGCTTATATATTGAAATCTGTAATACCTTTTTTTGGCAGTTCCAAGGGTTTCCTACGGACTTTGTGGCTGTTGTAGGTGAACCTGCGGTCAGGCTCGTAGTCTGTGCGGTTGTGCGGCTCTCTGTAGTGTTTGTGATGAAGGTTTGTGCCGTCTTCATCCTCAGATGAGCTGGAGTAACTGAGCTCCAGGCCGGGGTGGGGCCGCGACAGAGACTGGTACAGCTTCTCGTCCATCTCTTCTTTCCTTCACAATATCACACACACTCGCGCACACAATCAGTAATCTGAAATACTCACTCAAAGCACACTGCACTCACACACACACACACACACACACACACAGAGAACAAAAAAAAGACCAAAACGATGAAGGCGATGAAACGGAAAATAAACAACAGCAGTTCAAATGTACTCTAACTTTCATTTCATTGGGGCAATTTTTTAACACGATACATGAAACAGATTGAGAACAAATGACAGCTTTGTAGAAATACACTTAAAGGGAGACATGGAGGACGAATCAGAAACGCCGACCCTTGTTTTACTGAAACATTCATCGACCACCAAGAAAAGAGAGAAGGTCTCCGAGGACGAATGAAAGAGAAGATGGAAAGATAGAGAGAACGATAGATGGAGAGTCTGATTAAGAGATAAAGAGATGCTGAGATAGAGGAAAAGGAGGAGATAAAAGGACGAAAGCCTGGGGAAAAAGGTAACAAACTCTAAAAAGCAGAGAGTTAATCAACTGTTTAGAAATGAAGCCAAATAAATAATGGAATTAACTTGCCATCGATACACGACCAATCAATAGATTTAAATACTTAATGCTTGTTGTGGTTTACACTAACAATCTTTACAAGTAAAACCCCACTTTTTCTAAACTAAATATTTATAGGTTAATGTTTTACATGCAAAGTAAAATTATTTTTTTTTTACATGCAAAGTAAAATTAACATAAAAATGAAAATAAAAAAGAATCTTAAATAAGCCAAAACAAGCAAAAATAAAAACAAGTTTGTTTTTAGGGAGTGTTTTCATAACAAATATAAATATTTTTGTCAAGGTCAATAATATTTTATTGGGTGAAAAATGCAAGTAGGGGGGCTTTCAAATATTCTTGTTGACAATTTAGAGCCATGAAGTTGAAGGGATAGTTGGTAGGGACAACTTTTTTTAAGTATCCTCTTTAGGGTTTTTAGGTTAAGTAAATAATGACAGATCTTTTATTTTGTAATGAACTGTCCCTGTGGAATCAGTTGGTAAAAATGTAAAATTCGATTTTTATTATGGTATTTATTAAGATTACTAAGTACATTATCTAACAAGAACTAATGTTGTGTTCAAGAACCAATAATGTTTTCAGCATTTGTTAATCTTTATAAATGTTATTGAATGTCAATACAACTATTTATGTTACATAGAACATGGTGCATTACCTAATGTTGACAGATATAACTTTTGATTTTAAACATTCCATTAGCAAAATCTGAAATTAACATTAAGATGAATAAAAGCCGCTGAAATAATTGCTTATTGTTAGTTCGTGCTAGCTACTGCATTATATAATATTAGCACGATTAACCTTATTGTGAAGTGTTACCATTTAGTCTTTCAAAAGAATAAGTGCACATGCAGATAAATTGTCATGAAATGTATAATTGAATGATGTGAATATTAAAAAATGTTGTCTTTTATACAGCAGACGAATGCAGAACCCGGCTGTCTCACAAAGTGTCTTCAACCCAAGTGTTTATTACATTTATTATTATGTAGTTTATTAAAATAACTACAGATCAGTATTTTAACCCTTCCGGTGGACAAGGTGTAAGAGTTACAGTGAGACTATTAACATGCTACAGAGCAGCACACTAAACCCTCTCTGAGAGACCATGTCTTTAAATGTAAATCCACTGAAATGAAAAAGAGCTCCGGTAGCACTTAACTAAGTGATTAGCCTTTTGCACTTAAAAAGGAATGAAGAAAAAAACTCGTCTGCACTGACTGTACACTTCTGCGCCGGCACTTCCATAACACAACTGCTCGCTGCTCTCCCTATAAATTTCTTCAGTTGTTAAACTGTAAATAAAGCCCAAACCCTACGTGCTCTGAATAGCCTGTATTAAACATAGACTCGTGGATTTGGGTCTTTAGCAATCACACATACCACAGTAATGTTTGTGTCAAATTAAAGGTGCTAATTATGTTAAACCTGCTTACTAGTGCGAACAAATTCATGTATTTTTGACTCTCACTATACACACAAATAGCCCGTATTCTCCTCCTTGATCTACAAGAGCAGTGATTAATTCGGAAAAATGTATTTAAGTCATTATGCTTAAATTGCCCTGTTTTCTCAAAATCTTATTTACTGCTCCAGCACTGAGATCATCCCTCTCTCTCTCTCTATCTCTCTCCAGAGAGCCCGGCTTCCTTTCAGTTCCCAGAATCTAAACGCTGACCGTGACCTTTCAATGACCTTTGAGCCTGAAAAGAACATTCGGCTCTCTACCAGAGAGAGCACAGGTGGGAGAGAGAGAGAGAGAGAGAGAGAGAGAGAGAGAGAGAGAGAGAGAGAGAGAGAGAGAGAGAGAGAGAGAGAGAGAGAGAGAGAGAGAGAGAGAGAGGAGCGGAAAACAAGATGAGGTTAGACGGAAAGGAAGAAAAAGGGCGAGATGAAAGGACAGTAAGAAAGAGAATTCAATGCCCACATACTGCCCACAGTCCCTGATGCATATTGCACAAGAAAAATACTTTTTGGGTCCATGTGACCATAATATTTTCTAGACAGAACATTTTAAAATTATCGCAAAAATATGGTCGAAGTTTAGAGTGTGCAAAACACGTCAAATACTTTTATTAATAAATCCAAAACATGCAATAGGCAATTGCTGCATCGGCTGCATGTGAGCATTCATACTACAACTTTTGGACTTTTTGATTATTTCAAATAATTTAATTTATTGTTTCAATTATTATAAGTAGCAGAAGGGATGCACCAAATTGAAAATTTGGAAAAAGAGGCCAAAGCCGAAAACCGAAACACTGACATAGATATGCCTATTATTAGAACAATTGCATTGCATTCATGGCTGTGACTGTACACTAACATTCCTAAAATCAAAGCATTGCAATTGTCCTAATTAATATAAAAAAAGAATAAATTACAAAACATTAAAATATGTGTTTAGCCCATTGCAACAATGCACAATATAAAATAAAACTAAAATGTTTAACTTGACCCCACTTATGTGTACATCACATACTAATGTACTGGCTCACTGAAAGGTTATGGAATAAAATTGCAAAAAAGTTGTAAAGCCTCTTAGCTCAAAAGCGAGTTTTGGCTGCATAAAGCGCAGATCACGAGTGTCCAGATCACTTCACACCAGTGGGTCTTTAACATTCTCTCTCTTATTACCCCCTTTGACAGCAAGCCGTGTTGTTTCATGGATAAAAGTCTTTCGGCCGAATATTGGGTGCATCCCTAAATAGTAGTATTCTATTTGAATAAATTCAGTCTAGTAGTACAATCTACGACTTGCAAACATATGTACTAAAGGGAAAATTTAATATAGTTTGGTTATCATTTTCAGCAAAATCCAAAATTACATCGAGATATTTTTTGCCAATATCACCCACCCCTATCTCAGATACACCATAAATGCAGCAGACCTTTGCCGCAGTGAAAGGTCCGGCCTCACAAGACTGGATAAAAGAGAACCAACAGACCGTACTGGGTGGAAAAGGAGTCAAACGAAGATAAAGACAGGGAAGGATGAGATATGAAAGGAGAAGGTTGAGAATGGCGAGATGGAGAAATGAAGAAAGAAAGAATGAGCCGGAGAAATGACCGGACAGGTTAAAGACATCACAGAAGTGGACAGCAGAGAGACAACAGGATAGAAGTTGCGACTGTCTTGACGTTGATTAAACTGAAGCTAAACATTACCATCAAATACTCATTAGCTTGTATACTTCGTATCGCAGCCGTAATGAGTTACTAATTAGCTGACGCGGAAACACGTGGTATGAGTAAGTGATGTGGGTGGGGATCGAAAGTTAGATCCCCGTCAGTCTCTGGCAGGCTGCCCGCTGATTGGAAGTCGTGCCAGAGCACATGCCAATTGGAGTCGACGACGACTCGCAGACTGCAGGCACCGTCTTCGCGCGCAGACACAATTAATAGTCTGTTAGTTAACAGTGGCGGAGATGAACGCTCAGTCTCCCTTGTTCTGTGGAGCTTCCGCTCTTCCCTCATGAGACTTCCGAGAAATAAAGTCTAGCGGCAGACGGAGATCCGACGAGTTGTGATCAGAACACATCTTATGCGCTATCTAAAGAAGGTTTGGGCCACTTAGGAAATCTGTGAGGGAATGAAAACACACACACACGCACACACTTGAACCAGGCAGATGGGAAGAGTTCTTATGGGAGTGCTGAATAAGTCTTTGTAATCAGACGATTATGATGATTACAGTGTAGGAGAACAAACTGCCGAGAGGGGACACAAACATGGGCGCGAGCCCAAGCACGTATGCATTGTGCTCTTAATTGGGTTTGAGCTCCAGACTACACAACCGAGACGCTCTACGCTTATCGCTGGTCAACACGTAATAATAAAGGTCCTTAAAGGTGCGCCCTCTAATTTCTTCCTCATCAAAAGGTTAAAGACGTAATGTAATGTACTTTGGAGAAACATTTTTAAAGTCATGTGATATGTAGACTTCAGGCACATCGGCGGTAAAATAAAAGCTATTTATTTTGCATGGGGAAGGTCATGTTATGGAGATCTAGTGGGGAATGTAGGGTTATTAAAAGTGTAGCATATTAATATTTGTTAAAAACAAAACGAATTTCATACTAACTCTCTGGCCAATAAAAGGCTTCTCCGTGGTTTTTATAGCACCCCGTCAACGAGGAGAAAGATCCGTGACCCGAGAAAGAAAAACAAGCCTGTGGTTTTGGCTTGTGTGTTTGCACCAACATTAGAAAGATGGTTTCAGCTTGTAGTATAAATGCTTATATTTGACTTTGACACTCAAGGCGGCGAAGCTAAACGGGTCTGGATTGATTTTCATAGGCGTGTTGATACACAACCGCGCGTCAAGCAGTCACTTTAGAGGTGTAGTCAGATTGGTTTATGTGTTGATGTTTCGACAGCTCGATGTATGGACAGATCAATGTATGGACAGTATTAACACTTGGTGTCGCTGAACTTTCCCCAACTAAACAAAGAGAAAATCGAAGGCCTCTTAGTCAGGGATAAAGGGCAGGGAGAGAAACTGTCAACAATGCGAAAATCCCCAACTGAATACAAAGACGCGCATTAAAATCCTTGGCCTGTCGTTGGACGCAATTGTGTATTTTGAGGTCTGCGTCAGGCGGCCACTTTTTATCAGCTGAGAAACGCAAAAGCTTTTTCTTTGCAGCAGATGCTGAGAGATTGATGTGTGTCTGGGCCGCTGCGACGCTCTCCTGTCTGCTCTTCCCGAGAACGCCCGGCTAGACTACAAATTAATGCTGCAGCACGGCCGCTGACAGGAAGCAGAATGAAAGCACACATTACGGATGTCTTAAAGTCCCTTCATTGGCCTCTCGTAAATTTCAGAATTGATTTCAAATTTCTGTTACTGGTGTTCGGATCCCTAAATGGCTTTCCACCTAAATCCATATCTAATAGGTGTGCTAGATTCCTTTCTAACGGGACTCTGTGGTCTTCTAACCCTGGAATCCCATCAGTCTATACTACGACTATGTGGCTGCCTGCTGGATACAGTTTGTTTTAAAAATCCGACCCCAAATGGTATACATCAGATTTATAATTTCTGTTCATTCCAAGAATGAAATATCGTCATGAATTACTCACGCTGTAGTTGTTCCTAACCTGCATTTATTTGGTTAAATACTGAACACAATGATATTTGGATAAACACAGTTATACCACAATAAAACGTAAAAAGATTTAAATGTTTAGAAAGATTTAACTTTTTGTTGTCCTGCATTCTTCAAAATATCTTGATTTGTGTTCAACAGGAAAAAAAAGCTTAGTATAAATTTTCCTTCTATGGAAGTCAATAGGGTTATAAACATTCATCCAAATATATTTTTTGTTTGTGGTTTGAGTCAATACTAGCCAAAATTGAATTTTTGGGTGATGCATTCTTTTAGTGTTAGATTGCATAAAATTCCTTTAATATTCCAAAAATATTCCCTATCTCCTATGATGCACACATCTTACTGCTTCATTTTTCAACTTATTCGCTAACTAATGACTCCCACATTTTGTTTATCATCATTTTAATAATTTACAAATAAGGTTTACGTTAATGTGAACTAAACTATTTTTTATTAAATTCAAGGTAACAAGGCAGGATGGGGGCACTCCAATGAAATGCCATGCGGCCTCGCACCCTAGTGCACGCTAATGTCTAAGATTATAAAATATTGGCTTTCAAATATCGTCAACAATAACATTAGCATGATTTGACTGCTGGGAATCCTACAATAATACAAGCAGCCCATCGAGACATATCATATTCGCTATTTCAGACACACACACATGCGATGCATCTACACACAGCAGATAATATGCATTCATCCATCTTCAGATTATCAGTGCAGACTTCCTGTGTGATTCTCTAAAATAGTCTCTCACACACACGCACGCACACAGCAAGAGTTGACATTCTCCCATCCATCTCTCTCTATTGCCCGAGCCACTTCCTGCAATGAACGTTTTAGTCACACACACACACACACACACACACACACACACACACACACACACACTCACTCACACAAACCACACAAACACGCAGATTCTTTTGAGGAGAATCAGATCTGCAGCAGGAGAAAGCTCTTGCCCTGAGCAACTGCACAAACGTGTCAAAAGTCCTGATACCGCCTGAAATAAAAGCTGACAGCCCAAACACACACGCGCGTACATGCACTGCGTGTACACACAAACACACACATTCACAGTCCGTAAACATGAAAGTCAAGCACAGGTCAGCTAAGAATATTTCTTGCTGGTGGCATTTCTCAGTGTTCCCAAAAAAGCAAACACACACATCTCCTCTGTTCTTTTTTCCTACATGGACCTGAAGCTAGTCAGACATCTCTGGGGTCATATCTTACAAAGATCATTGCCATGGAGACCCGGTCTAAAGGAGGGGTTAAAGTAATGGATGAAGATAATGCCCTTTTACAAAACATAGATTCACATCAACATTGCTTTTTTTATCCTAATCTCCTTTTCACCATTAATCTATTTCCAGTTATTCTGTACGCTTTAGGTTTTTTGGCAAATAACATCTGATATATATATATTTATATATAGACATATACACAAACATTCATACATACAAACATTCATACATACATATATATGTACTCATCAACTCATCAAGAGTAATTTTATTGTAAAAAGCAATTAAACTTAATGCGACGGCTTTATTTATTGTCTCAATATGTGTATAAAGCTCAAATAGAGTAAAGGTAATTTTTTTTCTTTACTTAATTTCTTCCGGTAAATATCACTTTTATTCCTGTCTTTGTAAAAGTTTAACAAAAGCATTATGTGGATTAATAAAACTCTGAGTTTCCACATAAAGCCCTGATGACTTTCTCCTCCATGTTTGGTTTGGATAAAGCAAGCTCCTGATTGATTAACGCGGCGCGAAATTTCGCCAAAGTTAAATTTTTCAACTCATGCGATTTGCGTCCAACGCGCCGCAGGAAATCTCCTCGCGTCTATTCGCGTCTCTGCATTGACTTAACATGTAAATCACTCACGCATGACACTCTATTCACGTCTGGTGTGAACGCGTCATTAAGTCTTTCGAGGTTTCCATTGAAAAGTTTCTTAAAAATAAACCCGGTGGCTTCACAGGTGCATCATGTTAACACGTCATGTGTGATGAGGTCATTTCACAGCAGGTAAACACACAGGTTATAAGACTCGCTTTCGCCCCCATCTTTGTAATACAGTTACGTATACATCCGCGCTAAAAGATCAAAGGTAAAAGTCATCATAGCTTGTGTAGTATAGACGCAGCTCCCAACCCAATTTTGAGAATAGATTAACGGCGATATTTTTTTTATCGCCAGATAACAGTCTCACGTTAAAGCAGCACAGTTACGCCGATAACGGCCCACTACTAATTCTGACAAAATTTTCTCACCATGTGGAGAATGACTTAATGCAGAAAAAAGTAAATATCAAAAAATTACTTTAGCTGGGTTTTCCAAAGCAGGGTCACAAACTGATGTGTGGCTTGAAACAGAATATGCAGTAAACTTGTTTTATTTGCAGTATTTAAATAAATAAAATAAAGCATACTTTACATTATTTCGACCTGTTGACTTTTTGCGATTTAATAATTGTCAATAATTTCCACTGAACGCATATGCTCGGATTGTAAATTCAGCGACACTAAAAATGGTCTTTGAAATTGAATTTTTTCCATGGCTTTTAGTCTAGTCTAGCTCTTGGCAGGTGGCTGGAAGGCTCCGCTATAACTTGTTTCAGAAAGTGTTGATACTTTGGAAGGCCATCTTCTAAAAAGTGTGATATTTTATTTAAGTCGCCCTAAAAAATTAAATGCACTGTCAGAAGGCTTTTATTTGTACTGTCAAGTTTCTAAGCACTTCTGATGACTCCTCTCCCTCCGGTTTTTCAGACTTTTAATTGTTAATTGCTGGTAATATCATTAACTGAAGGTCGTAAACAACACAGAAGCGTAATGAGGGGCGGAACTAGACATATCTAACCAGGCATAAAATACCGACATCATAAAGTCCGTGTCAGTGAAACTTAGGTAGAAGTTCAGTTTGAACCTTAAGTTTGGGTTTGAGCAGGCAAAAAAACAAACACACAAACAGAAATATGGAAGATGCGGCTGAAACTCTATGACAAGCTGCATCGATAGCGAGAGAGAGAAACAGGGACTCAACACAAGAGATGGCACTTGCAGTGTAGTGTTACCGCTTGCTAAGGTGATTGTCACTACATCATATAAGCATCCCTGCTGTAAATTGGTTCTGTAAGAATGCACAGACCAAGAATACAGTACAAAATTGAAAGCAGGTGACTATACACAGAGTGTGGTGGGTAAAGTATAACATTTTATTTAGCAGCCATCATAAATACTGTATTTAAATTGTATTACTATTTTTGTGAGCTGTCAACCTAGATTTACATTAACTTTAAATTAAATTAACATATTAATTCAGTGGTATCACGAGAAATAATAACGCAACATGGTTTATGATGTTCATCAGTGGTCCTGACACGTGTCACAGACACAAATAACAGATTCTATAAGCAAATCTGTAATATCATATTAAAAGACTTCACACTTCATGGACACACTTTAACATGTATAAAGAGACAGTGCTCCAGTGGTCGCATAAATGTTTTTATGAATGATGATGTTTCATTTACAGAGCTTCAATGATAATTACTCTGAAGCATACAGAGCGAATGACTTTACTTTTGTTAAACGCACCAGCTGGGACTGATTTATAAATAAATTACCCGTAAAAAGATGGTCTTTCTCCATCATTTCGTAACACACAGGTACTTTGCAAGTGACTTTTATGTGCGCATCTGTTAGATGAAGTTAGGGCTGCTCGATTATGATAAAAATTATAATCAGAATTATTTGGCAAAATTTTGAGATCATGATTATTTTTATATTTTCAAAGTGAGTTGACAAAATTATTTCATATGAATACGTTATTTTGTAACAAACGTTCAACCCTAAGTAAACATGAAAACGAATACTATATAAATATATATATATATATATATATATATATATATATATATATATATATATATATATATATATATATATTACACGCAGAATAATTCTCAAATAAACAATATATATATATTACAAATAATTGCAAAACTATAACATTATTTATATTGATTTTTTGTATTGATGATTTACAGGGGACAGAAATGAAATTGAAAAACGATTAAGTAAATTGCACAGTCCTTGAGGAAGTCATGCGTTTTCTTTGATAACGCTTATTAATTAATTTATTTATTTGTGTTAATTTTCAAACAAATATTGCAGAATGCTAACGTAATGTAATTTGACATTTACTTATATTTACTTATATTTTAAACTGCTTGACAATTCAGCTGTCAAGGTTAATAGCTTACAGGTTTAACACACACGCGGCATAATCTTTGTTAATGCCCTATTAATGAACCCTTATGAACTGTTACAGTATTGTTTTATTGAATAAATGTTAAAAAGCTTTAAGATTACCCACAAAACAGCTTAAGATAAATCACAGTAATAAGTAATGTCTCAGAGATCGAGCAAGTGCATATCACAGTCTCAAGGTTTGAAGCTCTAATGGAGGATGATACTTTAGAAGACCAACGACAGCCGAAGTTGTCTGAACTGCTCCAGAGGAACCCCTATAAGAATTTATCTTTTTTCTTTGTATCGTGTATTGAGATGTATTCTATACTTTTTAGGAAATGGAAATATCCAACTCTTGTATGAAAAGCAGGACAGTCGGGCAAAGGTGACATCAAATGATTGTGATGTTAAAATATCCCCCTTGCATTTATATGTAAACATTTGCTTTATCTAACCATCTTCTCTCTCTCTCTCTCTCTCTCTCTCTCTCTCTCTCTCTCTCTCTCTCTCTCTCTCTCTCTCTCTCTCTCTCTCTCTCTCTCTCTCTCTCTCTCTCTCTCTCTCTCTCTAATGGTCTTCTATACTCTTGTGTATTTAAATGCTTTTTGTCGCCTCACCTCACCATCCCATTTCTCTCTCTCTCCTGTTCGGCTCTAAAGTATCTATCTGGGGTGTGCTCATTCTGGAGGGCTTTTCTGAAGTGTTGCTAATTCTGGCCTGTGACAAGTGAAAACACTCTGACACACACACACACACGCGCGCACACACGTGCACGCACACACACACACACACACACACACACACACACACACACACACACACACTGCAGTGGCTCACAGTTCCATTTAGCTGATGTTCATGTGTGTGTGTGTGTGTGTGTGTGTGTGTGTGTGGTGTGTGTGTATACGTGTGCGTGTGTGTTTGTGTGTGATATGAGAGCTAAAAGCTTGTCCTTCAAAAACTGTCAGCTCTGCTCAAGCTCAACAAATGTTACTGTGTGTGTGTGTGTGTGTGTGTGTGTGTTTGTGTGTGTGTGTGTGTGTGTTGTGTGTGTGTGTGTGTGTGTGTGTGTGTGTGTGTGTGTGTGTGTGTGTGTGTGTGTGTGTGTGTGTGTGTGTGTGTGTGTAAGAGATAGAGAGAGAGGAGAGGGAGAGAGAGCGAGAGAGAGAGAGAGAGAGAGAGAGAGAGAGAGAGAGAGGAGAGAGAGAGAGAGAGAGAGCGAGAGAGAGAGAGAGAGAGAGAGAGAGAGAGAGAGAGAGAGAGAGAGAGAGAGAGAGAGAGAGAGAGAGAGAGAGAGAGAGAGAGAGAGAGAGAGAGAGAGAGAGAGAGAGAGAGAGACAGAGAGAGAGAGAGCGAGAAGAGAGAGAAGAGAGAGAGAGAGAGAGAGAGAGAGAGAGAGAGGGAGAGAGAGAGAGAGAGAGAGAGAGAGAGAGAGAGAGACTGTTCATCATGCAATCAAGACTTGTTTCATTATTATTCTATAGGTATAACTAAATTGTTGGTAACAAATTGTTATTGCAATACATTTATTTAGCACAAAAACTCCTCCGGTAATCCAATAACATAACTGTGATGTTCAATAAAGCTTCAACAAAAATAAATTGATATCCAGTGGAGAGAGTGAGCTGAACACATATGGAAAGTGTAGGTGTTGAGCATGAAGAATAATCAGAAATGTGGGAAGAGAGAGGAAGAGAGAGAAATAGAGAGAGAAAGAGAGAGAGAGAGAGAGAGAGAGAGAGAGAGAGAGAGAGAGAGAGAGAGAGAGAGAGAGAGAGAGAGAGAGAGAGAGAGAGAGAGAGAGAGAAAGGGGAGGTATAAGGAAAGATAGAGTGTTAAAAAGCAAAGAAGAAAGTACAAAAGATATACTGACAGAGAAACAAAGAAAAAAGAAGAAGCTGAATTTCAAATACAATGCGAAAGGTCTCATCACAGTGAGGGATGCCGCTAACTGAGATTATGAATTATGAATTCTATAACCTGACAAAAGCATCAAACAGAGGCACACACAACTTACACTAAGAGACAGAAGAAATGATCAACACATTATTGGTCCATAAATGAGATTTGTGGATATTTAAATTCAAATTTGTTGTCCTGCTCAGTTCATAAATTTTCTATGTAACAGGATCAGCAAATAGAAGTGAGTTTACTTTAGTAAAACTAAATATATTGTGGAGCCCATAAATATATTACATTTTATAAAAATAATAATAATAATTTGTGATGCTTTGATCGATGGGCTATAAGCACATTTTATGATTCGATCGGTGCGAACTAAACATTGCAGATCATACGAACCGATCTTACATGATGATATCAACATCTGAGGACGTAGATAATATTTTTTGTAAGTTTGTACACTATATATATATATATATATATATATATATATATAACAATAGTAACATAACATATATTTCATCATTTATGTAAAAATTTTTAACAAAATATTACAAAAGGTCACATTTATAGCAATACTTTATCTAAAAAGGGTTAACGGTTATCAGAGTGCTTCCATGTCAGTTATATAAATCAGAATCTGTATTGGTATCCGCTGATCGCCATGACTGTATCGTTGTCAAAAACTCTGATTGAAGCATCCCGTATAATAACCTTTCTATTTATTATTATTAAACTTCAAGTAGTATAATAAAAAATCTAATTTTGATTTAAAAGGATAAAAACACATTGATTGATTTAAAATGCTGTTGTACTATGCAGCCCTAATCTCATAAATTCGTTCTGCATATTTACGCAAAACATAACTCACAGCTTTAGTTATATGAAGAAAATCAATGAACAGCAGATTAAACGATGGCCATTGATTTAGCTGAGATTCACAAAATCGCAAGCTTTCTCCCAGCATATTTTTGCAGCCTGCTCTCTGTACAGAAGGTTTTTCTGCCTGTGCTGTGCGCATGCACAACATGGTTGGAACACTGCCTTGGGTGAAAAGAAATCTTATTAGTTTTGCCCGTATAAAGTGGAAGAACCAGATTTGAGGTGTGACAGAGGTAAATCCCCCTTGAATTAAGACCCGGCCCCTCATAGCCTTGTCTCCCTAAAAGCAGAGGTAAAAATACAGTTCCAGCAGGTGGACTGAAGCTGATTTTTCCTTCAACATATGCTCTGTAAACTGTTATGTTATTCCGACAGACCTCCTTTTTCTGCTTTAAGAGGAGAAAAAAGCTTATCTTTCTATTAAGAGTAGGAACACGGATCATTTAAACTTAAGCATATTCAAACACTGACTGAAGACTTGGGCAGCATGTTTGTGCCAGGGAATCACAATTCACTTAATAGCTCACCCTCCAAAACAAATTAAATATTGTCAGCTTTAATCATCATTTCAAACCTTTATGGCTATTTATTCCACAGACCATAAATGAAGATATTTTGAAGAAAGTTAACGGATGCAATTTCCCAACATTCTTCAAAATGTCTTCCTTTTCGTTCTGCAGAAGAAAATCAGACAGGTTTGCACTGTCAAGAGCGTGAGTGAATAATGACAGAAAAAAAGAAGGACATTTTTGGGTTTCACTTCAAAAAAAATATTTTGATATCTCGCACAAAGCTTGAAAATAGTGCATGTAATATACAGCAAACTGCTTTTATGTCACTTTTACAATGACATGCAATTTTTGGAATACTGTCAGCCTCTGGGATGGTCATATTCTGTGGCTGTACAGAAATAAAACACTTTTGCAAAAAACATTAATCCTTATGTTCCATTGAAAAGCAAATAAAGATTTGAAAGTGACCGTAGTAAATAATGACACTATACATGAACTGTAAAGCAAATTAATAGTTACCTATAAATAATTTCATTAAAACAAATACAATACAAATTAATAAATGAACACAAAAGGTACTGTCATGGTTATACCGACTCACACACACACGCACCCGCATACCCGCATACACGCACACACCCAACCCCACACCCCCCCCCCCCCCCCACACACACACACACACACACATGCACGCACGCACGCACGCACACAAACGCACGCACGCACGCACACACACACACACACACACACACACAAAACATCCACCTGCTGGGGCCATAGGAGGCACATCTGAGAGCACATCTGTTTGTTTGGCTACTGTTGAGTGATCTAACGCTGAACCACATACTCATCCAATACACACTCATAGTGATACATACACAAAATCATGCACATATATTCTCACACACACTGAGGTGTATACAGACCCCCTGCGGGACTAATCCTGTACACATACAATTCAGAATTCATCACCAGCCAAATATCTACGATCAGAACTAGGCCAAGGCATGTGAGTATCCCTTCTAATATATGCTGCCATCATTAGTTTTGAATTACAATAAATAATAAGTGGGGGGTGCACTTCTACTGTCTTTTGTGTGTGTGTGTGTGTGCGTGCGTGCGTGCGTGCGTGTGTGTGTGTGTGTGTGTGTGCATGCGTGCCTGCGTGCGTGTGTAGCAGTGGGAGAGAGGAGAGAAAAATATGTCTCAAAGGTATGTAAATTTATTTGTTTGTGTGTGTGTGTGTGTGTCTGTTTGTGTGTTCGGGGGAGAACTTTAATGATGTTGTCCGACTCTCTTTCATTTCTGGTCAGAGGAAAACACATTTGCGCCACAATCCCCTTCAGTCGCTGGACGTCCGTCTCTGATCATTGTGAAAGCTGGAAACGTGTGTCACACACACACGGTTCCCTGATAGACCTACAGGATTTTGGTTTACTGACAAATTGCTGACAAGGTAAAAGGCATATGTGCACACACACCAGGACACATAGTGCTGTGGTTCAGGTAGATGTAAAAAGAAACATCTACAGAATGCAAATTTGTTGGGACTGACAAAGACAGCATTGCAAGAAATGACATGACGGAGAGAGAGTGTGTTGCGTGTTGATGTGAGTCATTCACACTGGAGACAGTCACACACTTTCTGATTACTGAGAGACTTAATTAGACTCTGTTCTTGTTGTCTGTCTCTCTGCGGACACAACGTAGCACTTCACTGCTGATAAGAAGCATGAGGAGAAGATCTGTCTCTCTCTCTCTTCCTCTTCAGCATTAGAACCTGTTTTTGCAGGTGTCGGGACTAATGACATGTAAACCGCTGGAATAATAAAAAGCCGATTTCCTTCATTGGCCCGCTGATAATGTTCCGGAGTAAATAACCGCAAAACATGCAAATCCCATTTTCACCCGAGAACCGAACGTGGCGATCTTGCCAATCTGATACCACGCGGTATGCAAATGACCAGGCAACCCATGCCCAGAGTTTTCCAACGTTCAGCCTAATGAGGTAACGATGCTGTATTTTGCCTTGTTTGCGATGGGATGGACTGGTATTTAAAAGGCAGGCTGGGACGCACACCTGTGGTCAGAGAGCCCTGTGAGGAAACTCCTGCCCCCCGGGACAGATGTTGCTCATTATTTTTGAAAGTCACCGAGTTGTGATTTCCATCTTTACATGCTTCTCTCATCCAGCTGGTCGTTGCGTCCGCAGAACGAGTTAACAACCCTCACAGGAAAGCACAGCTAATGCGCTCTGATTGGGTAGGAAATAGAACAAGCACACACAATTCTCATAAACTGGCACAGTAAAAAATAAACGCTCAAAACTGAATAATACATAATATGATAATGCAACTATCGTAATACATAACACAATAAAAAGGTGGATGTGCCTGTGTATATAATAAATCACAATGCCAAATAATAAACATTGTGATGAATTATAAATTCTCACAATACCATTAGCATACTTATGATTCCCCTATTAAAAAGTCATAAAACTCATGATAATATAATTACAAATATTAATGTCGCATGATCTTTTACCGCACTTTACTGTTGTTCTTTTACCGCACTTATAAATACTACCTAATTAGGGTTGGTCAACATAAAAAGTCAGATTTTGCTTCTATTTTGACAATATTTTATAATAATTTTGATAATCCCTGTTCAACTTTGTACGATTGTATTTGGGTATACAAATAAAAAGTTAACTAAAATGTATTTAGTTTTATTTGTGCTTAAGTGGAACTATTGCGAGTATACTTTTTACATATTTTGCACAAAAAAACATTAAATTCTTATTAGGAGCGATATTCAAACACGTCTGTATTAAAACACATAGTTAATATTTAAAAAATTTCCATTGGGTGAAGTAGTGCTGTACATAAAGTTTAACCATGATATTAATCAGTAAAAATATCAGTTAACATTCTATATATAATACATCTAAATCTTGTGTTTCTTTAAATAAAAGTATTTGAATCAATTGTTTTACTAGGGCTGTTACATAAAATAATTATTTCTAATTTATAAAAATATATTTAGCAAGTAGAAAAAACATACATTCAAATATGTACACTAGCTCTTACACTCTGTTTTACAAACTGTCTCAGTAAATGAACAAATTGAATATAATATTAGTATTATGATCATTCAAAATAACGTTATTTTACTTGCACTATTTTAACCATACCATTTAAAGGCAAAGTGCAACGATTCATCAGCATTTCTGCATAAATAAAATGACAAATTATGTCTTTCTAAATCTATAATTTTTAAATACTTACAGACTTTAAAATAGCAACATCTATTTTATTTCCATCATCATATTCAAAGTCATGACATCTACAGCAGGCGTGAAACCCACTGGCACAGTCGTGAGAGCTCTTAATGGCCAAATAAAATGTGCGGTAAAATCGGTGCATTATTCGCAATGTTAGTTCTTTTTATTTCAACAACAAAAAAATATTGAAAGTATCATAAATAGCCTAATTATAATAATAAACCATAATGCATTTCATGGACAATCTTAAAGTTAGAGTATTAATGTTAGTAAAAAGGCAAATATGCAAAGATCTTAAGATTAAATGGCTTTAGATTCAATCAGAATGCTTATCTGGGTGAGTTTAAATACAGTTGAGCTTCGACCCAGAGCAGTATTTTTTTCTTCCTCTTTATTCAGCCTCTCTCTGCAGTAAGTTCCTATCCCTCGCATGAGCGAACACACGGCACTACCATAATCGACAAGCATAACAGCCCAAAACACCAGAAAACACTCGGCATGTGTATGTGCGGTAAGAGACATTGACCTGTGACCCAAATGGGTTGCCCTTACACTTTTCTCAGTGGGACCCGTTTCACTGGGAGCCTTCAAGACAATGAAGTGACTAAAGTCATACACACCTGACCCGTCATGATGAATATCAGCCCCAACACCACACACACGCACACACACACACACACTTGTCTCTAGGGTTTGGATTCTATCATTATCTCTCACCTTGTCACGGTCAACCTGAAAGCTTTCTCTCTCTCCCTCTCCTTCTCATTCCTTACCTCTCTCTCTCTTTTACTCGGATTGTCTGTTCCTGTCATTTCGGTCCCAATGCCTTTTCATTTCTTTCTCAATTGTTCCTTCATTACTTGTTTTCAAATGACTCTCACCAATTCTGGAGAGGTGAGAATTGGGGAGCACAGTGATAATGTGTTTGTCTTTGCTGACTAATTAAAGGACGGGATCTCTTTCCCTCCTCTCTGCTTCAGGTGCTTCTATGCAATTCATCCTTCAAAACTCCAGTCTCCTTCAAGATATGAGGTATCGGAGGTGACCGTTATGCTCGAGGATGGAGAAAATGCAAGAGAAAGAGAGACTCTTTGAGTATGGCATTTATTCAGCCATGAACTTGGAGGTTGAAATTCTTCTCCTCGCTTCGAAAGACTCGATCAAACGGCCTAATGAAACCCCGCCCCAAAACGGCACCTATGGAAAATCCCAATGAAACGCACCTCTGAATCACTCTGACACAGAGCTGTGAATGTTTTAGACCGGGGGTAAACAAAGCAACCGACTGTGGAGCGATTTTCCACGCTGAAAAAACGGCGCCGAGGCCCATGGGCTGTCTGCTTTTGTAAAACTTTCAATGCATCAATAAAAAAACGTATCGAGGTCTCGGCGGCGTATGAAAGTCACTCTCATTACCAGATGTCTCCATTTTACTGATCTCAGACCAGCGTTTATCCCCTCTCCCCGAGAAGCCGTTTCTCTCTCCCACGCACATGCTCTGACAGAACGAAAGAACGAGTGAGAGAATAAATTAGCATTTCAGAGAGAGAGAGAAAGCGAGAGATAGGGAAAAGAAACCATCAAGCTATTCCCAGGAGATTGGTTAAGAAGAGCGAAAAACAGTGGGGGGGTTGAGTATACCTACGCAAACAAACATTCCGAACCGCCAAATGTACAAACGACACCGACACGAGAACACAAAGGTACGAAATTACGAGTCTTTAGCGGAGAAAGCAGGTAGTACGTACCACCTACGGGTTCAAAGAAAGAACAAAATGGGATACAGCACACCCCTGACGCACACACCGGGGAAAGGAACTCCTGGTTTTGTTTTGTTCGGGAAAGATACCAAGAGCTGGACAATCAGTTACAAGGTAAAAGAAGAGAGAGACTGATGTTCTTCATGTCAGACCAGCTACCCGAATTGTGTTACTTACTAGCCATTAAGTAGAGATTTTTCTATCCAAAGTGACAGTACACTAATTGCAGGCACAATGCCTGTGGAGTATCCTGGGGTTGGTGTCTCGCTCAAGGGCTTGATGGTAATAGAGGAGCACAATGATTTCAGTAACCCTCTAGTTCATAGATCTCGCACACCTGGGACTAAACCTCCATTCGCCACATTACCGGTGCAGATCGGTACCCACTAAGCTATCGCCGCCCTGATCGCGCAGGACCTGCATACTAATACAAGCGAGTCACAACCAGAGCACCTCCTCTGACCTCTGTATCTCGACGAGCTTGTGGACAGGAATAAATAAACTCGACTGCAGCTGAGTCCGTTTATCTGAACGCGACAGCGTTCCGGCAAACTAATGGAATGTTTAGAATCCAGAGCCCGTGGGGACGTTCTGATTCAAATTCCGAATGCGTTTATTAATTCCGCTCATAAATGAAGTTCCCCTCCTCACGGCATATCTCAAATGAGATCCCCTTCCGTAATTTGTCTTTGTTGAGTTTCACAGTTCCGCATTGATCTAAAAGGCCCCGCGATGAAAGCCGGTGACAGAGGCGTGAGGATGAGGGACCTAATATTCCTAATTCATAAATCAGCATAAGAAACGTTCTGGTTTCGACACCTTGGACATTCTGAAATGTTTGAACACAAGCTGCATTTACCAGCGCCTTTAGCAAATGCCACGTTTCTTAACACATGCATTTCAGCTCCTATGATGGACTGGAAACCATCTACAACCTCTACAAATCATAGGCACAGACATTTTGCTCCAGAAGTATGCCAGTAAATGCTTTCATAAATTCAGAGGTACACGTGTAACAGAGATGCCAGAGGCTTTTGAATGAGGACGGTTCAAGTTTAAGAGTTTTTAACCTCCTAAACATTTATAAGCCATGGGTACCCTTTATAAATTCGGGGGAACTGTTTTGTGCATTTATAGAAAGGACCCTTTAGAGCACTGAATGGGATGTAGCTGTGTTTTCAATTATGAGTCATCTGAATTAACATTGAATTCAGATCATCTGCCATTCCTCTCTTGCTTGATCTCAGGAGGTTCGCAAAAATACATCAATAACTGCATAAGTATATGATGCTATCTAGTTGTGGTTTGTGTGATTTTGTGAAACGTAATCTTAGGTTCATTCCAATTTCCCTGTTTTTGTCCCAGTGGAAATGCAGGGAAAAATCTCTTTGTAAGATGGGTGGTTTACTAGTAATTTACATAAATGTGTCCTATGGTACGACACATAGAAATTCAGGAAAACCTAACAATGAAGATAAAGTAGTAGTATATTTTCAATATAAATATTAATAATCCCAATTATTTAAAAATATTCCCCCGGAGCTCTAGAATGCGACCAATTGAAGAGGCCAAGATGAAAATGTTGCCTTTAATATTGACTGAAATGACCGGCATGAACTCTAACCTGATGTACATAAATGATTATGTGAGCAACCAATTTATAGGAGTCAAAAAAGAAAATAGTGCCCATTTTAATGCCCATAAACACTGAATGAACTCTTGTGCATAAAACATTGCATGAATAAACAAGAACACAAATTAATTTTAAAAATTAAAATTTGATCTCTTCAACTCACTGTATCGAAATGCTTCTTTATTTGCAACAGTTTAAAACAATATTCAAGTTGTGCTCATAGGTTTAATACACAACTATGGGTGGAATCAAAGCTATGAAGCCCTTTTATGCCTAGCATCTCGTTACTGGATTAACCATGTAATATTCTTATCACTAAAAAATAAAAAGCGTAAAAGTGTAAAATTGTTCTTCAAATTAAGAACTTTAGATTGACCGGATTGTTGTTAATCATTCAGTCAATATTGCTTGAATTTAATGCGATGAGGTCTAAAATTTGAGTACAAAAGTTTTGGCGCACCAGTGCAACCAGTGGAAAAAACCAGTCTAGAGTCCTACCCCCTAAAAAATGTACGGTGTATTTGTCATTTATCCAAATATATTTAAAAACAATACACTGATCAACACTGAAAAAGTTTCCTTTGGAATTATAAAATGTATTCCTGTACATTGTTTCCACACAATTCAATTAAGTTTAACATATTTTTTCCAAATGTGAATTTTTTTTGAAATATTAATATTAATTAACTATTATTAATTAATAATATTATGTGAAACCAGTTTCAGCAGCACAGTGCACAACCAAAGCAAAAAATCGCACAGTCTCGAGTCAGTAGAGATTCTGTGAAGGCGAGGCTTACGCACCAATCAGCATGAACTCCTGCGGCACGCACATGCACACACTTCATTAGCACCTTGGACAGAAGCAAAACACACAACCCGTGGTGAAGACCTAAGATTCGGCACAGCTGGAGCAGATTCAAGCTCAACAAGGCACGGCTACAAAACATGCCAGACAATTCCGCCGGAGGCAGTAACTAAGGAGGTTTAGACGAACCTTCCAAATAGAAGGTCTCTCCAAGACCCTCTACATTCACACACAGCTCCTCAACCTTCATCTCTTGGAGGTCTCCAGATAAACAGGCACGCACACAAGGAGCTCATGCAGAGCACCGTCAATGCACTCCAGCACGAGAGAGACTGACCCATGGTCTCCTCCAAAACCTCTTCAGTCTGATCGTCCTCTTAATACTAAATAAACATCTCTCCACAGCGTTTTACCGTGACCCTTGCATGCTTCTTTTCATTCCGGGCACAATCCATAATAATCTCTAAAACAACAAAAACATTTAGCATCAGGCATGCCATCGGCTCTGGCAAAAATTCAAGAGGCTAATAGAATTTCATTATGTGATATTTCAATGCTACGACATCCCTCCAACATAATCATGCCGGATGAAGACAAAAAAGCGCCATGTTTCATTAAAAATGCAGCAGAATGTGAAAACATATATCTGTTAAATAATATTAAATATTAAATTTAAATGAGCAGTTTTATGAGATCACTTATAAAAGCAACTGAACAATGTTTCAGCGAGATGTTTCTTTTTGCGGAGCTCTATTTTTCCCTCAAAACACTTTTCGCTGGTGACCTATCTGATTCAGCGTGTCGAGATGACTTGTTGAATTATTCAGTTGTTTGCGTTTTCTCCGTTTGATCGCTGTGACATCGGCGCTGATGTCACTGTCACAGAAACTCAGCGAACCATTTCATATCGTCACAAAAACTCAAACTGACCCAGCGGAGAAGCGCTCATTTCAAACACGGATTTCGCATTAGGAGTACATTAGCAATGAACGCTGCTCTTAAAATTTGCAGCAAAATAACAAAAATGCCTTTTAAATTTGGTTTCTAACCACCATAAGTGTGTTGGGAGAACTGACTTGCGCTCGGGGAAACGGAACAAATGAAATGAAAACCCTACTTAAAATTTCCTTACGGTCCAAAAGGCTTTATTTTTGATATGGCAACATTAACGGAATCTGTGTCAGAGGGAAAATAACAGGCCCGGAATCGGATCGCCTCTACTGGGTTTTGGATCTCACACACATCAGTCATAGATAAATGTCTTGAGGAGGCTTGGTAAGCATTTACAGGTGATTAGGTGAGGGTTTTACAGGTCTAGGAGTTTTTTCACATGCACACATACACACACAATTACCCCTAATCATTCCGCAACAGGTGGCCGGTCGGAGTCCAGCCGGTTGGAGGTGAGCCGTTCAAGTGCCCTTATTACAGGTTAACAAAGCACCTGCAGTGTCACCGATGAGAGCCTGACAGGCACTGTTTTAAGGCTGTCGTACTGATAGCAAACTCTTACCGACCAACCGCCTAATCATCTCGACGCACTAAAACCCAATCATACTTAAATTACAGCTTGGCTCAAGAACTTCAGAATGGAGGACTGTGCTGTAGGAAAATCTGTCCATGTGCTTGATTAATCACTCGATGGGCTTTATTAATGTAGGCAGAGAGCTTTTTAAAGATTTGCAAGTGTTAGCATCACGGAACACGCATCATCAAAGATGCGTAGATTCATAATCGCAATGCAATTAATTACCGAAAATATCACTTTAGTCACGCACACTTGTGACATCTGCCACTTCTCTCTACCATTCCTGTCACCTTTCCACCATCCACTCGGGCCAAGCAATCTGGACTGACATCCTAGGTTGCACATTCACAGATCAGCGGGGATCCACGCTTTTGGAAAGTTGACGTGCCAAAGTTACATTCGATTTTGTGCCCTTGAGCAAGACATCCGACCCCGGGTTGCTCCTGAAATTAGCACAGTGTATGTTGCTTTGGATAAAAGTGTCTGCTAAATGACAAGTAACCCACCCTGGCACCCTGCTGTATGATGTTTCATACCTTGCAAATGAGACTGCTGATTAGAATAAGAATATATTCTGAAAAGTCTCATCAGTATGTTAATGACTCTAAACCTGCAATGTATGACGTGTCGTTAAATCAAGTCGCACGGCCGTATCTGCCGGGCACTGTTATGGGTACTCAAGCTGGACAATGCGTCTTTCTCTTCCATTGTGTGCAAAGGCAGCATAACCTTTTTAAAATGGATGGAAATGTGTGGGGTGACCTGCAGAGTGAGCCAACTCTTTTTTAGATTTTGCCAACTTGTAATGCATTTTCTGAGTTATGTGTGATTTGGTATTCGTGGATAGTCATAGACGTTGCTGATTCCAAAGTGGATATTTATTGCCAACTATCAAAAACAAACTTGCAACACTTGAACACAGAAACAAAAGGGTAAACCAATATAAGGACATATTTACACTCTCCTGTGGCATGCTAAATATTATTCGCACGTATTATGTTGGTGATCATGGACTGCGCTGGCGAGAAAGAGATTATTTGCGTTCTATCACGTATAATAAAATGTGTGGCGTTTTCATGCATATCAACTATCACGGAGTAAAATATATAAAGTCATGAATATAATTATTCAACTGACTGCCGCCGTTCGGTCAATCTGGTCATCGCTGAAACATGTTCCACATGCTCAATCTCGTTCACATTATCCACGTACTGAAGAAAGACAATGAGAGTGATGAGAGTCTGTCCTTCTCAAACACACATATCTGAGACCTAATAAGTGTGCCTCAGAAACCCATTTATCACACATTTCTCAAACTTATTTTTAGAGCAAGACAATTCCTGTAATGAATTAGTTTCCGTGAACAAGAACTGTAATGGTCTTTTAAAAAAAGTCAATGTTGAAAGACTTTAATGGAAGAAACTGGTCATGATATCCATTTTCACTATAAGGGTGTCATATCCGAAATAAAGAACTGTACCAATGTAATTGTAATATTGAACGATTTTTTTTTACAAATAAATCAACAGTTCAGTGACATTTATTTTAAATTGTGACCCTGCCTGTGAAAACCTAGCGAAAGGTTGAAAATCAAATTCTAAGAAAACAAGCATTATTTTTTAATTACCATCTAATTTCACTATAATATTAATCTTTGACATGGTATTCCTCAGTTAATAATAAAGATATCAATGTTGTATTCTTACAAAACATTCCTCACATTGTTTACATTGATTTTGTGTTTAAAAAAGTAAAACACAAAAATGACTTCAGATGACTTCTGTTTTCACAGGCAAACCCATAAATGTAGTATTTCAATAATTTGCAGTGATTGTTTGCACAAAAATAAAAATTTTGTCATTTACTCGCTCTCTTTTCATGTCAGACTTGTATTTCAATCTTTCTTCCAAAAAACACAAAATAAGTTTTTTTTAAGAAAATTAACTGAACCACATTGGCACCCATTCACTTCTCTATGGACACATACCAATGCGAGTCATTGGATGCCAGTTCATAATTCAAAATTTGTGAAAAATTATCTTCAAAATATCTTTTTGGTTTTCTGCAGAAGAAAAAGGTCACAGAGGTTTGAAATAACAAGAGTTAGAGTAAACAATGATTTTGAATAGTGATACTTAATGTAAATACTTTAGCATAATACTATCCAATTATTACTTTTAACTTTTAAATATATTATTACAGATGAAAAAATAGTGTGAAACCCCTTATCTATTATGACGTCACAGTCTTCCCACTAGTGTCTAGTAGCCATTTGTTCCAAATATACATGTTCACTACTGCCTACAAACTGTGCAGAATCTGTAGAGCTCACTTCATTTTCTCTAAATCAGTCTCACTAGAAGCCCTCAGTTTGATTTTGTTCATTTAGAATTTGATTCACTTTAACCCATTTTCATCTTAATAGCTTTGTAACAGTTCCATATCTGGCAAACTTCATTCACAAGCAGCTCAGTATAACCACTTCTGAGTTGAGGGGAAGCAAGCTGAATAATGTTGCTCCCTCGGCCCCTTTTCACCACATTTAGTTCAGCCTTTATTTCGTGTATTACTAAGGTAGTGCACAGTGACTGATGGTTAAAACTCCCTGTCCACATCCTGTGAAGTGATATATCGACGTGCACTTCCTCCTTATGCCGTCTGCGGTGTTCTTCGGGCTGAGCACATACACCTCCTGCGATTTGGATCCTGACTTAAAATCAGTGTGTTGTAAGACTGCACAATAAATGTAAAGAATAAACAAGATTAAAATTGCCACGATTAACTAATTGTTTTCATTTAAATAAATGCAATATTTTATTAACAGCATTTCATCTACGCAGATGAGCACTGTATGTTCATTTCTTAAGTATGAGTATGTTAATGTAAATTCTATTAAGTGAAATGTATAACCATGATTGCCATTGTAAATAATCCACAATTAGGCAGGCGTGTAAAATGTGGCATGTGATTAACAATACCAATCTATGCCAAGCTTTAAAACAACAATAAAAATACAACAGAACAAGAAGCGTTCGCTATTCTTGAGTCCTATTATGATATCACAGCCTTTTCTGGAACCTCGGGGCTCCGGCATGCATGTATCAGTCTCTACCCAGACCAAACTACAATACTGAGAACTATAATGAAGAATAAGATGAAAGGGTAAACAACAAAGAGCATAAAGAACGAAGTGAAAAATACGAGGTGTAGGATGACTTAGCTCACTGTTACTAAATAGAGTGTGCCACGGTGGGTGAGGTTGGAGGGGGTCAAGACTGTGAAAATTACTACCTTTCTTAGAAAGACTACAATCTATCTGAATGGCATAAAAGCCGGGGGGCTTCCAAACTAAAGGGGGCAAGAGAGAGAAAGAACGAGAGAGTGAGGGAGAATAACACACAGTTGGGGTCTGATAAGAGGATAAGAAAAGAAGAATGGGGGAGAGAAATATAATTAACCAGGAGCTGTGGGACCCAGCATGCCTATGTATTAAAAGTAAAAGCGCTACTGTACCTACTGTGCCGCATTTCCACTAATATCAGCCGTAAATACTGTATCTCTGAACACCGATCGAGATCCAACGCGTTGTATTTTTAATATAATAACAAAAGCACAAACAACGTCTTCAGTGTAACTAGTTTCGCATTAAATCTTGATTTATTGCTCCACCTTTAAACAGTAATAGAAAACTTATAAGCATGCAGTCGTAGTTATTTCCTGTTAAAAAGACCCATTAGCATAATTATAGAAGAAAAATAATAACCTCAAACACGGCACCGCTGCGCTGAACATATTGCATTTTCTAACCTTAATAAAGCCCAAATAACCTTGAAGTATTTATAAGTGGCAAAACAACACTGTGACATCGCACAGCGATTGGTCCCCGGGTTATTGCTCATTGGCGCTTTAAAACGCAGAAGCATTAGTAAAAGATACTTTGCCAGTATAATTACGGCTGTGTGACTGGCAGATCTGGGTTGGGTAAGTGCTGCTTAATCCCCTGTTTCCAGTGCAGTATTAATCCAGACATAAGGGAGTACCGTTAACATGCTAATGTCAAAGCTGAGGCCAGTTGACAACGGCGGCTTATCTGTAATGAGGTCCAATATATTCCCCCTTGTGACACCACAGCGCCTGATAAACCCTTGTGTTGGTTTGTGTTGGTCAGAGGGCAGGACAACGGCATTTACTGCCGTAATTACATAGTCGCGACGGTCAAAACAAACTGTTGGCCGCTGCTTAAACAAACCAACCTATACTATCCACAATGGAAACGTTCGCTGTTGAGATTATATTCGACAATAAATCAATCCCTTGCTTTTGCAACAAGTGCCCCCCCCCCCCCAAGAATGAAATAAGTAAAAAAGGAATGTCTGTTAATAAATGTTAAACATCGAACAATAGTACCCCTGGGCTGAACTAGCTGCAAGCTTTTGATGTATTAGCCTCCCAAGCCGGTGGGGCCTGTCAAAAAGCTAAGAAGTCTCTGCGTCCGCTCTCTCCCTCTCCGAGTGCGGTGTTAATGAAAGCTGAACGCGGTACTGTGGCGTTCGCTGAGAGCAAGCTGGAGCCCCTCCGGGCCTTTCCTCCATTGTTGGGAGAGGGTGAGGCATAGCATGGGGTTGATGCCGGCGTGGGCGGCAAAACCTCAACGTTTCCAAAAAAGCACGACGTTCAGGTCCTAATGAGAGTTAGAAACACACATGGCGATAATCGAATGTTCTGTGCCGATGTTCTCAACCGTTCGCACATTATGAAGAAATCAGCACCCGCTATAGACCACAAGGCCTTCCAGCGAGAAACCAAACGGTGGAGTCAACCTTTAATATCGGTGTTGTGATGGATTTTCCAAAACAGAGCCATACAGATTATTAAGATTGGTAAAACATGACAGATCCTGTTTTAGGAATTAAAAGACGAGATCACACACTATTGCATACTTACAAATACATATTTTGTTTTTTTACAGGTGACTATTAACTCTCATTTATCCCTTAGGTCTGGTCGTCGCCCAAGGGCATCGGACTCTGCCCTGTGCCCTTTCAGTTACCCAAACTTATGTAATGCCATAAAAATCAAACATCACATCAAATGACATTAAAGCACACATTTGAAAAGTAATTTATCTAATGTGTCTACAAATCTAACTATTGATGTGAAATCTCATACTTAGTGATGACTTCTCAGTCCTTTAAAATAAACCAATAAATGTGCACAGGCTGTTCCTCGGCTCCAGAGGTTCCTCCATAAGGAAACTGATCCCATCTCCGAGGACACCCAAAAAAATGTCAACATTCACCTGTTCAGGTACAAACGCATGCAGGTGACCCGGTCGCATTCACGTTGCGTCCTCGCACCGTCGGTACCTATTGGACCCGTGTGGGTTTGTTTCCCAACGTGAATACATCACGGGTGTAAAAGAGCGTAAAGGTCGAGTCCTGTCTATCAAGTTCGGGTGTAATTGGTGTCTTAAGTCCAGTCGATGCTTAAGAACGAGAAGGCTAAACCCTTGGAAGTCTGTGTCCGGATGATGCGCGCGAACGGATGCTGCGCTCTTCCACATGTGATGCGCAGGAAGAAATGACCGAGCATCCTTCCGTCACCTCTTCCCCGCATCCCACATTTAAAGATGCGCGATTTTTCGGGATGCCCGACCCGCATCCATTTATTAGGGAGCATTCACGTCTGTACAAATACACCCAAACCCCCCAAAACGGATGGTGTTTCTTACCTTTCTCAACGCCGAGACACCATGATTCTGAAAATCCCGGGATAATCTCTGGAGGGGTTCGTTTTGAGAATTCCGACACTGGATCCCGGTGTTTATCCTTAAGAGCGCACACGGTGGCTCCGGGGAGGCGGCGGGAGCGCGGTGCTCGGATGCGGAGAGGCGCGCAAGAGCGGATGCTGAACGACACGGGATGCGACAGACGCGCACTCTCACACGGAGTGAGCGTCTTATTCTGAAGGGTTTAGATTCAAGGCTTCACGGATTTTTCACTGTCTGACACGTTCGGCATCACCGGGATGTACCATTCAGCGTCCGTGAGAAAGGGGGTGTGGCGGGGGAGAGAGGAGCTGGAGGCGCGCAGCATCATCTCAGTCCGACCAGAACGCGCATTGAGGAAACATCCAGTGTGGTTCTTGGGATACACACTATGTATGTATAGGGATATGCGGCCTTCCACATACATATTGTTTAAAATGCACCCTGGTAGCACACTTACATCTGGCTGATGTCTGTTTGATGTCTCTGCAATTCATCTTTGAGATAGATGTATTATCTTGAAGATGTCTGGAATGGATGTAGAATGTTTGGCAGATGGGTTCACACAACAGATGTTGTCCAGATCACTTACATGTACCTGTGATTTATAACAATAATTCACAAACATGGTTTTATGCCACACTCCAATAAATGCATTTCTTATGATGCATTAGTTATTAAGAGTCTTGTTTTTTTTAACTAGTATCTAAAAGTTCTTACTTATTTGGCAAGGAAAGTGAGCTAAGATATTTTTTCTTGTTTTGGGAATTGAAGTATATTTTATCGCTGAGACAAGAAAAAATCTCTGCTAATGGGTTGTAGAAATAAACTTCAATTTAGTTGTAGTTTTTCTTAAATTATTCTGGTATATTTTTCTCAACCCATTGGCAGATTATTTAGTTTGTTTTAAACATGAATATACTTGATTCTTTTAGTTTCTTTGCTAAAAAAAGACAAAATATTGTGGGTCACCCTTCTTGATTTAAGAAGTCGTATGCACTTAAAACAAATTTAAAAAACTTCATAAGGAATGCATTTTCTGCAGTGTGTGATATAGTGTTTTGCTGCTTAAGGCCTGCATGTTTCCTCTAGTGTGTGTGTGTGTGTGTGTGTGTGTGTGTGTGTGTGTGTGTGTGTGTGTGTGTGTGTGTGTGTGTGTGTGTGTGTGTGTGTGTGTGTGTGTGAGAGTGTGTGTGTGTGTGTGTGTGTGTGTGTGTGTGTGTGTGTGTGTGTGTGTGTGTGTGTGTGTGTGTGTGTGTGTGTGTGTGTGTGTGTGTGTGTGCGTGTGCTTGTGCGTGTGCCTGTGCGTTGCGTGCATGTACAGAATTTTATATATTCAGTATATCTGTGTATAGGAGTTATTTAAATTTGATGATGTAAGTGTTTGTGTGTGAGCATCGCTGCATCAATATGAGACTTAATGGAAACAAATCTGTTGTGTTTGGCATCAATATGTATATCAATGACTTGAGATTGGAAGCGTATGTGTGATCAGCCAAGGTCAACGAAAACCATTTTCCTATGTGTCCCGTCTCCTCAAGGTTGTAAATGCATGAGTACACAAACACTTTAAAACCAGCAGTAATGTATATCACTCATTTCAGCATTGCTGGCCGATAGATGGTAGAATCCGAATTGCTTCAAAGCAACCTTTGTGTTTTTTATTTTTACCTAAAGATGATGAAATTCCGACTTGAGAGTATAGACGTACACATTGTGTTGTTTTTCATTATTTTATTCTTTTTCTTTATTCTTTGCTGATTTAAAGTTAGTATTATTTTTAATCATTAGTATATTAGTTACTCTGTTCTGTATTAGTTTTCTTACTCTTGTAAAATGTTGCATTTGTGTTGTCTTCACAAGTAGAAATGAGTTTTAAATTGGTTCATTCAAGGATTTTAAAAACGTTTTGACACTATAACTTTCCATTGTCTGTGCTGGGATTATAAAACCTGATGAATATATTTCTAGGCAGATGAAGTTTGAATAAGCTGCGTGTATCAACAATGAGCCAGCCAAGGCTAGACGGAGTCTGAGTTCCTGATGGAGGTGTTATCTTGGTCTAGAATCAGCTTCTCAACACAACTAGGATTTCCTTCTTTTCTAACAAACTGCTCGTTTTACTTTAGAATCACTTCGCCTCCGGCCTGCTGTTCTTCCCTTCGTCTCTGTTTCTACTTGATGCTCTAATGTGGATGTATAAGGTCTGCCCTAACCCTATCCATAGTTATATCTTCAGGATTAGATCTTATCAGATCTATCATTGCTGTACATTCATGTATCAAAGCACACATGCAGACGTCCTTATGCACTTAGCTTTCCATCCAATAAACCCATACCCATTGCTTCAGGTGAGTGTTCGATAAGGAAAGTCAGTGATTTGAGCTCTGGATGCACCATAAAATACCTACATTAGATAATGTTGAGCATGTCTGTAAAACTTGAACTGTCTGTGCATTTATATTGTGTGAGTGGGTGAGTCAAGGTACTCACTATATTACCGTCTATCGCATGTCTGTCATTTTTTTTTAAATGAGCACTTTCACAAGCCTTTCCTGTGATTTTCAGGTTCTTAGGCAGTGTGTGATGCTTTTGCATTCCCCTTATTTGTGACCGGGTGCCTCTGAGCATATTTGTGGAATTTGGAAGGTAATTTCATTCTGAAGAAGACATTTATGCTCAAGGAAGGAAAGATTGCTTAAACATGGGTTTAATGTATTTTGCAGTGCATCAGAGTGAGTGTGTGCCACAAAATGGCTTCCGAAGTGAAGGCCTGAGTTTGTGTGTTGTACGATTTTTCCAATGTGGCTAATGTGTGTCTTCGATGTGTATCGGTGTGTGTTTGTTTGGCTAAATGGGCCTGTGGGAATAAGTTAACATTAGCATCTAAAAGAGTGAATCTGTGGCAGTCTGAACACTTACATCCATTATTTATGACAGGAAAATAACAGATGATTAGACTTCAGACTGAAGATTAGAAGAGTGCGTGTGTATGCGCATGTATGCGTGTGTGTTAGTTTGGACTTGACAACATGAGGCTGGTCTCTTAACGTATATGTCTCCCAGCATGCACCTGTTCCTGTCTGATCTGTCACTTGGCTTCTGGTGAGTGTTTATCAGGGAATAGTTTATTTTTGTTGCATTCAATAGTCTCATGTGGGAAGTGCATTAGCATCGCTGCAGTGGTCAGAACAATCCAAAGCTATTTTGTATTTATGCAGAATCTAAAGACATGTTCACAGGGATACAAACTCACAAGAGGGGAAAAGATGAAAGTTAGGGCAAAAGTTCATGAAGTATGTTCTATACATTGAACAAATTGAAAAATGTACTCTCTGAAAAAGATCACTCTCATAATCATCTCATATGTATGACTCTTTTTAATATCAATATCCGTCACAGATTTTGTGGAACCTCCGCATAACATCCATAATAAAAAAAATCCAAATGACTCCGGTGGGTTTTTGTCTCTGAAGCAAAGATGGCAGGTGTATATGAAAAATGACTAATATTTTATAAAATATTTGTATAGAAAACTAATAGAAATGGATAAGAGAGGTAAATTTTTACATGAAACCATTGTCATAGGTTCTTGACAATGATGTCAAGATTGATGAAAATCCTCTGTTTTTGCATTAAAATATTTTTTTCCTGTTGAAGTCATTTGCAAAACTTGATTGATGTATAACTTTGAGAGCCTGAGTAAGATGAAACTAATTTAGATGGTTTCAAAGCGACAACATAAAGAAACATTATTGAGTATACACACCGTTGTGGCCCAATGTTTACTTCCGGTACTCATCAGCAAAGAATATAGACCTGAAGATTATTTCTGTATTTCTGAAAGTAGCAAAATAAACAAAGTTAATTACGTTAGCATCTACATCTGTATACTTTACATCTATATATAGATATATATGCTCAATACAGTTTACATACAGTGTGTATATATACATACAAACATTATATATACATAAACATGCTGCAACTTCAGGCAAGCCATTCACATATGATTAAACCATCTGTAAGTGAAAGATAATTTTATGAACTCAAAAACTAAACAAACTGTACATCTGGGATGGCAAGTGGGTAGGTAACTTAAATTTATAGTTTATTGTAAAATGAAAAATGGATAATGAACTAATCCCTCTCTAGTTTTTTTCAAACCTTTATAAATGTATTTTTTGGTTAACTTAGAGAAAGATATTTGGACAAATGCTTGGAATCGTTTATTGCATCCCAGTGACTATCATGGTGGGGAAAATAAAATCATAGACAAAAGTCCCTTAATGTTTCTTTGTCGTCCTTAATTCTTCAAAATATCTGATTTTGTGTTCAAAAGTATAAAGTTAATATTTCTACTAAGGTTGTCGATGGGGTCCAAGAACTGTTTGGTTAAAACATTTTTCCAATATTTTTTCTCTTTGTTCATCAGACAAAAGAAATTAAACTTAGAGGTGAGAGAATGATGACAGAATTTTTATTTTATATAATAATATAAAGTTTTAGGTAAACTATTTATGTAATGTGCCGTTTTGAATTATCTAATGAAAATGTAATTACAACATCAAAATATGATCTAACAATTTGGAGGCATACTAACATATTGTTTTAGAATGTGCACACTGTGTGCTAAAGAATGCCTGAATGACCTACAATCAGCAAATTCCTTGTGCTATTTTTTCCTGTTTAATGTGAAAAGAGAGTTATTTGTATTGATGTTTTAAGAGAATCAAAAAAATTTCATTCTTTAGAAAACGTCCCATTTCAATGCTCAAGGATGTTGATGACATGCGTAAACAATGGTCACTTTAAGGAAGTAATTTGCCAAGTGATTTATTGCCAAAAGTCATACATTGATATCCGACTATGACTTTCACCCTAATTTTCATCAAAAATATTGCAAATACTCAAGACACGTAAAGCTTGTATTCATTCAGGAATGAGCTGATTCTAGCTTACTGCATGCCATACACACAGTATTGATCACACTACCAGCACAAGACTAAGTTGTATTGTAAACACACAATGAACGTCACAAATAAACCATTTTTTTGTTGGGCACAACAATCTGATAAACGTGTTGTCGTCGTCAAGGTAGCAATCAGATTCAAGGTAAATTGGCAGTGATGTATGTCTTTGGCCACTGGCTATGTGCTAAATAAGAGAATTGTTTTCTTGCAGCTCTTAAAGTTCACACTTCAAGTGCTCTGCCTTTCCAGAGGGATGAGGGTGAAGCCATGCTCACTTTCAAACAGAATTAGCTTTATATAGGCCAAAAGGTGCAGTATACAACCTGAGTACACTGCACTTTCAACACTGGTCTGTTTGTTCAGCCAATGACGAGAGGTTAGGCCATAACTATCCATTATGCGGCGGACACATGAAGCATATCTGTGAAATGGTTTTAAAAATACTTTGTTAATGTCCCCCTGTGGCATGTATCAAGTTTTTATATAAGGGCTGCTCTATTACGACAAAAACAATAATCATGATCATTTAACCAAATATTGAGATCATGAGTATTTAACACGATTACTCAACTGACATTGGAAATTACAGGATCATTAAATCAATAAATATTTAAACCAGATGTAATAACAAATTTACAACTATATTAAAAAAATATCATTAGAAAAAATATGGTTATTTGTATTTATTGTTTTACATTGTTTTATTTGTTTGTTTTAATCAGGACGTATCATATGAAATTAAATATGAGTATACATGTAAATAATAAATCAATGAGATAATCCTTGCAAAACACAATGCAGCACAATAGTTTTTAACACGATTACTCCGTTTTCATAATCGTTGGAAGCCAAAATTGATCAAATGGATCACGATTAATTGCACAGCCCTGCTCTACATGCTTTTAGATAAATTCACAAATGTTTTCCATAAAACTGACAATTTAATAATCAGTTTGAGACTGCCCCAGTTTATAAAAAATCCCATCAACTCATTTGACACCGTGGATCAGAAGTCCTAGCCATAGATATGCAAGGATGGTGGAGAGGTTCAGCTGTTGTGTCAGCTCTTAGTTTCACTTTCAGCTTTAGCAACATCTGGAACTGCAGTGTTGGACTGAATGGAGACGGAGCAAATTTGCATATTCATTAAGCATGCAACTTCCGAGATGAGTTTTAAAGCAAAAAATGTAGACAACAAGGTGAGTCAGTATCAAATTCCAGATGTCACATGTGAGTGTATGTGTGTTTATACCTGCTAAATGAAGCCAAGTATCAGGGCATATCTGGGGTCAGATATTGCCACATGGTCTGAACTCTGTAAGTGCATTAGAGCAGAAGACTTGATCTGTGGTCAGATATTCCCCCTGAGTCTGAACCCTGTAAGTGCATTAAAGCAGCAGAGCTGATCAGGGACAGATAGTCCCTCTCCACTCACATGTATGGCGATTTGAGACATATTTGTAACGCTGGTATGACTTTCCTGTACAAAGATGTTCCATAGACTCAGATCGTGGACCTAAAGGGCAACGGACACAGACACCATCGACACACAGCTGAATGTGTTTGTGTGTGTTTGTTCTCTGCTGAGGGCGAGAATATGCAGTATAAAAGGGTTATGGGATAGATTCTTGCTGTAGCATCGCTATAGGTCAAAAACAGATCATCTTCTGAAAGCTCCTGAAATCTGACCCCTCCCTCACCTGTAAAAAGTACTCTTATAATTTAGACACATACATAGCAGGCTTAGTGGATTCTCCAGAGAGCAGTCCAGCGAGAAGAGAGGCTCTTCCTACTCTGCAGCTTGTTAAGAATGAATGACACCTTGTCTCACTGTGTGTGTGTGTGTGTGTGTGTGTGTGTGTGTGTGTGTGTGTGTGTGTGTGTGTGTGTGTGTGTGTGTGTGTGTGTGTGTGTGTGTGTGTGTGTGTGTGTGCGCGTGTGCGCGTGTGTGTTTGGGTCTGACATCACGCCCCACTACCTCTGAAATGAGGGGCTGCATTTTCTGATCCAATGAAGCTTGTGATTAGAATGAAAGTTTATGACAGCGAGAATCTCTTTTACCTCTCACCAGCTCTCTCTGACTTCTCTCCCTCTTTCTCTCTTTCCCTCACCCTCTCTCTCTTTCTGCGGGTCTCAATCTCAATAAACGAAACAAAGTTACAGGCTCGAGGAGAATGTCTCTCCTTAGCAGTGTCTGAATTTAATGGACTGAAGGAGATCATGTTGGCCTCATTGTTAGAACTGTTCAACCACTCAGCGTCAATTACAGGTTGTTATTTTACATTAATCTTTGTGTACATGATTTTCAGCCGTAGGCTTTGTTTACACAGCATTCACCATCGGAGAAGAGAGTGTGAATCACAATATAATTACATTTTACGAACAGAACATAAATATTTGTGGTTTTTCATGTTTTGATTTTTTCCCAACTTATTTCAAGTTTACTATGGCTTACAGTAATGAAAATTATTATTTTATATATGAAATGGTTTTACAATTCACATAATAAAAATTATTATTTAAAGGTAAAACCATACAGCATCTGTTCTGAGCACGGGGCTCAGAATGTTTGCAACAAACGTGACACACATGATCATGACATAGTGTAACCGAGTTGAATCAAATATTTAAAGCCCGTGCGGAAAGATTCATTCTTTTAAATTATTAATTTTTGGATGTGGTGTGTGTATTATCTGTTTATTAAAACAATAAGCCACAAGAGGCTGTGCTATACAATTATTTTGTTTTGCCACAGATCATGTAAAGGTTTCATTATTATATGACACCTTATCTCACGTGTATTGTGTATGAACACATATTATTTACACATTAGTATACAGCAGCCATTAAAAATAAGATTGAATGTTGGAAAACAGGGTAAAGGATCACACTAAGTGTCATTTCTTCACAGTTTTTTTCAGTCAGACTTTTGACCAACTGATGTCAAGGTGATTTACTGTATAACACCCAGTACATTTCATTATAAGAGCTAATATAATTTCTTTTCCATTACCATCTGACAAGTAAGTGTAAAAATATTAAAATATTAATATCATTTAATTCACACAAAGCAAACTAGACAATTATGATATGTGTGACGTTTTTATTTAGTAAAATCCTTTTTTATTTAAAGAAACAGCACCTAGATAATTTGATATATGATTTATACTCACAGTGCAATAGTTTTTCAACCAATCAACTCAATCCCATCCCTTTGTAAAAGTTGTCGTGAATAAAGTCATTGTTAAGCAGAAAGCTATTGTTTGAGGGATATTACACCTAGAATGTCTTAGAAAACTATTCTTAAAGGGACTACTCACCAAGTGTAGCAATTCTGTCTCATTTTAATCAGCCTTTTTTCATCTCAAACCTCTTGCTTGTGTAAAACATAAAAATATATTTTGAAGAATGCTGGTAACCAAGCAATGACTGAATCCATTCAACTGATTTGGTTTTACTAACAATAGAATTGAAAATTACTATAATTAATGCTTTACCAATTTTCTTTAAAATATCTGCTTTTGTGTTCTGGGGGAGAAAGAAAGTCACAAAGGTTTAAAAAGACAGGAGGTTGGGTAAATGATAACAACATTTTTAATTGCGGTTGAACTAAGGCTGCACAATTATTACAAAATCATAATAAATATTGTTATTGTGATTATTTTGTTGATTAATAGAACATTGAAGTTTGGTGTTGTTGTATAACATTCGGTGAAGCAGAGTGGTACATTCTGAACGTCTGTGGTACTGTGCAACATTCTGGATGTCCAAAACTAAATAATATAATATGATATAATATAAGTAACAAATAATTAGGGAGTTATGTTGTGAGTAAAGAATCCAAAATGAATAACTTAAGGATACATCCCATCATCAATTTTATCCCTAATTCACCTCTGTATTTTGAGTCCAAACATACTGCCGAAACGCGAAAAGATGGGCACAAATGGACAGCTGTAATTGAGGCCTTTGGCGTTTAAATAATTGTATCACCTGCAATTGGAATCCCGATTATTTTTTCGAATAATTGTGCAGACCTACTTTCAACCAATTTAAAGGTCAATTTTCAGATTCAGTCATTTAACACAAGCAAGCATTAAGGAATAAGCAAGCGAAAAAGCCTCGGTAACCTTGATATTTATCTTATCTGGAAGAAGCTTACGTAAAAGAAACTCATTCTAATGTTTCTAATGCAATTCAATACACACACACTCAGATTGATCGAAATGACAGAAAAGCAATAGAAAAAGAGAACGCCCGCTCTGAATAGATGAGTTTTATGTGATACCACACTGCCATCATTGCCCTTAAATGTTTGCTCTGCTGTGTTGGAGTGTTTTTTCATCACAAACACGTCTACACCCAAACCATTATGTAGCCAGAAGAGATGTTCAATGCCACCTCCTGGTGTGTGTTTGTGTGTAAGCATTGATCTGAGCATGATCCCAGGAGGATATCAGACAGAGAATGTTTGTTAATCTCAATTCAAAGACATGCTTGTGTTTATGCGGGACCAAAACTCCCAACTCCAGAAAGACTCCTCTGCTCCGGAGAGATTTTCAGCATATCACAAGCGGAACACGTAAGGATGACTCTCTTTGCTTTGCAATGTTCTACTGATGTGAACAAGGAGCTTTGAGAGAAAATATCCAGCGTGTGTATGTGTGTCTTTTGTAAAAGATAGCCTTTCTCAACAATAGCATGATGCCCTTGAAGAGTTCACTCTTTCAAAAGAACACGAGCCCGGCAACAGATAAAGACGAACCTCTCTCTCTCCTCTCATTTTCCACATTCTCTATCTGTCCCTGTTGTATATTACTGTGTGTGTGAAATTGTAAAAAGGAAGATCAGTCTAAACATCAAAGCATTCAGATTATGATCCTGTTTCCACTTGCTTCATACACGCACACAAACACCACAAAGCATCCATCAGAAATCCAAATCTCACAAATGCTCTTTCAGCCTTTCATTTCTCTTCCTCCTCTTCCTGCACATCGCTGTGTGTTTGATTTCAGACCGAACATCAAGGCGTTGAGATTATGTTTCTGCTTCATCACTGCCTGTCAAACACACACACGAAGCTCCCGTACTGTATATTTATACACAGGCAGGCGACATCATAAGAGAGCCCCCAAATGTCAAAGTCACAAGAGCTTTCGAGAGCGACTCCAATGTAATTCTTTCCTTCTCTGACTCCTGCTCTTCCGTCTTTTCATTTGTATCCTGAGGTGCATTTCATTGAATTTCAAACAGCAGCTTGTCACTGTACCGTATCGGAGTCGGAGGAACAGGTGCATGTGTGCGTAGGACTTTAAAATTTCAATTGCTTTTTCATTTTGTTTGTTTCTCACCCCACTGCGATGCTGTGTTTGAATAGCCGCATGCAGCACACCGCTTCGGTTCGTACCCTTTAGAGAGACCGGTGTGAACGCTCTGCTCTGTATTCTGCCGTTGTGTCCCCTTCTCCCCTGTGCTCCATCGAGAGAGATGGATCATTAATGTCCGGCCAAGGAAAATCTCATTTATGAGAAGACACGGCTTCTGATCTGCGCGTGTACACGTCTGTGTGTGCGGCTTGGTATTCACGGGCTGATACCAACATGTTTATCATTTGTCACTGGTGCAACATTAGTTACCTGGATTGTTGCTAGAACACACAATCACTTACCAACAGTGATGTTTAAGGTGGACATAGAAATTCTTGAATTTTAACGTCAAGTTGTTCCAAACCTGTATACACTTCTATGGTCTGATGAACAAAAAGGAAATAGTTAAAAGAAGGGTTGGGCAGTGTGACGGTGTCTATCGTATACCGCAGAATTATTTTTTTCAGCGTGTAAACAGCCAAATGTAAATAAGTGGGCGTGACCAACTCAAGTGCAGCATGCATGAGACTGAAAATATTTATGTTTTCATATTTAAGTTCCTTTCCAATTAATTCCAAGGAATGTATTTTATATTTGCGAGGGGACGTTTATAAGGTCTGTCCATGTGAAATGTGACACACAGTTGAAATTGTCGTTCATCTAAAGTCATATTTCTTTACTATAAGCCTAAAAATAAAATACTAAATATCAAATAAGATACTTCTCTTGTCCTAAGCTTATTTAGTATGTAAAGAACTTTTGTACATTTTCTGGAATAACTAACTTTACGAAAGATATCGTTACCATGAAATAAAACTTTGCAAAAATGTTTGCAACTTGCTTCTCTGGGCACTATTGATTATCATAGAAGAAAAAATGCAAATGGTAGTCAAAAGTATCGTAAACGTATTTTTCAAAATATCTTCTTTTGTGCTAAAAAAACCCTAAATAAATTATACGATATTTTTTCTACAATGGTAGTCGGTAGAGCCCTAGAATTGTCAGTCTAACAAATATCTTCCTTTGTTTTCAATCGTACAAAAAACATGATAAACGTTTGAAGGTAATGATGTGAGATTTTTGAGGGTGAACTATACCTTTAATCCCCATATTTCACCATAATATCATTATTTTAAGAAATATTCCCAACTTCATTTTTCTTATTGGCTGACTATTTTGTTATCAACCCATAAGACCTTCCACAAAAAGATCAAATAAATCATATCAGACCAGAGGACATCAAGCTCTCAAATCTCATTCACACAGTTGTTCAATCTCTACTTTCTGTGACAAAACTGTTGTCACCGACGTCAAACCTGTTGCCAAGTTTAATCTTTAAAGGCAAAAAGAACCAATTTGAAAGCAACTGAGCAGCTTCACAAGCCTTTGAATGAAGCAAAGGACTCAAACAAAAAACAGATGTGAAATATAGTTTTGATGTTGGTGAGCTTTCATTCCAATTTACTTCAATTTAGAGATAAACCAGCTTAAACCTCCTTCAACATGTATCCCGCGTATTATTCAAGAAAAGACACCGAACTGGTTTGGTAACACAAGTAAATTATGAAAACCAAGGGGTCTTTTCCGGTTGTAAAAGTCATCTAATAAGGACAGTGATTTTTATTTCAGTTCTGGTGACGTCAAGCCTGTGTGTCTATGTGTATGCGTGCAATTCAGCATGTAAAAAGCCTCAAAAATGTGAAACATGATGAAAATGCTGTGCCATTAGTTTTGTGTGTTTCATAATTACTGAGCTCACGGATTACGGCTAAAATGCTAAAAGCATATTTTAGACAGTCAGCGAGACAGAAACAGAGTAAGGAAAATATAAAAGGAGAGAGGCAGAGCTCCGGGTTCATTTGAACACAGAATGACAGTGAAAACAAAGATCCAATAGTTGCAGAATATTTGGAGAGAGCAGCAGACTGTAGATAATGAAGGAAGGCAAGTTTATCTCGGTTTTGTTTTTGCTTGAAACTCCAAACTTGGTTTGCCTGCGACTTTATAGAGAATGAGGACCGGGGAAGAATGACATTACAGTGTCACAAATCTCATGTGCGGAGGACTGCTGCTCATCCATCTCTCTCTCTCTTTCTTTTTCACCTTTCGTGTCAACACAATTTCCTCTCACGCAATCCTCCTTCAGGCTTTCCTCTTTTGGAGAGAATGAGAAATCTTTCCTCTCCTCTCTTAATGATTATCTCGCAGCAATTTTAAGCTTAATAGTTTTCTGTCAGAAGAAGGAGAATTCATGACTTTTAACCATAACAAGATCCAGGTTGTGTCATGATTATTCATAAAACCAGCCATCCTGCTTTTCATTTGCATTTCAGATTGGCTCAGAGAATCAGGGACGCATCAGAGGCAATTTTTACAGTCTATTAGTTATTTATAGTCCATTTGTCTTGCATCTATTTAAAGACATACATGGCCCATGCATGCTGGATATTACAAAAGCACTCTTCACCGCCGCATGAACAACTTGAATGTGCAAATGTTCAAAACAGTATTTAGAGAAAGAATCACACCTTTTGTGCCAGCACTCCTAAACCTCCAGAGGCCTTCGGGATCTCCTATCCTTTCAGACTGTTCAACTGTTAATTCCAACAAAAGAAGCACATTATATTATTTATATATAAGGAAATATTAGAGATGTAACCATTCTATTGATATCATGGCAAAACCGTCTCAATATTCTTGTGGTCACATGACTGTATAAACCGAGAGATCTTCCGAGCCCACAAAGAGAATATTTGAAAATAGAATAGACGTAAAGGTCCACCTGGTGAAATAACTCTTTTATGAAGAAAATGTTTAGGTCATTTGACTTATCTCATTATATCTCATGTTTAGCAACCGTTATGATTAAAAGATAAAGAAAAGGTGAAGATATCAAATAGCTAGGCTCCAATGTCTAGTAATTTTTAAACACTTCTAAGTAATATTTTGTCATTAATTGGCCTGGTCATTATTAAATACCATAGCAAATACCATACCGCTTTACACCGAGGTATTATCATACAATGAGATGTTAATATTGTTATATCATTAGGAAATATAGTCTTTTGAAATAGTAATTGATTTCACAAGTATTTAAATTCGTCTTGCTTTGCTTTTACACATTAAAATAGCAATACATGTAAAATTTAAGCAACATTCAAGCAAGTCATATTTTGAGCTTAAAATAATGTCTCTAAAATCATCATAGTGATAGAAGAACTGATAACTGGATGGATTTTACTCATACACTAAATGACAGGAGAAGTCAACTTGTTCGACAGACTTAAGCACTTGTAATGCATAAAACAGTTTGATACCTCACTTTAAAAGGTTTTGCTTACATGGGTGAAATAAACAAACAGTTTTATAAACAGCTGTTAAAATAACGTTGTTCATTGAAACAACGGAGTCTTGGACCCCGAAAATCTGCATTCCTTACATTGCAACTTAACAAGCAGATACACATCCTCATGGCCATCATACATCCCTACAGTCCGCATTATTTACAGAATATAAATCTAAACACAGACCAATACAAGCAAAAAGAAATCATATCTGCTTTCTAGCCACTTGACACGTGCACGCGCTGTTCTGCTGTCATGTCAGGCGTGTAATCTCAGACTCCTCTATCTAATTAAAGACCATTAAAACTGCTGCAGTTTGTGTTTCAGCTCATATACACACGCACACACTCTCACTCACTCAGAACTAATGATGGTGTGTGTGTGTGTGAGGACATTACAAGGATTGTTCAACGGTAGCGGTAAGCTAAGGTCCACTGGATAAAGGACACCGGGCTTTAAATTTAACAGTAACAGCTTAACAGCATCACGCCTTCTGCCTGTATGACATGCACCGAACATATTCAAGAGATTTATAACCTGTGTGTGTGTGTGTGCACTTCAGGGACAAAACTGTGCTTAAAAGAGCGATAAATCTGACAAAACCTCCATTTGGGGGCATTAATTACTGTAATTGATCGTACAAATAATTTGTAAAGAAATTATTATATTGTGTAGTTTGTTTTAAAAAATGGCACAATGGTGTACCCTGTTAAAACATTCATTCAGCTTAGTAAATATTCCACAATTAAACACATATATTTACTTAATAAAATCTTTTTAAAATAAAATATTATATATAGGAAATTAAAATAATTCTTAAACACTCAACAGTTAAATTCCTTAAAATATACAAATATGTTTATTTAGTGAAAAATAGGATTTGTTTAACAAATATAAATTTATAATTTACACCAATATTTTTTGGTGAATTCCATTAGAAATATTTAAGTAAATCAGATTTACTTATTTTATTTACTTACATAGACACACAATTTTACCAGTATATTTACTTAATTTCAATACTTTTTTTTCAAACTCTTCTATTAATAATAATTTGAAAACGTCCCAATTCAACAGCAACGTAAAAGGTTATTCCTCTATGTGTATTTGTGTATGTGTGTACACACTGTATAATATTGATAAAGTGCATAAACTAAAATATCCTTCTGAAGGCAATTTGCCAACTGAATAAATAATCTCATTTTAAATGTCACAACATGTTCAAATTCTATGTGCCAAAGCATAAAAAAGGTGAGAATCTAAAGCAATAAAATACACAGATACACAAATAGAGCACTAAAGGCTGAAAATAATATGCGAGAACATGACATATAACAGCTTAGTTTTGCATTAACTTTTATACATTTGACACTATTCATTTTAATCAATTTGACCTTCAGTGAATTTATGCGTACACTGGAACTGAACTCCTGACCTTGCTGTTGCAAGCACAATGTTCTACCAGTTACAGAAACATGATCTCAAGAGTTATCGGAAAGAATGCCGGTAAGGGAGGTGTGTCAACTGTTTTTGAAGCTAGAAAATACTAAGAATAACAAAATGACACAGGTTATCATTATTTATAATATTGTTTGTATTTTAAATTATAATTCTTTCTTATAAAAAATTAGGTATATATTATATATATATATAATTGTTTATTATATTATTTATAGTGGTTATATCAGCTTAATATTTGCTTTATTATGAAAAAAATACACCTTAAAAAAAGTTAAAAGCCAAATCATTACACAGCACTAAAACAAAATATAAGTTTTAAACTTTTAAAATGGGTACAATTTCACAGTTTACGACCTTTAAACTTGATTTTACTAATATGTAATTTTGATGCTCCCTCTACTAATAATTTGATGCCTCATAAATGATATTTAAAGAGAAAGCTCACAAAAAAAGGAAATTCTGTCATAATTAACTCACCCTTAATAAATTTGTCAAGTCAATTCCAAATTGTTAAATGGTCTTTCTGCAAAAAAGACACACAAAACAAGATATTTTGAAGAATTGTGGTGTTCAAACCACTGCACTACCTTTTGACTTGTACTGGTTTAAACACTTTGATTATTTAATATGCAGTTTAATTTATACAATATATATAGTCCATCTAATTTGTTAAAATATTTCAAAAATATTTGTTGATATAATTAATACATATTTGTGAAAAAAAAACTTTTACTTCTTCTTTTTTATTCTGTATTTGTATTCTTTCTTTAGACAGGATGATAAAATTGTTTTTTAACTCTGTTTACATTTGCCATTGGAAGTTTTAAAATCTGGATGATCTGACACGGAATGAACCATTATACATTATCATTTAAACATGACAAGTCCACTACACAGTAAATGCATACTTCAATGCCCTGCGCCGACACAGCTATCCAACCAACCATAAAATATTAAATAATGATACAGGACATCACTAGTTGTGCATATAAATTCAAATTCTAAAACTATATTTAAGTAAAAAAATCACTAAATGATGAAACCGAAGTCACAGTCATTGACCCATAGCATTATTAAAATAACATATAAATGCTGAGGCCACTACATTTATGGTTAATATTTTGTCTTCGTACAGAAAACAAGTTGGAATTTGAACAGGCCAGCCGAAAAATTGGTGACAGGTGTCAGGCCTCATACTTATATTCATGCCCCAAACAATGGTGTAGCACAGACTTCAGGCAGATCCACAGCACATGTGTCACCATGTACAGACCTGCCAAGTCAGGGATGCTGCAAGCTCAAGCCCACAGCAATTCTCTTTGGACCAAGCACCAGGTTTTGATGACTTGCCAGGTGATTCTTACAGGAATTTCAGGATAACAACAAGGCCTGACCTATACGAGAGTATAATGGTTTATGTAAGCTTGCAAAAGCCACAAAACAGCTGTACTCAAGCTGTTCCGTCTGCTAAAGAAAAGCAATCTTGAGCACTTGGAAAAACAGAGGTCAGTGGCTTTACTCTGCCTTGATTATACAATTTTTCGAAAGCATCTTGCCTATAGTTTGGAACCCTTCTATGAAGGCTGGCAATATCGGAGGGTTTCAGTCTGTGTTTAAAGCATAGAAAGTGACTGTCTAGACAACTATAGAGTTTGACTACACAGCTTCTATTATGTGGGCGGTTTGATTGATCTGTACAGCCAGGGCATGACTTTCTGATCACTGTCTGCTCAGCAGCTCTTTAACAGACAGATACTGATATGGAAAGTGACATCCTGGACCTTCCTGTGAATGGCTAAGAACTTAAGCTATGTTGAGCATTTGTTCTTGTTACAGACGGGTGATGTAAAGTGATCTGTCAACATCATGTGTAGCAAAGGGTGAAGAGGTGGCCAGTGGGCCGCTGAGAACTGTCAATATTACAACTTGTTAAATTTAAGAAACTTTTGCGCATGCAAAGCATCAAAACTCGAAGCAAGTCTTAGCTAGTGCTAGATACATGTATGTATTTTCAACGGTGAAAAATTGCCATGCGAAAAAAAAGTCATATAAAAAATCATTTATTATTTTTTCCTGTATTTAATTTTTTTGTATCATCTTATAATTCATAGTATCATCTTATAATGGAGCTCTAAGCTTTCACGAATCATCAATAAAGCTGAAACAACTAGAGGTGCTCTCCGTCCAGAGAACAGTATTGGTGGATTATGACATTTTATGACTTGATCGGTCCTCGCGAAACTTGCCCGATCTTATGAACCGATATCAATAAATTATATCAAAGCGTCTGGAAATACATGACGAGTTGGGGTGTAACATACATGATGAGTTGGGATGTTTTGGTGCTGCAACCCCGTTGTCAATAGTTACATTACTATCATTTAACAATAGTTACATTACAACCATTACATATTTACTGTAAAAATGGGAAAAAAAAATTAAGAAAGGTAACATCTATAGTACTACTTACATATCAGTTATGTAAACTTGAAGCATCAGAATCTGCATTGGTAGCGGGGATCACCATGACAAAGAAACTGTACTCGGTATCGATGGCAAAAATCCTGATCGAATCATCCCTTGCAAAAACTCGTGGCTCCTTTTACGTGTAAAAGAAGTTTGTTGAGGACTGACGCCACAATTCTGGTAGTTTTGCATGCATAAAATGACAGCACAGGCTTTTTCTAATGACATTGCCGCACCCAGTGTGGATACATTTTTAATTTATACTGAGTTCTAATGCATTTTATTCTGTCTGGTGTTGACACATTGTAACATTAAAAATGTACTATAAGCAGTACTATGATTTTCTTGGGCAGTTTGCAAGACTCAGATGCGATTTAGTTCTATGTTAGTAACATTTTGTGGGTTACATGGTATTAAAATTACGATAAATAGTCAAAATAATATTCGAATGTACTACAGGTTATTTTCATTCATTATGTAGGAAGTGATTGTTGGTATATTTTACCAATATTAACCATACTTTATATAGCACAAATATATACATAATAAAATAGGATTTTTTCCCAAAAGCTTCATCTTTAAAATGGGGTAATCTTATAACCAGGATTAAATAGCTTAACATCAAAAATGTAGATATCGCTCAATTAACCTTTTGACCTTTCAACCGAATCCATTTGTAAGGTTAAAGTAAGAACGCTTACAATAATGACAACACCAGCAGCAAATAATTTAAAAGAAAGTTTCATCTGCCCCAACTCTCATCTCAAGTCAAACTGTATCTTAACAATTACCTTCCTTATAAACTAGCATGCCTTACATCCTTAATTTAAAAATCATTTACCCAAACCAGATGTTTGATTGTCTCTGATGTGCCTCTGATCCGTTTAAGTAAAAAACTCATTGTGGGGTCCACAAAGAGAAACCACAATCCAATCCATACACACACCATTCTCTGATGATCACCAATGATGTGTAATCGTTGTGAAACCACAGATAGAAATTACTCAGAGATGGCATTCTGGGAGAAACATTTAAGCACCGCAGGCATCTCTTACAGCCGGCATTGAGAAAAAGTATAGTTGATATGTTAATAACAACTATGAAGTGGCCCGATCTTAAAATATTGCGGTACACGAGCAAATGTGGTGAAAAAGAAAAAGCAGAATAAGAGACTGACAGTTAGAGATGAATGGGCCAAGTGGCCATTAAGGTCCCTGACACATAATTAGCTCTCTTATCACAACCAGTTGGCCTGTTTTTGACTGAGTGTGTGCGTCTGTGTCTGAACGTCGTCTTTTTTCTGAGAATCTGCTGTCCTTTCTGCCTTCAGCCCTGCCATGGCTTTCATCTTGATTATAATGATGGTTCTGTCATGTAGGATCTCATTAACAAATTGTGAAGCCCAATGTTCCTGTTGTTTGCCATCCCATTAAGGCACGATTCTCCCGTACAATGAGACCAGGATCGTTTTTATCACCCGCAGTCAACAAACCTAGCAATTCTTCTCTTTTTGAGCAAAAACTGTATCTTTGTTCGTTTTTTTAATGACAGGAACAGTGTGTTTCTCTCGTAGCTCCAGTTTTCTGGATGCTAATGAAATGATTGGACATTTCATTGCTGCCATGGCTAACCAAATCAGCGTTTTATTCTTTGCATCTAAAGAGTCTGTTTAAAAATGCTGAACAAACAGACATTTAAACATGTCGATGTCATTTACTTCCAAGCTGGCCTTTCAGTGGTTAGATTATAAAATGCATTGGGCGAAATGCTTGATGAGAACCTGTCCACAACATTAGGACCTCAACACATGAACGTTCATTAATGTGAAATGCACAACTTCATCGACCTAAAGTCCTCATACAATCAAAAAATTAAGAGTGAGCGAATTTATAAGCTTTTAAAATTCAGTAAATATAGAGTTTAAATTTTGTAAACCTGATAAACCTGATAAATATTTCTATTTCAATTCACCGAAAATATGAGGAGTATATTACACACTGTATATTTTTAAAATAAACACTTGATTTTTCGTTTCACAAACTTAAAAATATTGTATATTTTATAGAATTTAACTGTTGGAGTTTTATTCAATTACTTTAATGTTTTCCCTGAAAAAATATATTGATGTTTTTGAAAGATTTCGGCTTCTTTATCCACATATATTCCTTCTAAGGGGGACTGATGTGAAATTTTTCATGTTTATCTTTTGCCAATAAAGAACATTAAGTTACACAATTCTGCAGCAGATGCTTCCGTCTACTGTACTTCTGGACTAAATTAAAAAAATAAATGAAATAGAGAGAGATGCACTTCTCATATATACAAACATTATTTAGAGCTATTAGTTCCGGGGAAAACATATCAGTTCCCTCAGAGTCACAGCAGACCAGTGTCCATTGATCTTTGCTTTTCTAGACAGCATCACTGCCAACTTTGCTTGCCCATACAAAAGTTTATGGAAAGTACATTTATTTTATCTCTAATGAACTTGGATTTTCAGCCCATAATACATCACACTAATGTGAAAATATCACCTAGTCCCAATTCACACCTCCCATTTAACAACCGAAGAATGTGTTTTAGTCTGCCATATTACCATAGGATAGATACTTCTTGGACATTCATGCCACTGTTTTTCTCACCCTATTTACTCTGCTTAAACAAACAACCTAAGCGGGTTTATGCTGGTTTTCTCAAATGTGACCAACACCAGCCAACAGACTGGTCTCAACACCCTTTAAAATACCAGCTTACTGCAATAAATCAGTATCGGATGGTTTAAGCTATTTTATCAGCAGAGTATTCCTGGAGATCATCTGGCCTTTTCTTACTAGAAGACCTCCTCTGAATGGGCACAAAGCTATCCAATTCCTGACATCCTTCAACCCCAAATAACAGAAGGTGCAGCCGTCTACACAGATATAATAAGTGTCATTTCTGTTAAATTGGTAAATGCTTTCAGGTTTCCTGATGCTGAGCCACCTGCCATCACAGCCCCAGCTCTTTAAAGATATCTACAAGCCTTTCTTTTAGTATATTTAGACTACAGTAGGTGTAATATTCTTTAAGAATCCTCTTATTCATAAAGACAGCAGCAAACTCTATTTAATCTGATGTCACCCTTCACCTTATAAGAGCACCAAAAAGCTTTGTATAATTCTCTTAAACATCTTGTCGTGTTGTAGGGATATTGCTTATAATGAAAAAAAATGGGTTGTTTACGAGGGTTCCAAATGATGTAAAAATTATGTTTTTTTGAACTACCTGAATTAATTGTTGAACTTGAAAAAAAATGTTAAAGAAACTAAATTAAATTGTATGGGAAAAATTTACATGATAAAATGATGTACTCCAAAAAAAACATTTCAGTGTATAATGTCAGTCTTGTACACAATGTGATATAAATGGTATGAGTAGCAGGCTATAGGTCTTCAAACATACCATCAGGATAATATATTGTGAGACAGAATTTAACACCTAATAATACAAATTATTTCTTTGGATCTTAATAGTTTAAGAGACAGTTCACCAAAATATGAAAATTCTGTTTAGATTAACTTTTGTCATTTCAAACCTGTATGACTTTCTTTTTTGCAGCACACACAATAATTGATGAAGGTTGGTAACCAAACCCATTAATTTGCATTGTTTTTGAGTCAAAGCAGTTGAGATAAATGGGTCCTGAACCTGTTTCGGATACTTTTGCCTTTTTTTGTGTCCAGCAGAAAACAAAGTATTTTAGGTTTGAAAATTCAGGAAATTGAGTAAATTATGACACAATTTCCGTTTCTGGATGAACAAATCTGTGGTCCGGGGACCCCAAGGGGGCCTACAAAAGGTTCTAGGAGGTCCACAGAAATAAAGAAATAAAAAAATAAATTATAAAGAAATAAAAATAAAATTAATTTATAAATCTTTGTAATTATTTTTTAAATTATTTTACATCTACTGAGCTTCACTCACTATTAATGTTTATCACAGATTTTGCCAATTTATTTAATATTATTAGTATTATTTCTTAACCTATTTTCACAGTTGTTAGAGCTATTTACCGAATATATCTTAAATGCTTCTTTATAATACATAACATTGTAAACTTTATTGGATAAGTGTCTCAGAATGGTGGCCCTTACAAAAAGGTCCCTGGCATCGTGAAGTAATAAACCACTGCTTTAAATCACCTATATACATAAGTTTCTCATTACAGTGATCCTTCTGACATTTAGAGGCCAACTCAACTAGACCAGAAACACCATACAACACTTTTCAGAGTCAGTCTAGATAGTTTTGTTGAAAATTAACTGTGAGATCTTAACTTTGTATTGTTGGTCTGATTCATCAATAGTATACAGGTCAAAATAATATTCCACTGCGAGCTTGTGCATAGCAGATGGAGATGACAACACCTTCATTATTCTTCAGGCACAGCATCTGCTTCTCCTGACTACTGCCGCATTCCAAATTAAAGAAAAATGTTGTTGGCCTATCAGTGTCTTGAACGTGGGTGAAACATGCCCCAACTGCGACCCATTTCACTTTACGTTCCAATCCACAGCTTAGCTGACGCTTTTCTGAAAAAACACTCTGACAGCTATTTGCCCTTGACGACAGAATCTTACTGATTCTTTACATTCATTTGTTTACTTCTTGTTTAATGAGATACTGCAGACCAAACATCTATGCACAGACTTTCTCACCGTCAAAGCTTATATTCTCCTGTAGATTTTTGCATTAAAATGCCAAAAGGAGATTTTATTACACTGCACAGATAATGGATAATCAGCGGTGATCTTCTTATGATCCAAGAGAGAATCGGGAGTTATAGCCGAGCCACACACTTTATTTCTTGTGGTATATGAGGTATAAAATCTGTCCAACCTTGCAGCTCTGCCCTCTGAATTTCATCCAGGTGAAATGCTTAACTGATCGGTTTAATCGCTTTAAAAAGTCAAGAACTGTAATGATGTTGGACAAAACAGACATCCTCTGTTTTTCTATTAGCCGTACAAATCCACGACACAACCTCGGCCCGCTATAGCATTAGAATCATTTCCTCTGATTAAGAGAAATCAATGTTTCAGCTTAAATATGTGCACCCTAAAATAAAATAAACGTGGCAAAGATGCTATTAAACGCTTTGGTTTTACATTGTTGTTAGACAAGATTTTCAACCTCAAAGCATCACGAAAAAACAATGCTACACCTGCACTAATTTAACAGCCCTGACTGAGAAGCCCACCCCCCTCCACCACAATCCCCAGTAAACCTCATTACTCTGATCACTGTGGGTTTCTCGCAGAAAAACTACTCCAACTTGCAGGAAAAAGTATTCCATTTTAAATTAATGAGCTCTGAAACCAGAGCTCATTTGCTTCTGTCTCTGAGCCCATTTACAACTGGAGATCCTCTAAGTAAAATCTCTGCAAGAAAGGGAATTATAAGAAGAAGCATAAGAACAAAAGAAACCGCACTGCCAAAGTGAAGAATTTAAGACGATGAGTATTTATTTGGTCTTTTCTTTAACTTGCCTTCCCTGCATGACTGTTCATGTTTGTCTGATCATCAGTCATGGATTGTCAAAGACAAGGAAAACATTGTGTTAAAGGCTGACATCTGCATAACCATAAATCCATGGGCATTTATTATACAAAAATGGGAAAATCATTACAGATGTATAAAGTGTAACATTAAGGTGTGTTAACCAAAACTATCCCAGAAATTCTTGTCTTTTACAAGCACATTCATTATCAAAACAACACAGAACGCTATGTACATTATATATCACAAGGCCACATGTTGCGTTATTCAATGAATACCTACCGTACACTATTGGTCAAAAGATTTGCTTGCACATTTTTATTTTTCTACTTTTTAGAAATTTAATCAAAACCTTAAATAACACAATTGTAATTGGGAGACAAATATAGTGACATTTGCAGTCAAAATAAATTGTGATTATGTTATAATTTGGCATCTTTATAGGCCTCACGTGCGTTTTGAATTTGCAAAATAAAATTCCTCTGCATTTATCATCCAGCCTCTTTAAGTCTGACCTGGAAAACCTTTTAAAGAGTATTTAAGAATCCTATCTATGTTGTGTTTTTAAATTAAAAAAATGTTGTAACCAAACAATGTATTTCAAATAAAGGAAATTTGCAGTGCATATTTGTCTACAATTGCCATTTCAAAAATATTAAACATTGAAACTTTTTGCATAGTGATTCTATACCTTTGAAAAGTAAAAATGTATTACTGAAATATTTAAAAACATGTTAATACTTACCAACTACAATTAGGGCCGTGCCAATAATCAAAATCGCGTCGTAATTTGAGAAAAAGGAAATGGGATGTTTTTGTAGATAATGGCATTAAGGAAGCTATTATAATATATGTGCTGGTTTCTATTGGCTTTTTAAGTAGGGTAACACTACATGTACTGTGCTGCACATTACTCACAATATAAAGTAGAAGCAAAATGAATTGCAAAATCAGATTGCAATCGAATATTTTTACCAAAATTGCACACAGCCCCAATGCAAAACCACAGACTTTAATCATAAATAATTATATGTTTCTAAGAAAACTTGTTGTGTTGGTATAAAATCATATTTTGTGATGTTGTTTGTTTTAAGACTGCTTCGCATTATTTTAAGACAATTCCATGCTATTCCTTTGCTTTTGCTAAAAAAGTCTCATTCACACACAGTCAATCAGTTTCACCTTCTTCACAAAACTTGACACATCAGACTAACATTCATCATTTCAACATCAGGCTTCTGTAACACTTCTCCCAGCCAGCATAACACTCTATGCTTGACTATAACCAGCCTGCTCATCATCTCTTAAAGCCAGTCATTGAACAGACATGTTCACCTGTTCCTGGCTGTTTTTCCTCCCACCACATTGATGTGTGTGACTCACACTACATACATAACCACAGACAGCCATTCCCCGAGGTCCTATACACCTTGGTTAGCATCTGGCTTGAACGCTTTGTTATTTCAAACTGAGGTACAGGTTAAACGGTATTGTGTAGTTATCGACGGCATAGCACACAAGTTGTTGACAGAAAAAAACAAAACATTTCTTGCACAGTTGTGCAGCACATTTGAGCAATACTTGCATTGTGCACCTGTCACAGCGTAATGCAAGCTTGGCCTTGACTCTGTTATGGAGGAACGGGGCAACTGTCATAAAAAGTATTTGTCCAATAGAATGTTTCCCAGGTCAAGAATGTCAAATAACCCCTGCTTAACAATAGAAAAAATGTGCCATATCACAGTTCACTGACGCAAGCTAAATAATACTGGCTTTAAAATCGAAAAACTGTATCTGTTCTGTTTTAAACCAAACATGATTACACAAAAAATGAAACCATCAAGCCATTTCAATGGGATAAAAGAGCTTCTAAAAGGAAAACGGTTTACTTAAAGGGAGGAAAAAAATATTTATCATCACATCTGTCAACTAAAGAAATTATTTAAGATATTTTACCAAATGTTGGAAACCGAACAAAGGCGCTTCACTTCTTCTTCACTTCTATTGTATAGACATAAAACAAAGGTTAGTAAATAGGAACCACCATTGTCCAGTTACCAACATTCTGTAAAATATCTTATTTTGCGGTTTGCAGATTGAAAGAATGTGAAGCAAATTTGAACTGACAGGAGTCAAATAACGACAGGATTTTCAATGTTTCATCCTTTTACACACAGCAGACAAAACAATGGAATATTGTAATGATTTTTTTCAACCTCGACATATAAATGTAAAATATTTCACCTTCATGGTAAAACTAAATGGAACTGGCAATAAAATGAAAAATATAAATATAAAAAGCGTTTTGTATTTGATCTAAGAAAGGTTTCTGTTTTTGAGGAGAATAAATAACTAAAACCGTTAAGCAATTTCAAAAGGATGTTTAGGTGCGCTTAATCCCTTTCTTGTCATTTTAAACCTATATGACTTTTTTGTCTTATGCAGAACACAAAATACAATATTTTTCATAATGTTGGTAACCAAACAATTGCGTCAGCCATTCACTTCTAATGTAGAGACCAATGAATTGGGTCATTGGGTACCAGCTTTGTTCAGTTACAAACACTCTTCAAAACATCTTCTTTTGTGTTCTGCAGATGATAGAAAGTTAATGATGACAGAATACCCTTAACAGGCATTCCGGATAAAAACTAAAATCTACTAAACACCATGAGGAAATTGTAATAAAAACATTTTTTTATATTTAGAAACATTTAGAAAAAGGAAATTTTGCCTAAAAAACTAAATGGTACTCTTGTATTTGATCTAAGGCAAGTTGTTTTAAATGAGGAGTTTTTTATGACTATAAAAATATTTCCACATCAAGGGAATATTCAGGAGCTCATACATGTGTACTGTATACATCTTAATTAAAGAGATTAAAAACAAAAATTCCACCATCAACACCTTTTTGAGATTTTAAACCTGTTTGACTTTCTGTTTTATACAAAACACAAAATAAGATATTTACAGAATGTTGTAACTTGCTAACCGAACAATGGCGGTTCCCATTTACTTCTTGTTTAGACACAAACATTCTACAAAATATCTTCATTTTGTCCTCTGCAGATGAAAGAAACTCATACAAGTGCGTGAATGATCACAGAATACTTCTTTGTTGGATTGACTATTCCTTTAACAGGCACAGCAGATAAGAACCCCAAAACCAACTTAACCGTTGAAAATTATAATGCAATGTTTTTTAATATTTATTAAGGTATAAATATGCATTTAGGAAAAGGAAATTTTACCAAAACGTTAAACAAAATTGTACTATTGTTTTGGTCTGTGGTAATTTTGGATCAACTATCCCTTTAGTAGGCACGGCAAACAAAGTATAAGCACAGTGAAAATTGGTAAGTATAAACGTTTTTCAACCTCAATGTGGAATACTTTGTAAAAGGACGGTTCTCTTCAATGGTCAAACTGCTTTTCTGTGGCAACAAACAAGGAAAGAGATGTGTCATCCCCCCCATGCGATAGCTTAATGCTGCCCCACTCACCAAATTAGCCAAATTGTCACAGAAAGACAATTATGAGAAAGTGCAGGCCAAGAGGAGAACAAAAGATTGAAAGTCTCAGAGCTCAGCAGGTAGAAAGCTCTTACACATCACCAAACAGCGTGAGCTCCGTCAGTAGAGAGAGTGAGTCGCTCACTGGACACTCAGCAGGGTGGAATGATAACAAAGTTCATATTTAATGACGCTTTATTTTCTAATCAATTAACGTCTTTAATTAATGTGTTTACAACGGTGAGGAAGAATTTAAGAGGCGGCAACGTCCTGGCAGCTGGACAGAAAAGGAACTGCGTTTTGTGTTGGTTTGTGTGTGCGTCTGTGCGCTTCCTCTGGCAGGTGTTGGGGCCGCTTGTGTATTTGAAAGAGAGCGACGGAAAACGTGCTTCTTAAATTCTCGCCTGCTGTTCCTTTTTTCATCATTTGATTCTTCATGAAGAGAAAATGTTTTTAATGAAGACCAGACTGACAGTTAGAGTCTTTTAGAACATAACATGCAAACCCATTAAAACTTCCTCTAAGCAAAAATAATTCTCTCTCTCCTCCTCTCTCTCCATCTCTTTGAAGTTTAGTTTTATTCAGTTCTATTGAATTACAGAGAGCTGTTCTAGTGTGAATACCATAATCACATTTCCCGTAAGCCACACTGTAACTATTAAGTCAAGTACATCCTCATCTACAAAAAGCCAGAAAAACAGGTGAGGCCGTCCATGTCCTCTTGAGCTTTTTGAATCACTAACCACGGCTGCGTTGAGTGCCGAGGTTGTTTAACGTTGCTGTGGAGGCCATGGATGCGCATGTCCACGGTTTTTGGGCAAGATTGCCCTTTGTGCCTTTCGAGAATCCAATGCCACCTGGATCCACGAAGCAAGAATAAATAAAGCACTTGATGTTATTATATTTTTGTTCTGTGATTTACTGTGTGCTCATATTAAAACCTGGCCTTGGTGCATAGATAATGCAGAAATAGTGGCAATTCAGAAGTGTAAAACTTTCTAAAAAACTGATACAACCTGATGCCCCTGTAGCACTCTATTCTAAGACCTGTAAACTTAAAGTTGAAGTTCAGCCCAAAACATTCACTTTTTCAAAGAAAGTAATTAGGGAATGCAGTGGGTGCAACTTCTTCAAAATATTTGCTTTTGCTTTTTGCAGGAAACAAAGTTAAAATAACAAAAGGGGTGATTAACTAATGACACAACTTTCATGTCTAAGAAGCTATCCCTTTAATATAGTTCAACCCCCCCAAAAAAATCTGTTATCATTTCCTACCCCATACATCTTGTCAATAGATAAATGTGGACAAACATTCTTTAAAATATCTTCTTTTGTCTTCTGGGAAAGAAAGTCATGCAGTTTTGAAAATGATAACAGAACAATGCTGTAATGGTTGCTACACTTTTAGAATACAAACATTTACAACTCTTTACCTTTTATAAATTAGGGCAAAAGACTCTGTCTCTATTTTCCTTTCCTTACATCTAGCTCAGTAGAGATATATGAACATTCAACGTTATTAAACTATTCTGTTCAGAATTAGGCCATATGTAAATGACCACTTCCGTAGAGAGAGCGAGAGTGAGAGAGAGAGAGAGAGAGAGAGAGAGAGAGAGAGAGAGAGAGAGAGAGAGAGAGAGAGAGAGAGAGAGAGAGAGAGAGAGAGAGAGAGAGAGAGAGAGAGAGAGAGAGAGAGAGAGAGAGAGAGATAATAAAGAAAATAAAGGATAAAGGAAAGGTCAAACCATAAGCTTAACTAACAAGTCCTAGTCTTTATTAAAGATAATGATACTGTAGAGTCATACGGTGTTATTCAAAGAAAACACACAAACTGTAAACATGATACACAAGGAAACACACACACCGTAGACATATCAAATGCACAAGGAACTTGTCTGTGCGGAGAGAGAGAGAGTTTGTGTAAACAGAGAGCTACATGTCCTTATTGATCATGTATTGGTTGACATTGACCACTGTACTCTGTGGGAAAGACACTCCAATGGCCACAGGACTTCAGATGGAGAGATACAAGAGAGAAATGCAAAGACAGGTTCACATAAAGTAGAAAAAAACAGATCATAAGAAATAAATATAATATAGAAGAAAAATGTATCAACATTACACTTTTCTTCTATTGTGAAGTCCATATTCAAACCACTAAGACAGCTGAAGCATTACATTTTTTCCAAATAATATATATAATATAATAATATATACTGCCGCTACCTGTCTGCAATATATTAGTTTTCGCCGCACAGGCAAATTGTAAACTTATATTGTCAAACAGGGTTTATTGCAGCTCAGGTATATTTGTCGTAAATTGGATATAGTACAGTGTGAATAAACAGCAGTAAAAGACAGCTGCATATGCCAAATAAAACAACAACAACAACAAACTGTGGACTAAACTAAAAGCCAAATGAAATGATCACTGAATGAAATAAGACAAGTCTGATCTCTGTTTGGCTAAAATCGACAAAGACACCTAAATCATTTGGGTTGTTAGAAAAAAAATAGAGTCTATCCGCTTTAAGTGATAATTTTTGCAAAAACTTTAAAACTGCCATCATTTACTCACCTTATTGCCAAACGATGATATTTAGAAGAATCTGGTAACTGACAGGTGCCACTGCTGTTCTGTTACCAACTTTTCTTCAAAATATCTTCTTTTTTGTTCGTCGGAAGAAAGAAAAGACAGGAAATTAGAGTCCCGCAAGTCTTCCTTCACTATAGTTAAGAAGCATCACAATTGTTCAAAATGACATGATGGGAAATTAAGTTGAATGAACTGTCCCTTTAACAAACAATGTGTGTGTGTTTTTACCTTTTCTTTCTTGGTTTCTCTTTGATTCTCTCTTTCTTTGCCTATCGGGGCTTACTGAAACAGAGCCAAGGCTTGCCAGCCACAGCGCCCAACAAAAAAAGCAACATTGCCCCTCCCTCCTTTTTCTCCCATATGAAGACTTCCCGAATTCATCAACTATTTATCCTAACAATCTCCACTATCTTTCTCGAAATGATTTCGTTTGCCAAAACCCAGAACGAAAACCCCAACCAGGAAAATAACAACACCTAAAAACCTGGAAGCCTCCTTTGTTTGGCCGTTTCATGTCTGATGTAGGACCTGGAGAGATTTTCCTGTCTCGTTATCTCTCCCATGCCTCTATTGTAGAATTCAGCCTGCTTAGGTTTTCCTTCCCTTATTGTGAACTAAAGTACCTACTGCAAAGTAATTACTGCAGAGATCTGGGACACCATTCACTATGTAACAGTAAAAAGCGTGGCCCACAGCACTGACATAAACATCTCAGCATGTTGGAGGAAGCATCTCTTAAATAAAGCTGACGCAAGCTCAAGAAGGAAAAACACATCAGGCAAACAGCTAGGTGTGAAAGTCCACGCATTAATGAGACATGATTCTGTCCATTATAAACAACACTGCAAAATTCTAAATTCTTACTTTGGGCTTTGTTAAAATATTTGCTTCTCTCATTGCATCGGCAGATGTTTCAGTAAATGAGATGTATAAGTAAAAAAAAAAAAACTCACTTAAATACAAGAGAAAACAATATAAGAAAACTTATAAAAGTAACATTCTCCTTAAAACATTACTTCATATAACCTCACACTATTTTCATTCTTTCATTTATCTTCCTAAAAACAAATCAAATGCTATGGGCAGAGTCTGGCCTACATACTGTTTTTGCAAAATCTGCATAGTCAAAAAAAGCATATAAGTATTCTGTTTAGGTGAACAATTTGGATAGTGCAATCATAATTATTGGACCAAAATATTAAGATCATAGTTATTTAACCCAATTAAACATTGACTTTAAAAATGAGTTTGTAAATAGATAACTTAATAATAAAAAATAAAACAATTATTTATCAGCATAATATTCAGTTAAATAACAAATGTTAATATTTGATTTATTAAATAAAAAAGAATAATAGTATACATATTTAAAGAAATAATATAAAAATAATAAAAAGAAATGTTACACTGAATGCATCACAATAAATGTTTACCTCAATCATTTCCCAAGAGAAAATTGGACAATCCTATTGATATAAAAAGTATATGATCCACTATATTTATTTAATACAGCATCGAGCGTATTGTTAGATTCCACAAGGCAATATATTTAACCTCAACTCTCATTTCAAAATAAAATTTAAGTATCAGCTTTCTACTTCTTGACTCATGGTCAATTGATCTGCCAACAGTTAATAGTATCACTTCTATTACGCAGTACTTTTTGAAATTAAATTTCCCCTTTTTAAATTTAAGGAAGTATATTTTAAATGGTATAACACACAGTGAAACAATTTGATTATAAATAAAGCAAGAATACTTGAAAGGATGTCTTACTGAGGCAGACAAATAACACAACTTCAGAAACTATTCGTCAAATATTACTTCAAGTGAACGTGGACAGATTCTTACTTATGTAAAAGTAGGCCAACAGAAGCACAAAAGTGCTCAAGTGTATTAAAAGTAAAAAGAAAATGTTCTTTATGTCAGTGCATTGTTTTATTGTCATATGCATTACCACTGCCTTTAAAGCAACATACTGAATACTGACTTGCTCATAGTATCAGTGAGCTCATCAAGAGCTTTTATGTGACAAAAGCTATTTAAGAAATGATATAAACATTTAACCTAATTATCCTTATTAGCCCCAAGGCCTATTAATGAGCCCTCCATCTCAAATCAGTTGACATTATTAGCTTCTATTTAAACCAATACAATTCCCATTGTAACCAAGAAATCCAAAAACACACACATACACACGTCCGCACTACAAATGATATTTGGCTGAATTTTATAGAAGCCTTTCATCATTATTCAAGGTCAAACGACTCGTGACCCCACATGGACTCAAGTTGGAAAAACATTCAACAACATGCCGTAGTTCAGAAAGTTATGAGCAGTATTTAATATTTAAGTAGGGTTATCATTTGCCCTGAAAAGTTAACATCTCTCTTTCACAATCTGTTGGTAACTACACAACGCTCGAACTGAAGAAGGAATCATTCAATTGAAGTTTATTTGAATCTGATTCAATACACCATTTCATGAGAGCCAGCTTACAAAATGAATCAGTTGAACAAAATTACCAGAGACTGTCTTTTATTATGAACCTTAGGTTTTAAAAACGTTCAATTCAAATTTAAAATGCTGTTCAGATTTGATTTATGTAGTCACATAACCATTTTAAACCGTACTTTATTTAAAGGTTTGATTCACTGAAAATGAACCAGGGTTAAAGTTTTTTATTATTGTAAAACAATGTTTTCGGCAGATATATTTCCATTTGAATAGCCAAAGATTTAATACAAATCAATAATTTAAGCTATAGTTATTTTTAAGCCCAAAGTCTCTTGGCTATACTGCAAATAAAATAATAAATAACTACAGTTTATAGTTTGAACATGGTTAATTTAAAACAATAAAACACAAATCATCTTACAGTTTAACTTTCTCTGAACCGTAAAATAGAAGAAGAGACTTAAGAAAAAAATACAAGACATAAAATAAAATTATTAAAGCAGCTTTTATAAATCAGGCTACATAGACAAATATATGTTAGTCATTTCTCTGTACATGAAGAATGTATTTCCCAAAAAACATTTTGTGCATTCCAAATAACATGAACATGGGAACACAATAAATATGTTATATATTTTAACTCTTCATATGAACATGTGTTTTTCTGCAATGTGACCTTCAATATACAGTCATTTTACTATTCAAATGGCTTTTAAGTATGATGGCTTTTAAACGTTCTGCGTAGCTGAAGAACTATGCAGTCTTATTCTGCACAGGATTACAGATGTGGCTATTCCCAGTTAGGATTCCAGCTGTCAGGAGAAAGACAAGAGAAGAATCTCACTCAGAGTGAACCAACCAAAGACCGATCAGGGAACGCTCCCACTGGAGCCACCTCTGATACGTGACTAATTCAGCTTATCCACTGAATAACCCGAATAAACTCCCCAGATTGTTCCATATGCAGGTCTTAAACACACATGGTGAAAGGAGAGAGACAGAGAGACTGTTTGAAAGAGAGAAGGACTCGCTTTATAGATTTCTGTGTGTGCGCAAACCATTTGTTTTAGAGTCGAGGATTAGAAGAGCTCTCTTGACGTGAAAATCATTTAATACTCAACTCGCACGTCCAGTTTGCAAATGGCACATACGTGCACCATTTTTTTTAAAGGAAAACTGTCATTTGCTGTAATCCAAAAGTGCAGAAAGACACTACAAATGCATTAGTCCTTTTCAAATATACATGAGAGAGAAACATCAGGGTTACGTCTCTATATTTCCAAATATATTTTATCGGAAGAATTAATTGAATCAGAAATATCATATGTACACCATCAGGAGATGGCACACACACACTTACATAACCCATTGTGAGCTATTTTTCTCGTAACCCTGTAGCCATGCAATATTTATCATACGTATTAAATATGTATTGTATCTTTTGCTACTTAAACTCGAAGACCGGGAGTTCATTCATACCCTAAAACACACAGGCCTTCAAGGATATCCATTGCCAGAAATCCATCCTAGTATTTTTGTTGTACGAAGTCAAATCCGGTTCATGACATGTCCATTGTGCTTCGGTTTACACTCAAGTACAGGATAAGTACACAGTCTATATACAGTTTTCATACCAAAAATATATATATACGTCATGCATCCTTTCAGATTGTGATGTCCTTCAATGACAATAGGAAAGATACAGAACTACTTTTGTTTGACAAACACTCTTTATCTACCACATTGACTACCATGATTGAAAAAATTACTTCAGCTATTGTTTTGTTGAACACAAGATGATATATTTTGAAGAACGTAGGACAAAGAATGTTCTAGGGGGATTTTGGACTAACATTTATATTCTTCTTATTATGGTAGTCAATGTGGTCCAAATGGTTACGATAATATAATTCGTCCAGATATAATTCTCTGTGCTCAACCAAACAAAGAAATGTATGCAGATTTTAAAACAACTAGAGATTGCTTAATGTGTGACAGAATTTTCATTTTTTACTTTAGGTACACCATACGGTCGGTCATACTACAAGGGTTACAATTTTACTGGCCAGGATTTCAGGTGCCATCCTTCTGAAATTGATTTTTTCCACTCAAATAAATTAAGACTACTATAAACATTAAACAAATATAATTTATTTCAAAAATGGTGTTAATGGTTATTCAACATCATGTACAGACCATTGTTTATTTATTATACATATTATACATATTTTTTACTTGTACATACAAACAAAATTTAAACTTTAAACTTTATTCACTATTTATTCATCTTTATTGGTGTTCCAGGGTTAGAATACAGCTGTTATCACACACAATTTTGGTATAAAAGAGAGCAACAACTGAATTCTTTCACCAAAGCACCTACAGTTTTAAAACTAATTACCAAATTTTGAGAGGACTTTTTGATATGTGCCATATTATCAAAACAGCAGTAGACTAACTAGTCTGTCAGAGTTTGACATAGAACAAGGCATGCACTTATTCTTTCTTGTCAATCTTCAATGTTGGGGTTATTAACTCTCTCAGGTTATGATAAATGGAACAGAGAGAGAGAGAGAGAGAGAGAGAGAGAGAGAGAGAGAGAGAGAGAGAGAGAGAGAGAGAGAGAGAGAGAGAGAGAGAGAAGAGAGAGAAAGAGAGAGAGAGAGAGAGAGAGAGAGAGAGAGAGGAGAGAGAGAGAGAGAGAGAGACAGAGACAGAGACAGAGAGAGAGAGAGACACACAGAGAGAGAGACACAGAGAGAGAGAGAGAGAGAGAGAGAGAGAGAGAGAGAGAGAGAGAGACAGAGAGAGAGAGAGAGAGAGAGAGAGAGAGAGAGAGAGAGAGAGAGAGAGAGAGAGAGAGAGAGAGAGAGAGACAGAGAGAGAGACAGAGAGAGAGAGAGAGAGAGAGAGAGAGAGAGAGAGAGAGAGAGAGAGAGAGAGAGAGAGAGAGAGAGAGAGAGAGAGAGAGAGAGAGAGAGAGAGAGAGAGAGAGAGAGAGAGATGGAACCAGAGTATTTAGCATGCATACCTGAAAGCCCAAAACAGTGGTGAGGGTTAAAATAGAAATTAGAATACCATGAAAATCCTCAAACACACATTATAATGTCTTGATATTTTACTGTTATCTGTCACTATGGTTACAGGCATTACTCATAGCACTGTGATGGGGATTGACTTCAGTTACCCATTCTCACAGGACATTATTTAATACGCTCCTGTCTGATCTGGTCTTCTGCTGGGGAAGGATAAAAGATCTTCTTTAAAGTGTTACTTGACCCCTGAAATTATATGCTATGCATATTTTCCACACATGCACACCAAAGAGACAGGTGTGTATAAGCCTTCCTCTTTCTCTTCATGTGTAGCAGGATGATCTGAGGCTCTCAGGATGAAATTTTTAATGATTTGAGTTATTCACGCTCCAGCACGTTTGCTACACCAGTGAATGTGTGTGTGCCTTTGCGTGATTCATGCGTCAATACTTCAACGCTCTCAATCTGCATTACCCAGTGAACGTAAGGAAGCCAATTATGTGTATATCAGTCTGCGTCTATGAGATAGGGAGAAAGAAAGGCAATGTCTTAAAGCATATGTCATAGAGAGTGACTCATTGCATGTCTAACGGTGTCTGCATTTGTATACTAAGCAAGTCAGTGGCCATGCCAGACTGCATAAGGGTCTCTCTTGGGGAGGAAGTGTGAAAATGAAATTCTCTCATAATTTACTCACCTTCATGGTATTTGAATAACAAATTTTTATTTGGATGTATAACATAAAATTGATATATAAATATACAAAAAATGTATGTCATCCTGCCTATGAAAACCCAGCAAAAGGATTTTGTGATTTACATAATGATTTTTTCTATGTAGGAAAACTCTTAGTGAAAATTCAATTTTGAGATATTTAATAATTGACTGAGTAAGGTCATGTCAAACATTCAAATTATAATGAAATGAATGGCTGAAAATCTAACTTGATGCTCATTTGCTCAGAATTTGATTGACCTGGTATTCACAGGCAGGGTCATGTTTCAATAATTTTATATATAAATATAAAATGACACTTGCAGGAACATTTTATTTGTAGTGATTGTTCACCACAATATGATAATTGTGTCATAATTTACTAATATGCTTTTCATTTCAAGCCTGTTTTGACTTTCTTATGTAGAACACAAAAGAAGATATTTTGAAGGTCTTTAAGTTTACTTAATAAGCTAAAAAGATATATAAACGGATGGATGCTTTTCAGAATTTATCATTTAAGGTTCCATTATTTTTTTTAGTGAGCTTAATTCTTTTACTTTCAAAACCATATTGTTTTTACAATAGTAAATTTTTTTATTCTATTACTCAAAATTGAATCAAAAACAGACCTGTGGAAGGAAGCATGAATATTTGATCACAGATCCCTTAAATCAGGACTTCTGTGTACCTGTGAACAACACTTCGGTTCTTACAGCTTCTTGATTTCAGCACCTTGGACAGTGGCACAAACAGAGGCACTTGGAAACCAGGTGACGTGGATCTGAAAACCACATGTGACACAGATTTGAGTTCATCAGCAAAAAAAGATGCTACTGCCCCAGTTTTGTAAGGAAACCTCTGAAGCATCTCTCTCCTTCTCTCTTTAAGTTCCCCAGACACTAGCTGAAAGAAAAGCATGCCTCAGGCCTCAGCCTCCACTGCCTTCGGGTCCCGACCCTCGGCATGAGACTTCTTTCCACCTCACAATCCCCAACAATACATTTTCGAAGGTCCAAACAACAAAACAATTTCTTTACCAATGACATAGTTCTCAGCAAATTTTACATTCAAAAAATGTTTGTCACTCTTTTAGGACACCTGGGATGTCTTAAAGCACTTCTACCAAGTGTCAACTTCTACATGTCAGCTTACCAGACAAAATTGGTTCACAGGGAGGTGGATGAAAAAGCTCCGGGCTAGTGGCCATTTCGAATTCAAAGTGTGGCTGTGTGAAAAGGTCTCTAACCTCGGGCGTATTGATTCGCTTAATATTATCTCGCCCGCTAGCTATGAAGAGAAAGCTGAAAAGGCAGGGCGTGAGATTATGTTCATATCTTTAAACTGATTCTGTAGAACAGCACTGGCAGTAAACGTGTTGCGATTGAAAGCAATATGTTGTGTTTATGAGCTCATTCTTGGGTATCTACAGTAAACAGATACGCTTGTGCAAGAAATATATGATTCATATGATGAATTAGCTTCATGGAAGGTAAAATAGGCTGGTTTTGTCAAGCTTTATTGGTTGCTTGTGTGACATGATGTTGATCACCACAAACTTCATTTTTGAATCATTGCACATTTTTCAAAACAAGCTGAAATTGGGTTTACGGAAATGTATTGTGCGGTAGTCGGTGGAGTCAGACATTGCAGAGGTTATAAAAAAACATGCTGTTTATTGTTTAATTCATCCAGGCTATATGTGTGCAATATAAAGTGTGCTGGCATACCTGTTTATAAGCTCACAACATAAAGTGTAAACTTTTCTTTTTCAGTACCCTCAGGTTAAAGTGAGTGTGTTCAGCCAAAAATGTAAATTGTGTCATTTTCTCACTCTTTCAACATTTCAAACCTGCATCACTTTATTTCTAGGACAAAACAAAAAATAAGTTATTTTGAAGCATGTTGGTTACTTGCACCGATTCACATACAATAGAAGTGAATGGGTGCCACTGCTGTATGGTAATCAACGTTTTTCAAAATATCTTCTTTTGCGTTTATCAGAAGTTATATTTGAAATGATGACAAAAATGAACATTTTGAAATGTGTTTCTTTACATACAAGTAAAACAAATCCAATACCATTTTAACGCTGTATTCCAAGACACAAATGATAAAACCTAAACATGTTTTATTGTTCCTTTCATTTATTTTTGTGCATATTTTTTATTACACAACTGTGTGGATAAAAAGGTCCATTACAAGCTATTGCACATATTCACAATTATTTTTCCACCTATTAGAATTAGTAAATCATATATAATTCATCAAATACTCTGCTCAACACATCAGTGGGTTGATACACAAGTTTTTCAAGAACGGAAGTTTCCACAGGCAAGACAACAAGAGGCATTCTGACAGTTACAGACTCGCTCTGTGGGCAGCTATGCTTTCAGAAAACATCTGTTCTGATCTCAGGGACGCTTTACTGTTTTTCACAGTAACGATAGTTGGAAATTATTCAGGTTCAAGTTTTCAGTGTAGACTTGCTGGGAAATGCCTTACGAGATGATTATTAGAATAATCTCTGCTCATGTTGAATAAACACTTTAAAGGTTAATTCACTCAAATAAAAAACAGATATTATAACTTCATGTTGTTTAAAATCTGTATATGACCATTTCTGTTTCTATTGCGCGACTAAAGACATTCTTCAAAATATCTTCTCTTCTGTTCAGCAGAAGAATGTTTTGACATAGGTGTAAGTAAATGCTAAATGACTCATCTCTAACAAAAAGCCTTGGAGAAGTGGTTCTACGATTAGTGCAGTATATTTAAGTCGCGGACGGCAGACAGCATACTGAAATTCAAGTTGTTATTTGCTCATTTGTAAATAAATTATTCATACTGGTTTTGCATAACAAATTCATAGTAAATCTCAGACGAAAATGAATCATTACAATTTGGACATCGCTCCTGAATTTTTTGCCAAATCTGTTCTCCACACAAGATCAATAGTAATGCGGCTTAGGGATGACACAAAGCTGAAAAATCGGTTTGTTTACTTTTAATGAACTATTCATTTAACATTCCAACACGATGTCATGAAATAAACAGATGACTGATATCTTTGTTAGGGAGCAGCTCAAATCAAGGTTGTTTAAAGCTTTCAGCAGTAAGATGTTGATATTATTGCTCTGTTTTGGTCCAGATCTGTCATTTTAACTGTGCACAGCTGCCATGTCTGTTTGGCAGTGAGCTCTGATTGACAAGGTGAAGTCTGAACCCCTGCTGTGGGTTTTCTATTATAAGTGTGTGTGTGTGTGTGTGTGTGTGTGTGTGTGTGTGTGTGTGTGTGTGTGTGTGGTGTGTGTGTGTGTGTGTGGTGTGTGTGTGTGTGTGTGTGTGTGTGTGTGTGTGCGCGTGTTAGGGCTGTGATGTATTTTTAACTGAAGTTATTCCTTATACAGTACGCATCTTTATGGGTATGTTGTATTTGTGAATTAGAGGTGTAATGAGGACGTGGCATGTTAAAAGCATGTTGAATTTATTTCAGGAAACTGTTTATCTGTTTTAAAAATGTGGCTTACATTATTGCGATATATATACCACAGACAGTATCTGTGTTTGGACATTTGTAATGTGTACTGTATTTATAAATGTAAATGTAAATGTAATTTTTAAATAAATTTCAGTATTTTTAACTGTTTTGTGATTTGCAAATATTTATAAATGGTTAAAAGGTTTATGTTGCGTTAAAAAATATAAAAGTTTAGAACAGGGGTGTCAAACATATACGGCCACCAAGGTGTTCAATCTGGCATGCAAGACTAAAGAGACTTTTCAAGAAGCGATCGGAACTCCCGGGTCATGTCGTCTGCCCTTACCGAGGATATGAGCAAGATTCTCTGAAATGTAGTTGTGGAGCCAGAGAAGTGCCACGCCAAATTGAATTCGCTACTAGGGCTGATTACATCGTTGAAAGCTACCCTATTTGGGTGTCTTAGTGCAGTTCAGTTGCATGAGAGACTACTAAACTGAGATATATTCCACAAGCATTATATTTAAAGGCAGGGTCTACTATTTATTCTAGTCAATATTGACATTTGAAATCACCAAAAAAAGTGGCCTCAGCTTCTCACACACATCCTCTGTTGCTCTCGGGTAATGTTCCCCCTCCACATAAATAAAGACACCCCCCTTTCTGCTGATTGGCTGCACAGTTGTTTTAAAAACTCAGATTTTTTAAAAATCAAAGGCCTGCCTTAGGTTAAGTCTTGATCTGTAGCATTGGTTTT
>CM065657.1:19639284-19966784 GCA_033220385.1 Triplophysa yarkandensis
TTAAGCAGCCACTACACTTCCTGATAATCCTTCACACACACACACACACACACACACACACACACACACACACACACACACACACACACACACACACACACACACACACACACACACACACACACACACACACACACACACACACACACACACACACACACACACACACAAACACACAAACACACACAGACACACAGACACACAGACACACAGACACACAGACACAGACACAGACACACAGACACAGACACAGACACACACACACACACACACACACACACACACACACACACACACACACAGACACACAGACACACAGACACACAGACACACAGACACACAGACACAGACACAGACACAGACACAGACACAGACACAGACACAGACACAGACACAGACACACACACACACACACACACACACACACACACACACACACACACACACACACACACAGACACACACACACACACACACACACACACACACACACACACACACACACACACACACACACACACACACACAGACACACACAGACACACACACACACACACACACACACACACACACACACACACACACACACACACACACACACACACACACACACACACACACACACACACACACACACACACACACACACACACACACACACACAACACACATAAGAAGATATTTCTAACAAATGTAGGAAGACAAACAGTTGTTAGGTACCTTTGATAACCATTTGAACCATTTAAATTTGTAATAATTATTAAGATAAAACCGGCGAAAGAATTCTTCTTGTACTTAAGCGGCAATTAAAGCATTTATTATTAAATATTTATTATTAAAAAATGTGTGGTACTGACACATATACAATATTGCAGAGTATGCAGGATATATATGGCAAGATCCCAATAATACATCCAGTCCCGCTCCCATCCAGACAGCGCAATGGGACAAGGACAAACAGGGATGCAAAACACAAACAAACAATCCCACAAAACGGACATCTGCAGACAGGCACACACTCAGTGTCATAATTCCAACGATTGTTAACAAGACTGCACGCACATGCAAAAAGGAGAACCAATACTTCCAAACATTACAGGCCTGCGGACATATGAATGGCGGAGAGGATGTAAAACCCACAGAGCATCACAAAGCGCAAACAGTCCAAGCGAAAACAAACAAACAACACCCGCCAGCTTTCACTATACATACAGTCTCATTCAATGACAAACAATATATGCATACAGCATCCGCATCTGCTGCGACGCAGTTTCCATTCCAGGGTCAAACACAGGTCAACCATTGTTGCAACTGTAAGCAGATGGGAGAGCGTTTATTTTGCTTCTCACTGAACGGACGCCGGCATTCACACATAAATTCATCCTTCTCTGCTTTCCGAAGCGATAGATAACGTGATAGAATCTATCTTTGTCTTCAATCTTCAATTTATGTTTTTAAAAAGAATATTTTCACAAAATGGAAGGCAAAACCAGTTCAGGTTGGACCATTATTCAAAGTATCTTATTTTGTGTTCACGTAAAAAAGTCACGTAAGTTTGAAATGTGAATAGGATGAGTAAATGCATTTTCATTTGGGCCAGCTACCCTTATAAGCTTTGTGGACGACATGTGTTGATTAAACCTAATTTGTCTGGAAATAGACAACATGAACTTAAATTGCATTCACTCACTATACTTAAAAGAATTAAAAAATATATACAGGCATGTTAGCGATCAGAACTTATTCAGACTGTTTTCTTGAATTTATTTGTCCATAAAAAAACCTTTACATTAGACAGAACAGAAAGGTTAAAAGTCATTGGAGCAATTGGCTGTCCGTTAAACCATAACTAACCCTAAAAAAAAAAAGAACAGTGCCGGCCATCAAACTAATCTAATCTCATTCACATAACAGAGGGACGCTGTTTAGGATTAACACCAGTTGAAAACAATGGTCCATTCCAGCCACAATACCCCCAACCATTGCGGGCATTCATTTGTTAGCGGGAATATTCAAGTGTCCTCTCTCGCTGTATTTTGTTCATTGTTTGTTGTGCTTTCTGATCATGGCCTGGGGGAATGACAGCTGAAAGGCGAGTCACCATCATTTAAGAAAATGAGTACAGAGAAGTACAAACTCCGACCAATGAAAGCTTTACATATCATCCACACCTGAAATACACAGACAATATTTGAGTATTCCTAGACTTTACGCAATGTCAGTGCAATCTGAGAACGCTCTCCCAGAATGCATTTGCAGGCCTGCTGACCTTCTCACGAGTCATTACCATCGAGTGAGTAACAATCAATTATCTGAAAAAATACATTTTGCAAGCCGAAAACAGCACACGGTCGGTTCGACTGTAAACTAGAAGCCTTTTATAATTCCGTCCCGAAACAAATAATGACAAACCGAAACAGATTGCAATGTAAGCTATAGAGATCAAGCACTGCCTGGGTAAAAGAAACGCACGTAAATATTGCACTGTTACTTGTCTCCATTATAGCTGTTTGGTTAATAGTGCAAAGACATAACAATCCAGTGGAAGACTCTATAATAGCATCCTATTACTGAGCTGACAAACTGATGTTGACTCATGTAAATACGGCAATGGAATACCTTATCAACCGCATAGCAACGTCCTGGCATGCAGTTTTGCACAGGAAAGCCATTAAGAAAATGTAGTTTGGCTAATGATCGTCATTCCTTTCAGACACGCATTATAATTTGATGAATGCCAATTTACAGCATTTTCAGGTCCAATCCCCCAACCTCACATGACTCTCTTTCCACCTCATGTACACCTCAACCTCTGCTTTCCAATGAGTTTATCTGAGATCAGACTCATATGTGTGTGAGGACATGTGCATGAGCTTCGTGGAAGGGCATCCCAGTCCAGCACAGATGAGATCATGTGGTCATTGTCTCCTTTTGTCGCTACATGAGGTGTACCTGAACCAAACTTACATGCACGGCTGACAAACTGCAAATCAACATACAAAGCAGACTACGAATAAACTCCACATCCCACAGAGCATTTCAGCATATTTTACGCAAACAAATATATTAGGATGACGTAAAAACACATTATTACAGTATGATGCATGTGTTGAAACATAAAAACATTATGAAAGAATGGAGACATGTTTTGCTGTATGTGGAAAAAATGTATCATTTGGTGCTTCATCCAGATGGATCTGGAGTTTTGGAAGCCAGAAAAAACTTTTTTTGGTATAATTTCTTAAACTGTGGAATACATGCTGGTTGTCTTTTCCAATTCTCCAACTAGGAAAATGGTGCCAATTAAAAGTATCATTGCATTGCGTCTATGACTGTTTACTTAAATAAATAAAATGAGGAAATTGCATATATGAATATTAAAGTTTAAACAATAAACCAATTACAAATTCTGAAAATATTTATTTTGCACATTGCAACAAAGCAAAGTATAAAATCAAATCAAATGCAAACTAAAATGTTTAACTTGACCCCACTCACGTTCACATGTTTGCTGGCCTGCTTGAAGGTTGTAAACTTGAATATATTAATAAAAACTAAGTCAGTAACAGCACTTATAACATGTTGTTAAGTCTCTTTGGGCGCAAGCGAGTCTTGGCTGCATATGGCGCGGATCACAAGCTACCAGATCACTTCACACCAGTGGGTCTTTATAGAGAACGTTCTCTGTCTTCTTGCCCCATTTGAGCAGCTAACAAAAAGAATCCGCTGCACTCCACACGATTGAACCTGATCGGCGTTATAAAGATAATTACTTGGATGTGGAAATAAAGCAGCGCACTTGAGAAATGAAGCAATAAACCAGGGAGGAGACAAAGCAGAGCAAAACAGCTTATCTGGAAATCCAAGGTTTCAGAAGGACAGAAACGGTTTGTAACCGTTTCATTGTCAATCTCTGTATTCGCCTTAAAAATGGTAAAGACCTTTGACTTGGTTATTAGTAGCTTTCTCAAAGTCTGCATCACCGACAGAGTCATGACAGCTTGAGACTCACGAGGTCAAGAGAGGCTTGGGAAATTAATCTGCCATGGCGTTCCAAATCTAATGAGGCAGAGACCATTTATTCAAGAATGCTGTTTATTCCAAGTAAGATGTCATAAAATCCTACCACAAACCAAACACGAGGCTTAAAACCGCCGTTGCATGTGCACGAAACAGACGCATTCATGTGAAACCCTGCTTATGATGAGACATGCCCTTTGACCTTTTCTCTCTCTCTTCAGAGTGGCTCACATGCACATCCCTAGACAGAGTTCACATCTTAAATTACCGCCTGGCCTTTTCCTTCTGCGCCTTGCCCTCCTCTCCTGACCCCCTCGCCTGCCTGACGGGGAACGGTTCATAATTAAATGTTAATCTAAAAAAACCTTTCCATCTCTCCCTCTATCTCTCGCTTTCTCTCCCCCATATTTTTAGGAAGAGATCTAGTTAGAGATTGCATTAGCATGAAAAAGCAGGCTGGTAATTGTCTTCATCCAGCAGAGTGATCTGTAGCTTGGTGAGCGGAGAAATCTAAGGATTAGTTAAAAAGCGCTCTCTCTCTCTCATTTTCTCTGTACTCTGAGTGCAGATGCTTCCCCCAGCCACACAGTCTCTGATTAAATTACATTGCAAAGAGGATGTGGCCATTGACTTAAAAAATTAAATAAAACAGACCGGGAGACCGAAGCTCAACCTCCGTTTTAACTGCTGAATCTATCCACAAATCCCTTCATCTCTCTTATCTATTAATATGTATTGCAAGAGAATGCGAGGGAAGGTTATGGGTTGGCGGTTAAACGTGGTTTCAAGATATGCAGGGCGTATTGAAGAGGTTAGATATCCTTAAATCACGCCTGCAGCCCTCTTTTAATCCTTCATCTCATACTTGAACTTTTTCACTGGTTAGATTCACATTTGAAATGCTCAAACACATATTCAACTAAAAAATAATATTGCTCAATGTTGGTTTTTTTTATACCACAAAAGGTTTAATAGAGGTTTCGAGTCAAAAGAAAACACAATTCGCACCATTTTTACATTTATAACAAATTGTATTAATGAAAGAGAAAGGTCATATTTTAAATATATTTAATGGGTTACCAACATTCTTCAAATTATCTTCTTGTGTTCTGCACAAGAAATATGACAGGAGAATTTTCATTTTGGGATAAAACTATCCATTTAGAGTGATAGTTCACCCCCAAAATGAGTTTTGTAATTGCTTTGTAATTAACCCCTTGTCAAATTTGAATGACTTTCTTTTGTAGGACATAAGAGAAGATATTTAAAGCTGTCATTAACCAAATAGTAGTGCATCCATTAACTTCAACTGTACAGACACAAAATCAATGCATTTGGGTAACCAAGATTCTTCAAAATATCTTTTCTATTCTGCGGAAGAAAGTTTGAAGTTTCAAGAGTTAAAATAACAAAACTTTCCGTTTGGAATAATCCCTTTAAGCGGTTTACATTTTGACCTCTTTGAACCCAATACAACAATAAACAAATAGCTGTTTAAAATTAAGTTTAAAATTAAGTTAATCATTCTAACTCAAATATTTAGAAGTTTTCTGAAGTATTGGTGTATATAACAAATTATGTTAGATAAACTATTGTTTCGTTTTATTACATAAACCCCAATATTTGTAAATTTTAGAAATATTAACTGTTCGATTTATACTTATATTTTCAATGAAAAAATCTATTAAATGTTAGTTATGTTTCTTTTGTAATATTTACAAATCCACATTAAATATTTTTACAATGAAGGAGACAAAAGTGAGATTCATGAAGTGCATTCCAGAAACCAAAAGTCTCGGCTTGGGCTAAATTTCATCTGATCGCCATCTATTAGGCACAGCTGAAACTTGTGTAGGCTACAGAACATAATCTTCTCTCAACCACTCAGCCAGAACCCTCAATTTTAGGAGGAGAAAACCACATCCACCTCAAAGGCAAAACTTCGGCAGCCACATAATCTAATATTTCATAAGCTTCTTTATTTCTCCTCACAGGCTTTCGAAAATGGAAGCGTTTACGCTGGGAGCAGCGCCGAGCTGAGTCTGGCACGGCGGGATTAATGGCAGTGTGGAAGTGAAGGACCGGCGACTGACCTTCTCCGGGCAAAACTCAACACGCAATTAGCCTGGGACCAAGGAAACCCACTACAAAACAGCTCAGTTTGAAAATAACAGGGTGGAAAGATGGTTCACAGGTGTTGTACAGAAACCCGACGCTTGTGATGGTCTTGTGATTAAATCCGTTTTTAAATTCACCGTAATTCACATCTACATGAATGCAAATACTACAGTCTTTCATATCTAAAATAGGCTTCTGTCACTAAAGAAAGCCCATGTGTATGTCTCACCCGTGAGGGAAACCGAGCTGATGAGAGATTGACAGATTGAGTGTACAGGATACGGGTGAGGAGACTTTGTGCGGGGATATACGACTCCCTCTCTGATCGGCAGTCCCTGACCTTCCGATGCACGCTCCTTAACTTCCTCATTAAGCTGTCACATGGCCTGCCAAAAACAAACCAGAGCTCAAAACACATCTCCCTTCCATTCAACCGCACAACCTTCCTCCTAGAAAAAGAGGAGACAATTGAACCGGGGGATGGCCGGATCGGCTTTCAGCCTCTCATCTTGCCCAGCCGGAGTAAATGTGCTCAATATTTGCGATGATTAAACCGGTCGTCTGGTCTGGTTATAGACAGTCTGCCTCTGTCCGTGGCAATCATACCCTATTTGAATAATGATAAGATATCCCATCTCCTTCTCTTTTCCTGTTTCCCCTCAGTTCGCCCCCCTTCTGCACTTCTTCCTCTGCCTTCGTGGTCGGGTCTCTGATAGACATTAATTCCAGTTTCATCTATAAAGCCAAGCTCATGCATATTTAACAGAATCTATTACTTTAGGATTAAATTATAAAAGACTGTCCCTCTTAAATTTTTTATAGTTTGCATAATTGCTTGCAGGCCCCGAATGGGACTTTAAAAAATGTCCAGTTTATTAAAGAAATAAAACATGTAGGACACACAAAAGCCACATGAGGAACTATAGGCACCCATGTAAGTGCACATATGGAGTATGTATGTGTAACCCTGCCTCTGAAACCAGGCTCAAGTTGGAAAAATTACTTTTGAGAAAAGAGCATAAAAGTTTGATCTGACCTATTGATTTCACAATGGTTCCAATCTTTAACCCAGTTTTACCCAGTTATTTTTTAAAGGTATGAAAGTTATATTCTCACAGAATGTTCAGTACATTGTGAAAAATGTTTTTTTGTTGTGGTAAATCACAAAAAAATTATGATTTGTGAGCAGGGTTTCATGTGCGGGTTCAGAAATGGACACTAAATCTAGAAATTAAGGTAAACTAGAGCTGAAGGACACCCACCAAATATAACTGACCTGATATGAACAGTTTTAAGTCTTAATTGGGCCAAAGAGATTGAGGAAGCGAAGACTAGACTTTTGACATTCTCATTTGTACCATATAGACAAAATTAAAATAAACATTTGCTAGTATTTGCCACTACATTGTAACGAAAACTTGACCTTTCATTTTTTTTTACTTTATAAGAGATCAACAATGCCCTAAAGCAACCAGAAAACATGTGACGATAAACACAGAAGTTTGTGGATCTTCTGTATGTCACTAACAGTCCTTGCAAAGTCGTGAGTTCAAATCCAAAGAAAAACAAACTGTCAAATGTATAGTAATGTGAATGTACTCCAAATAAAAAAATAGCATTATGTCAGCAAACAGAAAACACACTCTGTCAGAGCAAAACTTTCCAAACGATCAGCTCATCTCACACGCCATCCATTTCAAATTTAAGAGAGAAAAAGCAAAAGAGAGAAACTTGTCAAAGTCCCCCAAATTAGCACTGCCGTAACGTTCCCAGAGGTCGTCCCCGTCCTGCTGGCGGGGGGAAATATTTCAGAGTCTATAAATTATTAAGCGTACATGCGAGACGTTGTGCTAAGCAGCGCCAGGCCAGTTATTCACAGCTCTGCCGGGACGGCGGCATTGGAGGCCCTGCGCGCTCCTATCAGATCGTTTGTCACCGGCGATAGACAATTTACTACGCGAGCCTTTTTCAATTTATTCATTGTGCTGTCACTGCAGTTTTCTCCCCCGCGCTGAAAGCCGCCGCTACTCTTGCCGAAGCCCTTCTGACGGAGAAAGCCTTTCAGCCGTGTCTGTTTGGACACACAAAGACACACACACACACCTGCTGATGTTCCTCTTTAGTGTGGACTAAGACAAACACTGTCTGTTTAAATCTTCTTAATTGAGAGTAAAGGAGAAGATGGCGGAGAACACAGGAGACAGGAAAGGCAAACGTCCCTTTACGCTTTTTTCCCTCTTGTCCGCCAACTCTCATCGCCAAGCCTTGGCTGCTAAAACGGTGCGATAAAAGCATGTTAGGTGGGAAGAGCACATAGAAACGGCAAACACCAATCCTCCTTGTCTCAAATTAGCTCGGGGCTGGCTTGAGGAGATAGCCATTGAGTGCATCCATTAAGAGCAAACCATCCCCTCTGTGACCACCGAGGTTCTTTCTCTCTTTACATGGACAGGCAAAAACCTACCCATAATTCCTTCCAGGAGCTGTGCAACGCTGGACGTTTTTGCCGCCTCTTAAAACCGACATTTCTACATCAAAACCTTAATGTCTGCAGGACTAAAGATAAGATGTTTTTCCCTTAAGGAGCATTTAAACTCTTTTTGATTAATGGACTTAGTGCCCAGCGGGAAAAAACTGTTTAATCCAGTCTTAGACGGTTGACGGGTCTCAGGTAGTCTAAAGCTTTTCAAGTAAGTTGTGAAAGGGTTTTGAGCACTTTTTAGCTATGTCTGGGAGTAAACCAACTAAACAGCTGTTAGGACAAACTGGGAGACCATGTTAGAGCTGTGAAATCATCTCAGACTGGTTGTGCAGGATGTGCATAATACAATTGACATTGTCGTTGAGGAAAAAAAGTGTTGTTTTCATAATCTTTCATCAAGATGCAATATCTTCCACTATCTCGGAAATTACTTTTCTGCTGATGCAACACTGCGGGAGAAGGAAAAAATACATTAACCTATAATATAATAGTCAGTTTTTAACAATCCAATCAAAACATGCATAAAATTCATCATCCAGTCCCCCTCTCCCTATATTATTTGCCAATAAAAGGTCTGTTTATTCAGAAATATCCCTGTACTGGTTGGATTTTATACTTAAAGTTACCTAACCTTTAAATGGGCTTAGTTTTTTCTTCAAGCCTATGAGGTTGAAAAACTCAAAGTAAATAAAAGTTGCCATCACACTTGGCTTTTGAAGGATTTCTGGTATTCTAAAGTTTATCACTATGTAACCTTGCTGTTGGATACGAGTCTCTTTGATTAGTTGCTGTAATGAGCCACACAATTAGATATGAGGTAATAAAGGGCTCATTTAGGAGCAGTGTGGTTTCTGACGGCTAAACCGAAGTTAATGGAGATTTACATGACAAGCTGCTGCCGCTTCAGCTAACAGCCACGGAAAATAGCCCGAGTTGGAGGAGATCAAAAGAAATTACAGTGCTTATAAGACTGCAAAAGATAACTCCCTTGACGGGCTGTCCTTGCATTCGGTTTGTTGTTTCTATCGACTTGATGGTAGGTTTGCAGCTCTTTTCATGTATTGAAAAATTAAGATTAAAAAGATATGCCAGTGGCCATGAGAAGCGTAAAAATGTTAAGGCTGACCTGAGTGTCCCTGAGCCAGAGCGGTTGGGGCCACTGTTTCCGTCCTTCATGTGAAGCCAATGCTCTTAAATATCAGTACAGAGCCATCTCCCCAAGGACCAAAATCCTCTTCATAATGCAGAGATCAAGGCAAAGCAGCTGTCAAAACAGCCTACACACACACAATATGCACTGAAGATCTTGGTCATTCTATAATTGCCTGTACATCTCATGTAAATATAAAAGTGGCGGAATACTCGATAATATGATATCGCATATCTAAAATAACAACATTTGCGATATTAACTAACACAATATATAATAAACTCGATCGGTTCTGGCTTAACATGGCCGATCTTAAGAAACAATCTCAATCAATGACATATAAAACATTCAAATGTTTTGGCATTGCAACCCCATTGTAAAGGTATATTAATGTTCACTGTATAATCTATACTTTTTTGATACCATTTCTTAGTATGTCAAAACAATAATTCAATAGCATTAAATATTTACTGTAAAAATGTTACAAAAATATAAGAAAGGCAACACTATGGTATGACTTTATCTGAAAAAGGTTAACGGTGATCAGAGAGGTTACATTTCTGTTATATAATTTTAAGGCATCAGAATCTGAATTGGTATAGGCAGATCACCATTACTAAAAAACAGTACACGGTACCGGTTGCAAAAATCCTGATTGGAGCATCCCTAGTTATATGTAAAGACAGATTTGTTTTTGGAGGAAAGTCAAAACTTCTTATCAAATATGTAACCACAATTATAGATTGAATCCAAATGCAGACCAATGGGACTATGAAGTCATTTGAAATAATCCACCGAATCTGTCTTAAATACAATGTTAACATATCATATTAAAATTCTGCTTTGTTTTTCATAAGAAAACAAAATCATAAGAAACAAAAACACAAGCGTTAAGAAATAAAGATAATTCACGTTTTTTTTTTGTCTTGAATAGGCATTACCATTTTATTTGGACATCCGTGTCCTAAAAGAGATTTCAGCTGTCCGGTCAGTTCTAGCGCTTCTCCAGTGTCTCACAGGAAGAATGATGTCAACTGTGCAACTATCTCAGATGTCCCCTCTATCTCTGCCAGTTCCAGATTTTCACTCTCAATAGAGGCAATCTCAAAAGGGTGAGATGAGAGATAGATGTGCTCAGAGCCTGGGTGTCTGACCCTCATACAAGAGAGACGGCCAAAATACCCAGAGAAGACACCGTTTGTGCGGGGGGACAAGGTGACCCTGTCTCCCGGGAGCCTGTGAAATGACACAATAGATGCCTCTCATCTCCACACACACATGCTAGCCAGCTAATCACTGGGCAGGGGAGGGAGCCGGCACAAAAGCGGAGACTGGCGGGGGCATGCGGCCCCACCCGAAGCGCCACAGCCCTCCAGCTCCATTCAGGCAGAATCCGGCGACAAACCCCACAGACGGTGCTGAATTCCACCCTTGACTACAGGCCCGACAGATGGGGCGGCTATTGATCGGACGGCCAGCGCCCTCCCCGCTCGCCGCATCCATCCCCTGAGGAAACAAAGGGCTGGAGAAGTCAAGAGAGAGGCATGAATACAGGGAGCAGAACCGGGGCGGCCACGAGGGCAAGCGAGGGGGGGGGGGTGTGTTGAAATGCTTGCACACAGCTGAGCTATGCAGCAAGTGTCTGGGTTTGGGAAAGCCGAGGCATTTCAAAGCTTTGAATGCACTTTTATGATCCAGACATAGAAGAGACAGGTTGTGTGGAGAGCACACAAGATCAGCCTCGTCTGTGTTTGCTCGGACGTAATGGACAGTAAACACTGCCGGCGAGATGATACGGTTACTGACAGACAGAGGGATCATCAAAACAAACAGCTCCTTTTATCACCAAGATGGGAAACTTCACAAATATTTGTATAAATAAATTGTTTGGTTAGAAAACGGAAGGAGATTAGTTCATGTGACACAACAGAGAGACTTTACAAGTGGCTAATCCCCAAGAAATTCCTAAAATGGGATGCATTTTTGAAAATACCATGTTCTAAAAAAATGTGTAGGATCGGAATATGAAAATTATTTTTTATAAAAAAAGAATTATAAAAAATTTTATGAGCATAACATTTCCAGTAAATAGTCTCAAATAGCTTTAATTCACACCCGATATTCTCTTTTACAACAAAATACATCATATTATGGATGCTAAATGAGTTTTGCGACTCTGCCTCATGTTGTCTTTGACTAAATTTCAAAGCTCATGTCTTCTCAGCGGTAGATGTTCAGAAAAGTGTAACTGATAGACTGTCTAGCTGTGCTCATTTAAGTTCCTTTTAAACTTCCTTTGCAAGAAAACACAGAAAAAGTCATACACCGAATCTCTGGTAACCAATGGAGACACTGCGGGAGACCTTTTCTGCTGGAGAAAGTCAATAGAGCTTCATCCCTGAGCAGTCCAGAGGAGAAACCCCTATCGAGTAGCGTGATGCTGTGTCTCACCGTACCCAGCAGACCCTCTTTTTCCATTGATCGAATTTCCTCTGGTGGAGATCTTACCGTCTCAACCTTATTTTGACAAGGGGCCTAGGGACGCGAGGACATTGGGACGAAACACAGCGACTAACTGGAAAGTTCCTGAGAAGCGATTAGAATTTTGCCTTCCGAGGAGGTGCTTGACCTAGCTTCGCTCCGGGGGGACCTTTCCTGCAATTACTGCACCGTAAGCCGCTCTCAATAAAAATTGACAGCTAAATCCCAAACGACCACTTAATAGAAGCACATTTGAAGTAATATTAATAACCCTGTTACACAAATAATAAACCGTAAAATCTTGTATATCCATCGCACTGAGCTGATTTTCCTTGAATCTCTATTTTAACAAGGCGCCATCTCATTAACCGAGGGTTGCTTTAGTTGAACTGCCTGCAAGTTTTTGAACTAAAACGAGATGGTGACCTTGTTCTAGAAACTCACTTGAAAGGATTGGTTTCTCATTTTCCGTTGTTGATTCCGTTAAAAGAACGTTCTCCCAATATTGCCGGTACTATTGCTCACATGTTAAACTCTGTTTCATGACACTTCCCGCTGGCCATCTCTTCTACAGATGAGAATAAAACATCAAATAATGTAGTTTATTGAGTGATTAGACATATTAAATTCAAATGGATCTTAAAAAGCAAGACGACAACAAAGTCTTTGCTTTGTTAATTTGTTAATGTTAATTGTTTGGTGTAAATTAGGGGCTGAAAGAAAAAAATTAAAACAGAGAAAAATGTGTATAAGATAGACGAGAAAGAGAGCAACCATCCAGAACACCCTAACAACCACCTAGCACCTCCTTACTAACCACCTACAAAACAAGAATGACAGTTATGCTTTAACATGAAAAAATCTAGTTGCAACAGCTTAGTTAGTGGAAGGTTATTAGTTCACATTCCTCACAGGACCGAAGAGATGTTATTGCCTCTAAGCAGTGTGTTGATTTTAATGTGGTTGTTTTTGCTCTCGAGCGAGACCAATGAACTCTCATGATTTGCTCCAGGGGTGCCCAAACACGGCGGCTCCATATCTCCCGGCCTAAGCCTGTGACCCTTGCATGGTGACCTTTCGAAAGAGCAGAGGCACCCTTATGACCTGTTGCTAATAAAATAAAGGTTAAAGAGAGAATTTCCTGACAAAAAGAAAACACCTGCAGACAGATGGATGAGATGAGAGCGATGGTAAACAGGACAAGAGGGATATCGGGTAAAAGCGACTGGCTGATTTCACCATCAGCTCGCCATCTGCGTGTCGCCCTCTCCGAAAGATTAGATTTCTAATATTGTGTTTGTTTAGAAAGCTTCGGTTTCGCCGTTTACAAAGAGACCGAGGCCGTTTCAGAGTGGTCTCCACAGAGCGTTCTCGGATTCCTTAACACAATGCTGCTCAGGTCTGGCTCGGATTTAAAAGATTAATAGCCCTCTGTCGTGACAGAAATGCAATCGTCTGAGTTTTCTGTGACAGGAAGGAGGGGGGCTCGGGAGAAAAAAACAAGCGTGAAAACGCAACTATTGTCCACGGTTACAAACGCAGCTGATGAGGACTGATTGCTATCGCTACTCGCTCAAGTTAGCCTGTCAATCAAAGCTGGTGACATCAATGGGGCGAATTTAAATGATAAAATGAAAAGTCACCAGCGGCAGCGTTTCGCTTGTCACCGGGGTTAGCGAACGCATCGTCGTGAAGAGCATGGGAGGGGACGCGTTTTCACAGAATTCAAGTTTTGCAGAGACATCTGCATCTCTGTCCTTCAATCACTACACAAAGCGTTACCATCGAACGTCTGCTTAACAATTCCTGTTTCAATACGCGCTGCACACACGCGAGAGTGAACAGAATGGGCCCGGCGCATCGAGTCTCAATGGAAGAGTTTCGTGGCCTGTCTCTGTTCCATCAGTGTGTATCAATCAAACCCTTTCCAATAACCAGCAGCTGTCACTGTGCAGGAAACGTCCATCAAATGTCATTCATAAAGATGATAATTACACCATTAAAAACCAATGCATTCAAATTTTATCAATCCATGTGGGACCAATCCTAAGTAAGCTTCAAGTATTCAATCCCGAATGGCAAAAGTCCCCCGTCAATCTTTAAAAACAAGAAGCCAACAAAGATGTGCCTAGAAACAAAATCACATGTCGAACAGCTGAAATGTAAACGTTTCATGTGCAATGAATTTGGGGCTTAAAGCTAAAAATCAGAAGACATGGAAAGCGAGAAAGATGAAAAGAAAGAGAGAGAATGAGACTGAAAACATTTCCAACAGCTGTTCTCGCTACACAGTTGCTTCCCAGGAGAAATTTCCCTCCGGTCTCTCAGAATATGGTCTCTCATTCTCTCGCTCTTATACAGACCTGAAAGCTTTTCTTCTCATATCAGAAAAATGACTGCTTCAACACTGGTCCTTTCAGACCGACTCTTCATCTACTACACCACCTCGACTACAGGAGAGGAGAAAAGAGGGTGACAAGGAGAGTGAGAGAGAGAGAAAGCGAGAGAGCGAGAGAGAGAGAGCGAGAGACAGAGAGAGATATCCCTGTAGGCTCTCGTCAGTTCCAGGCCATTAGTTCTCCCTCACTGGGACTTTGTTTACAGGCAGACATAAATAGAATTGTCCTCCTTTATCTGAAGCTTTATACTGTGGGCTGATGAAGGATGGACTCTTATAGAATCGGTTATGAAAAAGGGTTATGATCTAAAGTACACCTTAAGAAGAGGTAGAATTATGAGGAAGAGGTTCGCGAATAAACTTGGGGTCGCTGTTATCGACTGTTGTTGCTGAAATCTTGCCAAATGTAAAGAAAAACAATTTTAAAAACTGAAAGAGACACATGAAAGGAAAATATACTTTTTGAGAACACAGTTGAATTTATGGTTGATCAAAAAAAATTCTGTTTACATTTTTCTTTAAGCATAAACATATTTTTAGCGACTACATAATAATGTTAATGATAAACAACTTTTTTAAGTGAGAAGCACTCATTTAATAAAAGCGATTACTTACTTAATTATGCAATGTTGAAACACTAATTTTTTTTGTTAAATATGAGAAAAAGTGAAACTAGAACTAAAAAGTACATTTTATGTAATCGACAGTATGTATCATTGTTTAAGGAGCCTATTTATTTGCATTTCGTACATATTTTGCATACATTTTGGTGATGAAACAGCAATTCTGTTAAACGCTGCGGTTTAATGCATTGCTTCCAAATGCTCTTTACCGATGTATATTTTACATTATATATGACCTCAACACATTTCCACAGTAATGTGTTACGATTGAAAAAAGTTTGTCCGCCAATCAGAAAGTTCAAAATCATTTCTTACATACACCTCATTTCCCTTGGCTATGAAAACCATGCAATTTGACAGGATAGTTTAGAAAATTTAAATAAATAAGAAAAATAGGAGAGAAAAATGAGGTGCCATCTGCTCTTCACATCTATGCACATTAATGGTAAACAGGCACTGAGGGAGTGTGTTTGGTGTAAAAGCACAGAGTAATGCTCTAACACACTTTCATATTCCTCAGAGACGTAGACACACACACACACACACACACACACACACACACGCTCACAACACTTCCACAGCTACTGCCCAAAGCAAAATCTGATTGGCTGAGACAGGATGACAGCTGGACAGATGTTCCAGAGGAGGCACACATGGGAGGTTAGAACGCGTGTGTTGTCTTTTCAGCATGTCTGAATTCTGACTCTATGAACAGGAGAGCTGTCACAGCCGGTCTCGCAGACGGATCCCACGAAATCAACGCGGACCGCTTAAGCGAGGAACAGGATGAGGAGAACTCGCACACATCCCAACAGTCCAAAATCCCATCCATCACCTGCAGGTTTCCAAATTCATCTTACTGCTTTACATCTGACAAGGATTTTTAAATCTTAGCAACAAACACATCAAAAGAGATGATGGTTTACTTTTAAATCAGCTCTGCGTGTGTGTCAACATCTCATGTTTCTTAATAGAACTGCAATAATAATTGAAGATAAAATGCCATAAAGTATGAATTAATTCCATTGATGATTAATAAACCTATATTCTCTAACCTGTCAACATATCTTGTGCATGCATCCATATGTAAACACCAGACAGAGGGACAACAAGTTTCATATCAAGTCACAAAACACAGTAAACCATTACCAGTCCAAAGTTCTGGAGGTTTGTTTGTAAGTATAACTAGAAAGCTGTAAGCTAAACTTAAAATGAGTTGAAACAGACAACACTCACAAGGGTGTGATAAAAGGCAAAATTACCATTTCAAGCATAAAACAAAAGAAGAATTTATTTTCGGCATCAATGAAGTGCTTCAAATACCAATTAAGGCGTTAAGCCCTGAAAAAAAATTAAAGCTGAAAATGTCAAATTAAAAGCAAGGCATCCTTGATTTTGAATCAGAATCTAATTTGGGCTTTGAGGCTCTCGGGAAGCTCAAAATTAATTTTTCATCCCAACCTGGAGAACCGAGAAAGGTCTTCAAAGCCTGAGAGATAATTGGCCGCACACAAATTACGCCAGAAACTCGAATCGAGCTAAAAGAACATCAATGACTTTTGCCGGGAAAAGGCAACGCGTAAATTGGGGTCAGAGTCAGATGGTAACATAAGAAAAACACACATGCATTTGCAGTCGAGGTTGCGGGTAGCAAACCCGGATTTTATAAACAATAAAAGCTCGTTTGAACACTCGGTAGTCTACGATACCAGTAAGGGATGTCTACAGATAAAACACTCGGCTTCAGGCCAACATATCTGCCAAAGCTTTCATTTCCCTTAAGCAGCGCAGGCAATTCATTAGTCGTTGGAGGGTCAGCGATTCCTCAACCTCAATCAAAATGTTAATAAATGTAAGAGTCCACAAAAAAAAAAACAAATAAACCAATGAGCAGAGAGCACGCATATCACATAACCGCCGAGTTGTTGGCATATTAGGGGCCAAAGGTCCATGGAATGAAGTTTGTTCAGGGTTTTAAGTGAATGCTATAAAGGTACAACATTTAATAGCAAATAAGGCAACAGCACTGGAAAACTCTTCAAAACCTAAAAAAAATGGCCGGACAGTAAAGTAGAAAATGCCTGGATTGTCTTTTGCTCAACAAAACAAATGGAACAACCATTAGAAAGGTTTCATAGGATGAGACTGGACTCATAATTATACACGACATCTCTCAGAGATAAAAGTGATTACTATGGATGAAGGGTAGGGGGGTGGTTAAAAATTGCTTGGCAACCAGTCATTATCCCCCCGAGGAGTGCGGGGTGACCAGCCGTCCATTCGACTACCTCCCCCACCCGTCCATATACAAACAGTGATAAAGACTGGCGCAATCGCTCCTGACACACAAATAGGTTAACACAATAAAGCCGCCTATGCCCGGCTCACTCGAGGGAGGAAAGTAATTCCAACAGCAGGCAGGAGGTAATAAAGAAGGAGGGTTGGGCGAAAGAGTGTGTGTGTCCGGCTATCGTTCTGTGCTCCACTGGAGGAAGGCATGCAGAAAAGTAGACGCCCGAGGGCCTAATATCACTGTTGGTTTAGAACCTTTGGACAAGAGCAATAACACTAGGCGAAGGTGAAAGAAACTTCAACTTACAGTGTGCTGAACAGGAAAAATGGAGTTACGTTATAGACTTGCGCTGCTGTTCTATCGTTTTTAAATAATATAAAGGCCATTAAACATTTTGCTTACAGAAAGGTGGTTTGGGTGCAAGATATTACATTCAGACACATTATGGATGTCTGCGCCCTTGTGTCCATGCCTGACAAAACATGATACATATCTCAAGAGATTTTCTTATTATAACCCCCTGAATTCCCAGGACATAGCATTAAGACGCCAGCCAAGATGTGGGATTGTTAATCGCACGTGGGCAAGGCGGGAGGCATTGTTTTCTGCAGTCGGTGGAAATTTCATTACCTTTCAACAACACTACAAGAGTTGACTAACAGCCTCAACGGAAACCCAGCCTGCACTGACACATTTAAGTGTGTGTGTGTGTGTGTGTGTGTGTGTGTGTGTGTGTGTGTGTGTTGGCTATTCAAGTCACAAGCAGTGACACGTTCATTGTCACCATCTTGATTTACGTAAGCCACTTTGTCGCCTTTAAATGCGAAAAGAGAAAAATAAACCGCTGCTTTTAACTTTATTTTCAGTGGTAGTTAAAAGTGCAATTAAACGTGTTAAACTTTGAACCGCGCCGCATGACAAAACCCATTTTCCTTGGCTGTAAGCTAAACAGGATTTGTAAACAGGTCACAGTCTATGGCTCCCACTATGTTTTAATAGCCTTAATATGCTGGAACAGAAATGCGAGTGTGCAATTTCACCCCCCACTTTAAAGGCTGCCCACTACAATGTTAATAAATAAGACCCAGGAGCGTGGTGGGAGAACGATATTAGTCACTCCCTCTGCCAGACAATCTCGCTAGTAAACAGAGTTGAAAATACGTCTATTCAAGAATTCCTTTACACAGCAGTTGTGTTTTACAGAACAATTGCTATGGACTGGTCTCGCTTCCAAAAGCACAACAAAGGGACGCTGAAATTTTGTAAAGACGACCATATGACAGTGGGATATTCCAGATTCGACTGTCAGCCTTTTTACCCTTCGGGGGATTAGAAGAACATTTCACTGGGTGAGAACTTCAGGCCCACAGTTTCGCGCTGCAGTAAGCCCGTATCTTCTGCATGTGTCATGTCCTATCGGTGAAGACCATATGTTCATAAAACACTGTTCTTTATCATGACATGGTTGACATAGTTTAGGTGCCGTCAGGCGCGTGTCGATGGGGCTGATCCAAGATAAGCTAAGGGTCAGGAGACATGAGAGATGCAAAACTTGGGTGAACAAAATGATGCAAATGTTTGACAAAAGCAGTGTAAAGAATGAAATCATACATAGACCTTTGGAGAAGTTAATACAGGTTTGGTGTTTTGGTGAATAAGTACCAGATATGTTCGTTTTGGGGTAGACTATCCCTTTAAGCACTGGTCAGAAACACAGTTTAAACACCGCAACCTTAGTTTGCAATTCTAGTACACAGTCTCAGTACACAGTGACACAGTGATGAAATGAGCAACGCCAATGTGTGCGAGTGAGGATATTGCCAAAATTTGTTGCAAAAATGGGGGAAAGAACAAAGATATCTGCAATAGTGCATAACAGAGCCGCCCTGAAAGCATTTCGCTGAATTATGCTGGCAGAGAAACAACAGTGCGAGTGCAAACTCGGTAACTGAAAACAAGAAGCAGTAACTCACTGAAATTGAACTGTTTCTTTTACAAGAAAGAACAGGACGCCCTATGAATTCCCCAGAAAAAAAGTTGCTTAAAACACACTCGCCGTAATTCGCAATGATTGATGCCTTGGTAAACTTTTTAGTCCTTCAGGAGAAACGTGCAGGGCCACTTTCCCAGCATCCCCCACTGTCACCAGCAGGAAATCAATCTGCCCAGGAGGCCGATTACACAGCCGTTTGTTTTTTTAGGAAGAACAATTTGCCCTTCAAAGGAGCTCTATCAGCTCGCGGCCTGCGCGCAGACAGCGACATTGATAAGATTCCTGTCCGCTAGCCCGATTAGCTATGAAGCAGAGTGGGCGTCTTATTGAAGTCTCCGAAGCGTTGAGCTGAATTCATACATCATTTAATCTTCCCTTCTTCTGTTCTCAGAACCATTAAATGACAAACATGTCCACAGGTAACTCTTTCACCCTGAAGATGTGAAAAACAGCTTCCTTAGATGCTCAAAGAGAGTTTGACAGGACTTTGAACCGTTTGAGGCTAAACCTCAAAAGAGACAACTAGGGTTGAACTGTCCTCACATCTGCCAGTGTAATAAAGATTTGACTTGGAACGTTCCACAACCCAAATCCACAACTTACATTTTAGCCTCATGGAAACAGTTTGAATATGTTCAAAATCATTGTCTCCTTGAACCTGGCGAGATCTGGGAGATGGGAGGTCTATATCAACAAAACGTGACTCGCCGTCTCATCTGGATGAGGGTAAAGCTGGCGAAATTTGAAACGGGAGCAAAGCAAAGGCCAAGTAAACAACAACAAGATGCGTTAGCCCAAAATTCCATTCCATCCGCCACGTATCAACACCCTTTCCATGCTTGGATTTTCTTCCCGACACTTTTAATCAATATAACCTACGCATGCGACGCAGACTGAGCCTTTTATGTAGCAACAGGAATGCCATAAAGAAGAAAATCAAACAGTCTCCACCGCAGGTGTTGCACGTTAACAGATGTTGGGAACATTAGCATTGTACGAGCAGCTCAGGGAACGAGGTGGGGGAGAGAGGTTTGGAATTGCGGATTACCAGGGGCACAGATATAATAGCTCTTCCGGAACAATGGCACCTCCTTAGCGCTCAATACTCGCAGAAGGAGCTCTGTTGGAGAGCAAAGACATGGGAGCATTCACAATCCATTCACCGCACTTTCAAAACTAACAAAGACATTTTCTTTTGACACTCTTTTCTATTCTATATTTCGCAGCAGCTGCGGTAAATTGGTCTATTCATTTTTCAAAGTACCAGTGATTTCAAAAATGCAAAAGATGAAGGAGACCAATTCTGGTGGTGGAGCAGAAGTTTAGACACTTTTTCGAAGCTGACGTTTGGACATAAGAGCTGCCATTTTGAACAATACCATGGGCGACAGCTGAATCTGGGACAAGGTCGACATCGGGTCCTGCCTCACCCCCTTCCTCTAACCTGTTAAAATTCAACTGAACCTCAAAACAAGACAAACAAAGGCTGACCAGGCGTTCATATGGCAATGGCCTCCACAGAAAGTTCTTCTTGTAATACTTTGTTTATAACTCAATCATGCAGTCATGAGACAAAACCAGTATTTTAGAAAGAGACTTTGCCCTAAGCAGCGGAAGATAGGGAGGGAGAGAGAGAGAGATGTTGATTCCTAATGACCCACTGTTTGGACACTCCACAGAGATAAGTTCAAGGACCATGTCCCTCCCCTTCCATCCAACTAACCGCTTCACCATCCCCCCAGGAACAGAAAGGGGGTGAAATGCAAGCGTGCTTGTTTTAAGCCATGTGTCAACTACCGCTTTGAACGCTGTGTTACTGTAAAGGCTTATTTACGCTTGAAGAATAGAATAAAAGCATTTGTGAGCCAGCTGGTGTTTTTTGCCTTCCCCTTTATTGATTTCCAGAGAGGAATATTCTGCTGTTTCCAGTTATACTTTAGTAGTGATTATATGACCAGCAGACTTTACTGGGACAGTACTGGTTAAGATATTAGAAAAAAGTAGATTAATATAAAAAGCAGGAAATTAAAGTTATACTAATAAAACAATATTCATAAAAGAACGTGCTCCCTTTCCCAGTTCTGGTTTTAATAAGAAAACGGTTGAGTGATTTCCCCCCATGGCCATCAATCAATCAATCTGCACATTTATCTCTTTATTCAAATGAACAGTGTGTGCTTCTTTAATAATATCCTTCCAAAATTAAACTATCCATCAACATCTGCAGCGAGGGCAGAAACGGTAAAACGGGCCTGAGCTTAACTTCATACCTCTGGAAATTCACTCCTGATTTAATCACACAGAGATCTTTCTCATTCAATACAGTCGGCTGAGGTTGAATTGCACCCAAATTGCGTTTCCCCGTACAGAGGAACCGTTTTGCTGACGGTGGTAAAATCAACCGCGTTTTTGGGTGGCTTTCAGGGCCTAATCCTTCCAAAACATCCTGACATCACTTGCAAACCCGTTCATAATTACCTCTGTTGCGCTTTCACCATGCTGCAGCGTTTAACACATACGAGAACCCAGACCCAGTCATTCTTCAAGATAAATGCCAAAGAAATCAACAAAAACAAGAAACTGACAATGGGAGAAAAATGTAATAAGTTAAGAAAAATGAGAATCGGCCGTAACGCCATTCAGTGACCTAAATATTAGACCATATCATCTCCCCACCAGCAATCTCCCCATCTCCCCCCACACGCTCGGCTCAGCTGAGATTAGCATTATGCTGGAAGCTCTATTTGTTTAGGTGAGATCGAGCCACAGAGCTAATACCGGGCCAATTTGCTCAGCGGGTCACGGATGTGCAGCAGGAGAAGGAAATGAGGCAACTCTGGCCCCCGGAGGTGAACCTTTCCACTCGTACATCACTGAATGTTTTATTCAATAGAGCGGTGAGCATACTCCTTGACAGGTGCCATCTCCACGGGTGGAGGGAGTCACAGCCCTCAGAGTGAGGGACTCTGCTGGGGTAATGAGGCTGCCAGGCCCTGAGGAAGGCCACATGCTGGATCCAAGCTAAGAGCCAGAGCACTAAGCCTCGGGAGTGATGACTTGCAGAGTGGAACGTCCACCGTGGAGCAGGGGGGCAATCGTATTAGTCAGAGGAGCAGAGCAATGAAGGAGGTTCAGGAGACAGATTGTGATATATGAGGAAAAATGAATCCACTGTATAAGCGGGTGATCGATATGCACATTCAAGGGTTTCAATGCGGCTTGATGTTGTGCAATTGATAAATAACAGCATTTGCTTTAAAAGTATGTTAAATTCTTCTGAGGCCGTTGCATCGATTGTCGTAGAACTTTACACACATTCTCAGGCCAAGATAACATTTTAAGAATGAGCACTTTAGCTAGGCATTCGTTTAATCTTTAAAATCTTAAGGGGTTAAAATCTCTGTGAAAGACAATTTGTTCAGACTAACCAACCTGTGTTCGCCGCCAAATAAAACCTGTACTTTAGCCGGTGTCCCTAAAGGACTGCTGATTAGATTTTAAAGAGATAGGGTATGAAAAACATCAGTTCTTGGAAAATACTTGCTACCGTAAACAACACGTGGCGAAAGCTGTTGAGAATGAGGCATCACGTGAAAGGCCAAGATTGGCCCTTGACACTCAAAGCATTTGCCAAATACTCCTTTTTTCCGATTGCTGGCTATAATCCGCTCTTAAAACAGGCACTGCCGCCTTAAGCAACCTCAGGTTAAACCCCTTGCCCCAGGGACACAGTGACGATCATCGGATTACTACCCCCGTCGGGGTTCGATTCTCCAGCCCTTACCAGACCAGATCCACCGCTAAGCCACGGCACCACCATTTAAATTTCCAGACCAAAAGCAAATCATTGGCACACACACACAGTGGCGAAATCAGGACGAGAGCTGTGCTGGCAAGGGCTCTCACACCTTATATTCAGATTCTCAAGCCTGCCATCATGCTGCAACCAGATTGTATGCTTTGAGAGCCCTGTCGCACTCCCTAAAACACCCATAGGCCACATCAAAGCCCATCCTGGGGCCATTCAGCGCCTGACACCTCCGTTTTTACAGCACTTCCTTTCTTTATTGCAGGTAAAACCTTGAAACAAAGCCGGTGTGTTCTACTTCAAACCCTTGATGAGATTATACGGCCACAGAAGCTTGAAATCTCCATAGGCTACCGTGGTATCTTCTGGATCAGTCACACCTTCGCCCCAATGGACTTTTATACTTGGATACAATGTAATGTGATTGCAATTATGAATAAAACGTCAATCATGGGACGGATGGGCCAAAGCTGTCAAGAAACTACAGATGGAAATGAACTTTCTTGACAGACAGCTCCAGATATGAGTAGAAACACACAGAACTGAAGACCCTGAAATGATCATTAATGGATTTATTTCAGATAATTTGAAGAGTTTTTACCATAAATCGCTCTGGGATGCTGACTTTGAAGTCAATGCAGGTTGGTGCCGACGAGATGGAAAAAAACAGTGCCAAAAAATGTATTTATAAATAAAATCAGTAAACTCTCATGTCCACAAGCGAAGTAAAAATGTGTAATCCCTGTTTGGTTAAATCGATCTGCTAGAGTTCATTTCCATTCTATTTATCAAACGCGTATAAAATGTCATCCACAAAAACACGACTTAAATCAGCTGTTTGCGTTAAAGACCACCGAGCAGTTGCCCGCCCCCCAAAAAAATACGTTAACTAGCGTAAACGCGAAAAACTCCAGAAAAACGATTATTCTGCTTATAAATAAGTGCCAATTGAATAAACAGCGATAATGTCCTTAAATCCAAACTGCGTACGGACTTTGGGCTATATTTCATCCACGGAACACACAGGAAAGCCGCTAATAAGGCGATATTCCGTTAATCTGAGGAGCAGGTGCGACCGTTGGACGCCGTTTAATCCGGGAGACGAGAAATCAACGGTCACTTCCAGCGGCTCTCCTCATCCCTTCACTCGCGAACCTCTCGTCGCGATTTCAACACCGCCGTCCGTGAGATTATTCCTCCGAAGGGTTCCGAAGGATGCGGTTGTTGTTCACACAGACGTGCGGGGGAATCGAACGAACCTGCGGGTGTTAATCGTCAGTATTCCGCGGCTCAGTGTAACGCTCACGGGCACTGCGCCTCTCCCCTGCGCCGGGCTGCCGAGACTGACAATAACCCGGAACGGTGCGCACTCTCGCGGCCCCGCAGACCGCCCACCAGCCAATCAGCGCACAGGGGGAATTTAAATATTCCCACGGGTCGGCCAATCATGGGTAATTGAGGGTTGTTACCACGGGGACGCTGTCAGCGTCCATACGTCACATTGGAGAGCGTGTTTTTGTTATTTGCGAGATTATAAATACTGGACGTGGGTCCTCTGAGACGAGCATTCACGGGGTTAGCTAAAAGAGAAACTGTTGTTAGAATGAATAAAGGGAGCACTTTGGTTAAATGTCATTTGGTTAGAACGCGGCTGTGCTCACTTTGGATTTGGGATGCAAAAAATACCAAGTCATGTTATGGGCTTGGCATGAAAATATGGTTTTTACCAAAGAGTTTTAGCATATTTGTAGAGATGTCAATTTTTAGAAAATAATTTTAATTTTATTTTTTTTTTGATTTTTGTTGTTGTTTATTTTTAGATTTTTTTAAAAATAAGTAAGGGCTATATTTAGGATTGTCACATCCATATTAGGATATCTGGATCATTAACAGACACATGGATATTAAAATATTGTAATTATTTTTAGTTCTATAAAGAGCTATCCCTTGTCCATTTGTTGGATATTTTGGAATCGGGTTTGTAGATTTTTTTCACATAAATCTTAAGAAGTTTGTTGTCTCTCAAAATGGGTGTCTATTTTTTTTCACGTCCATCACGCTGTTTATTTATCTTTTACAAAAGACTTATATTGTGATGACGATTAAACTCTTGCAACAAGGGTTTTTTATAATATAAACAGTTGGTTCAGTATACCGGTTAAAATTACATTCTAAGATTTTGATGCAACATCCGTGACGCAAATGTCACGTCCATAATGCTGGCATTGCCCATATGATAAAATCACACGATATATCAGGTACGTGTGTAACATCTGCTGTGTAAAAAATCTATTACATTGAGTCTACATCATAAACAACTTATAGACATCTTCTTGAGGTCTATATAAAAGCAGACGTCTCATAAACCTACAGTATTTGACCAAACAGTGTCTTGATTATAAAATGCAGAGAACGACAACAATGCTAAAAATTGCTATAATCAATAATTTGAATGTGTTTCTAACCTGCTATATAGTATTTCTCCACAAACTACGGTCATTTTTACATGCCACTTTTTAGCTTGTGGGAAATTATCCAGTGTGATATGACATTTGACACATTTGTTTTGTCTCGGGCATAAATAATTCATTAGGTTTATGCGCCCTCATGCAGCCAGACTGCTCGCATTCAATCTTTGTTGCAAATTGCGTCCACTTTAATCAAACTTGAGCAAACATGCACAGAATGTTAGTCGAGTCATCTGCTTATGGAATCAACAGATAAAATGTTCTCCCGCATGCATGTCATAGCTGGAGCTCAATTGATTACCGATGGATTGTTCCCAAAGAGATGAGATTGCATGGTTACTAGCCTGGAGAGAGTGGAAATGAAAGAAACACAAGACTCAGGCCGGTTTAGGATTAATAATGCAGACTCCATACAATTCATAAGGCTATTCCATTCAATTAAAATAGCAACATTCATCTCAAATCAACTTAATTCTTTCCTAAGCTCTATTGAGTTTGACATTGACAAGATTAGAATTATAGAGAAGGCTTGATCCTATAGGATGACCTAATGGCCTGAGGAAAGAATCTGACAGAAGACTGCAGCTCCGACTAATGCATTTCTATGCCTGTCGCATCTGAAATCAACCAAGCCTAAACACAGATTGAGCACATTATGAAGATCTTTTTGTTTTCAATCAAAGAATTGTATAATTAATATGATTTAGCTTTATTAGAAACTAAAATACAAAGAGCACATTTTAACTGCACCCGCAGCTCCTATAAACTTAAAATGGATTTGCCTTTTGTAACGTTTGAAGAATCAACAGGGTTAGTCGTTCTATACAAGCTAAAAGCGGTATGGTTTGTTAGTTTTGATCAAGGAATTCATGTGAATTATGGTCTATGCTAAAATGACCGAAACAGGGTATTTGTTGGGCCCGGGTATGTCACGCACCATTGGGGCAAGTTGTCACAAAAGACAAAATAATTTACTGGAGTACGAAATGTGACAAAGGTTTTTGTGGTTGTTAATGTATTCACTGCGGTTTCCATTAAGAGTGTACAGAATAATTGTTTTAACTGTTATTGTAATTATTTATTGATTTTTTTGTTTTTAAGTACAGTTTTGCGTTAAATCAGCATTCGAGTAGGAGAAAAACAAACTTCCACTCTCCACTTTGTGATTGATGAGATTTCACTAAACAGGAAGGTTGTTCAGTAAATAGCGTTTACGTGACTCACCAGCTTCTAAACTGCACAATAGAAAATGTGTCATCTGTGCTGCGGATAAATTGTTCATTCTGACAAAACTGTCACTTGAAATCAAAATGCAATCTGAATCGAAGAAACTCTCTTATTTTCTTGATCTCTCTTTCTCTCCTCTGTTTGACTCTAAATAATGTGTGTTCTGTCTTTTCCAGACTCCTCAGCCTTGCATTTCTGTTTGCTCCTTGGGCGAAGTAAGGCAGTTTAATTGACCAAGGTTCTTCTTCACAAACACCAAGGTAACAGAGAGAAATCGATGGAACAGAGGCATGGGAAAAAGAGATAACATTGATTTATCTGCCATCAATAGGGCTGGATCACTGAATTCCGCTGCCAGGTGAAACGTGTGCTGTCTGCCAACACGGGAGGATCTGAAAAGGTGTCAGGTGGTCAGAGGACACATAAAGAGAACGAGTGAGCGAGAGAGAGGGAGATTGAGGGAGAGCGAGAGGGCAATGTGATGATGGAGTGCACGGAGGAGAGCAAGGGCAAATAGATATCAGGCTGGAAAAAACCTGCTGATTTGATCTGATGAGATTGAGAAATAGGGAGTCGGGTTTAGGGTCACGGGTATCATGCGCACACACAAACCACTGCGGGTGCCTTTTTCTGCTCTTTGGCCTCGGTTGCAACCGTAAAGGTTAAACAGAGATGTATATTTTCCATGGAGATCATTGACACATCAGCAGTTAATCGGCATGTTTTACAAGGAACAATTTAAGCAGAAAAACACTTTACCTCTAAAAATGTTATTGATCCAAGTGGATGTCACTACGCAATTAAAAATGACCCAAGTATCCATTTTCAATTTGCTTTATGTCAGTCGTAAAAGCATCATTTCAGACACGTGGTTTTTAATGTACATTACATTGGCAATTCACTTAGGAAACAAATTACCTCTTTATGGAAACCTGTCGCATCGCACCTGGTTAGGGCACAAGGCGCCATTGTACTCTTAATCTCTCAATATTTAAATAGTCCTCCTGTAACTTTATCATCTTTTTAACGTATCATTTAATCTTAATAAAACCCTTTAAATTAGCAGGACGTTGAGGCTCCGGTTGAGTATGTCAAACTTTACAATAGCCAAAGTTTGCATTTTAGATGAAAAATGGAGATAGGCTGTTTTATTGGCACAATGAAATTTCCTGATACTATAACCGAAGAGACGTGCTGCTGAGGATTTTGGCTTTGTGTGAGTGTCAAACCTTTGGGTGTGAAGGCCCGTGCTGGCTCCGACGGGTCTGCTTACCTGTGGAATCTGTAAAAGGTGATTTACTCCCCCTGCTTTCCATTGCAGAACAAAAGAACAGGTGTGATCTAGGAGAAATAACAAAAGGATTTTGAGGAGATAAGACCATCGTGTGTGCAAAAGAGAATTTAACCTGGATTATCTTTACCTGCGAAGGGATATTCAGCCACCTGGGAAAAATAAAGCAGTTAAAGTGCCTCCCTAGCTCAATCCCTTTTAAAATGCAAAACGACTCTGAGCCGCTGGCACTGGGCGGCCGGTGATCCGAACAAAAGATCACGACATCCAGATCTCTGTCCTCCCACAGAAAAGACTCTTGCAGACACCGAGTGGCTCTATTTTGACAGAAACCACCAGTGAATTGCCAGTTTTCTCTGTAATCAACAGCTGATTTGGACAGAACTGCCAACAACAGACCTTTTAGGCTTTTTTCAGAGGGCCGTGTGTCAGCATCATGCCTGGCTCTTCTAAAGCACTCTGACACAGAAAACAGGGCATTAGTGCAACTGACAACAACATGAGAGATCTCTGTGTGTGACAGCAGTCATAAGATATCGTCGTGGGGTAATGGTAACATTAGTTTGGATGATGAAAAAGTGAAATGTGCACTCTTTTATAAATGACTACGGAGACCCAAAATAACATTGTGGAACTTACTGTGTGCAAGATCTGTTGTGTTAAAAATATGTGAATGCCATTGTGGCAGACAACAACATTTCTTGCGAAATGGCAAGTACTTTTAGTCCCACTTTAAAAATAGTACAAGGTTTTTAGTGGATGCATGAGGCCAATCACCCCCAAGTGGCACTTAAGAATAAAGTAAATATTAAGAAAGTAAACATGAAACATGTTGAATATCTGATCTTGAGTTGGTATGTTCTTTAAAGAGACTGTGAAAGAACATTCTGGCATCATTTTATCGCCATCTTGTCTTTTCAAACCTGTATCACTTTCTTTGTTCTGCAAAAACTGTCATTGTTCAGTTACATGTTCTGTTCTTGAAAAACAGAAGTACCCAGTTTTGCAAAGTAGATAGGAAACTGACATTGTCTGAGTACCAGCATTCTTCAAAATTTCTTCTATTGTGGTTTGCAGAAAGTCATACAGATTTGTTATGATGAGTAAATGATGCCCGAATTTTCAATTGTGGGTAAACTATCACTTTTAGGGTGCAAAAAATGCCTTAAAGAATACTTCAAGCCAGCTACAAAAGTGAAATGAGTTGAACATATGTTTGCAGATGGACATTTTAACAGTGTGCAAAGCGTCCAAAAACATTTTAGGGTCAGTGTCTCTCAATATAACCATTGTGATTCATAACCGTGTGTTTTTAGGAGAGCAGTTCATCATTATTGTGCCTCATTGAGGTCAGATAAAAAAAGACAGATCGCGTGTGATTTTGGAGAACATTCTGCTCTGACCAATTTCACACCTTCTTTCTCACCTGAAACAGGACCATTAATTCTGACAGGTCCTCTTTGCCATCTGGGATTTTAAGTGCTCTCTCTCTTTCACTGTCTCTCTCAGAGCATCATCATCTCTTTCCCACTCCATCTCTCAGTGATAGGGGCAGACAGACCTGATACTATAGCAAAGGTAAAAAGTCCAAATGAGGAATGTTCCTCCCTTTTTTTCCTTTTAGTATCCACTTCTGCTCCATTTGAAACGGGCAACCGATCACATTCAGGAGGAATACTTATTCTCTGTCTCATAATCAGACCCCTGTGTCGTCACTGCAGGATTTATGAAAGGACTTTTGTGCCATTTCAAGTTCAACTAATTCACAGTTTGCCTTTGAAACTAAAAATGAGACATTCTCATGGTCATTCTTTGCTTTAAAATGATCTGAATTGTGTGTCTGATTAGGGTCAAATGGGGGCACATTTATTAGCCCCATTCATGAGAAATCTTTGCACAGATGCCCTGGAACATTATGCTTTATTAGAATGCTTTTCTGAGAATGGCTTTGAATAAAACAAGACACGTCACTGCTTTTAGCATGAAACGCTTGCTGTGAAATATGTGCATTATTAACTACCTGCCCCATATTGCCTTTGTGTACGGGGTTATACAGAAATCTGAGACGGAGACGCTCAGGCCACTAGAAACCCAACAGAACGGGTGAAAAAAGTAACATGCAATCAGGACTCGGTGGTGGGGGGCCGACTGAAGGAAGCGCTGTGCAATTAGTAAAGTTGCAGGATGGAGAGCTGTACAATTAAATAGTCCATATAGCATTCCGGGGACATAATTGATTCACAAAGTGGTTTTTATTGCCAGTCAGCTCCTGCTATGCCATAAAAAGTGCATGCAGAAAGAAGCTTTTAGATAAATAAGCTGCAGGTGCTCATTTCCATGCTAGATCCTCCGCTGGCTCCCGCCGCCCCGGTTCACCGTGTCATTCGGCGGATGGGGGCTCAGTGTCTCCGTGTACCGTTCTCTTCTCACTTTCTGTGCTTTTTATTTCCCACAATGCATTTTTGATGTACGCCACTCCGTTTGCCTGCATGCCTTTTTTGCACACATCTCCTCTTCTTTCTCTCTCACCTGCGCGTAATTCAGTATTCAATATTCACGTCCACCGTTTCCAACCTCCCGAAGCGGCACCTGCTCATTTCTGACCCGGAAAATCTCCCCGACTAAAGATCATCGGTGCCTGAGCCCGTCCTCGCCTATCTATTAATCAAACTCATCTTTCCTTCTCCTCTGCTTTCTTAAAGGTTGGCTGGGTTTCCTCCTTCTCCATCTGTCAATCAGTCTTTGTTTGTGCAAATCTCCTGAATCTTTCGCTCCGCTCTTGCCGCATTACTGCGTTTAAACACTATTTGTTTCCCAGCTGGCGAGAAGCGAGGCCTTGCAGAGCACCGCTGTTGCTAATCGTCTGTCCACCCACATCCCGGCACCTCCTCTGCCTCTCTTAATAACTCAAACCGTGAATTAGACCCCATCTCTTCCTGAGGAGGCGTTTAGGTGTTGCAGCCTGTTTAGCACCTGGAAATCAGTTTGTCGAGAGACACGTCTCTCTCAATGCAACTATTGTCATTTACAAATGCAGAGAAGGGTCACGAAATCCTTCCCCCAACATGTTTTAATAGGGCTCTCGCTGAGAACTTTACAAACAACGGCGTGCGCACACCTCCAGGCGAAGGTGAGGAATGTCACTGTCACTGTGATTGGACGGGAAACGCAGTCGATTTTTTCTGCGAGGGCGATGGGAATCATCACGCAGCTATAATGTCAGACACTTTCGAATTCTCGCAATCTACAATCACGCGTCATTTTAATCTGCAGTGGTTCTCATCAGCGAGCGTTCCCCGCTGAGAACAGGCCGGCTGATTAGCGCCGAAACTCTCCAAGTCCGAGACGCCACTCGCTCAGCCGACGCGAAGAACCTAAGACTCGCAGGATTTCGGGCCCTTTTCTGTTTCCATCAGCGATCCTTAGAGACTTCCTGCTGAGAAAAGAGCAGGAGCTCTGCAGTCACATCAGATAAAATGAGATTACTTTTGGGTGAGTGACTTTATGCAGCATTTTAATCTCTTAGTCTTTTTTGGGGCCATGTAATCAACTGCCAAAGCAATTCCACCACTCAATTTCCCCTCTCTCTGGAGGCTCTGACAGGCATAAGACCATCTAGGCCTGTCTTTTAGCCGGTGCTAAAGGTTTTACCCTTTGCAGTTTGCGACTTTGATCCCACCGCAAACGGTGGCAATTCGTTTCCCGGGCAACACACTTTCCTCCTGGGTAGTGGTATGTTAATTCAGCTGAGGGTGAAAAGGTAAGAGAACCGATCCGTTTGCATCACTCACGTCAGGGAGAGAACTCTTTAATGCAGCGAAAGCTCTGTTCGGGGAGATACAGAGCTGCCGTGCCGGCTACTGTCATGTCAGGAAACACCCTAACTGATGGAAGGGTGACCAAAATACTTTACATAAAGAGCAACTTGTGCTCCTCCAATTTCAATATGTTTTGCATTAGCATGTTTTCATGCTACATGACACATTTACATATACACATTTGCCAGACTCTTTTATCCAAAGTGACTTTAATCTATATGTTTCTTGTTAGTGTGTGTTTGACCTTTGAGCTACTAAAACAGTGCTCTATCACTTTAGCTACAGCAATATAGAATTCTTAAAAGGATGTTTGGCTAAAAGTCATAATGTAATTTAGATCCTGTGCATGACTTATTGTTCTGTTGAGCTCAGAAGAAGATATTTTGAGAAATGTCTCCGTGAATTTTTGTCTATACAGTGGAATTCAACGGAGGCAGATGTTGTCTTCTGAAGTTTTATGATAATCCTACAGATATGGAAGGACATTTTTAAAAATTTTAAAATTGTTAAATTATTTAGAATACTGCCTAATTAGACTGGTACAAATGTGGTTTAAAAAGCTAAGGAAATTATAGACTTATGCACATATACCAATTTATATTAATTTATACAGATTTCTCTCAATATCTTAACAGGAACAGTACTATTCCTGACCTGTATCATATATTCTATGCATCATAATCCTGATTGTGAGAGGGTTTTCTTTATAGAGCATGACAGATATTTAGTCTTTAAGGAAAAAACAACAACATGAAAACAAAACATAGACGTTCTTCCCCTTAAAAAAAGAAAAGCATAGTTCTACATGAAAATAATTGGATTTAGAGTCTCTCTCTCTCTTTCTCTCAGGCAGAGAGTGCCCATGTCCTTAATAGGTAGTACCCGAACAGATGGAACACAAATTGCTCTTTCCCTGCACCTCTGGGTTCAAGGCAATTTTATCCCGTGTGCCTGTGAAGTTCTCAGATTGCCTCTCTGGCCTTTGAGCTGTGTGTGCTTCAAAGGGCTCTCACAATCTCACACACACATACACATGCACACACACACATACACACATGTACAATGTCATCCAGACCTTAGTGTTTGTAGATTCGCCGACCACAAAAACAAAGCTTGGCTTGGATGATCACCATCTCTGGCTGAAGGTGAAGGGGGCGTGGCCTGATTGGGACATCTGTGTTTCTGTTAAAATCAATGAAGCAAGACCAACCACGTAAACACAGATCAACTTTTTGTACACCCTTTTTTTTATATCAAATTTATATTACTCTTTCTTCAGTGAAACACAAAAGAAGATATTTTGAGAAATGTTGATCAATGTGTAAATTGAGCTCCATGAAAGTCATTAAACGTTTGTTTTTGGTGTGAAAGAAAGAAGATCTCTTGAGATGTGTATCAGTGGAAATCTGTGGAGGCCAGACTTATTAAGTTAAAGCATTCTTCAAAATATCTTCTTAAGTGTTTTCAAGCCTTGAATGACTTTTTTAACTCGTTAAACTTTCTTCTGTTAAACACAAAAGAAGATATCTTGAGACGTCAATGGAAGTCAACATGGTCCAGGGCTGTTTGGTTACCAGCTTTCTTAAAAAAGCAATTCTCAATAGTTTGAGCAACACAGAATACAGTTTTCAAAATCTTAATGTCATTAAAAGACTGTATTTGACTCTTTGTTTGGTTGAGAACATAAGAACATATTTAAAGATAAGTATGTGTATATCATTTTTGTGTGAATTATCCCATGAAGGACCATATGTACCCCTTTCCCCTTACACCCATCATATCCTGTCCCTCTTAAATAAACCTTCTCAAAAAATGTAGATGAAGTTTTTTTTTATTAATATGTCCGGATAGTTTTCAACCTGATCTCATCTAATCTCTAAGTATTTTATAAGCTGTCAACTCTTACTTTATTAAATGTACAAAAATGTACCATTTCTAGAGAAAAGACAATGTGAAGGTCCACCCCAAACAAAACCAACACTGGGATGAAAGTAGATTACATAAAAGTATCATTCACTGAATAGCCACCAAGTACCTAAAATATAAAGTTATAGTTATGAATTGCCATTAATCTATGTTGGTTCTCTGTTGGTTTATCCATCACTCTTCTTTCAGATTCAATGATGCTTCAGCATTTAGTGATGGACCCTTTCGTGGGGAAAATCCATGAAAGACGATATAACAAACTACTCTAGTCCCATTGTTTACCGGCCCATTAACAAACAAACATCAAGCCCCATCTTTCTAAAAACGGCTGACAGAAAAGTCGGCGATTAATCGCTATGGCAACCGGCCTCTTGATTACATACTGCCTGATGGGGATTCGGGATGCAAGGGGACCTGCGGAGAACGGGAGCAAAAAAAGAAAGGGGGAGGAAGCGAATTTAAAGAGCATTGTGTTAAATTAGAGGCCTTTATGAGCGGCAGCGACTAACAGGCCGCCTGATCTGCATACCAAGTGAAGGGTTAACCACGTCCCCGAGGTAATTTGGAACAATCAGAGCTTCAGTTAGCAATTAGTGAATTAACTGTAATGAGTCTGTGGTTGCCATAACAACGAGGTTTTTAAATGACACTTGTCAAAGTGAAGAACACTTGAACGTTGGGGAGATGAGCCCTTTTTTATTATAAAGGCAGGACGAGAGCAGGCGGGGGTCGGAGGGGTCTTGTTTTCTCGGTTGAGGTCCGTTCAATAATCCCAGAAATTATAAGCATTATTTGTTTGTCTGAACAAACTTGAAAACACACCAACAAACAATGTAATTAACCTGTGAGATCAGATCAGGAAGAGTGCAGGATGGAGCTTTCAACTTCACAAACCTGTGCGTTTTAATGCATTTCTGGTGTTCTATGTGCCGGCAGGTTAGTGAGTGTAATAAATGCAGGCAAACAGGGTTCAGTGATGTTTTTGTGTGGGATGAAATATTGCTTTAGAGAGAAGTGACATTGAGCGAAAATTCTGAGAGGAGTAAAATGGATAAATGGATCTCTCTACTAAATGAAATAAGATGTAACATATCGGTTTCCTTTATGTATGGATATATTATGGGAAAAGAAGATACGAGACAAATAAGTGAAGTTTGGACGATGTGTGTGTGTGTGTGTGAGTGCGTGTGTGCGTGTGTGTGTGTGTGTGTGCGTGCATGCGTGCGTGTGTGTGTGTGTGTGTGTGTATTGTGTGGCAATACACATGTTGTGTGTGTGGCAGAGCTGTCATGCATCCTCAGTCTGTGTCAAACTGAGATGCACAGGGTTTCTGACAGGCCGCACACGCGATGTGGAGGAAAAGCGTCTTAAACTGCTTTTAAACAACCCTCAGAGTTTAGTGCTTTGTCTTGCACATTCAGCTCTTTTAATGAGAAAACTGTCTGAAATATGGGGAGAAGATAGTCTCCCAAATGCGAGGGACTGTCACACACACAGACAGCCGTGATGGAAAATCCTTCAGCAAACATCCACAGTAAGTTAAAGCTTACTGTTGAAAGTTACTAAACAATCAAATTGGTCACAGTTAAACTGTCGCTAAGCCTTATGGAAAATGTGCATCTGTGCATAATGAGTTTAAAAGTTGGAAAATATTTTATTTCTCAAGCATATTTGTAACTACAATAATAGTAAAAAATAATACAAATGATAACAATGATAACTATAATGACAATGTTCAAGTGTTCTTCACTTTGACAAGTGTCATTTAAAAACCTTGTTGTTATAGCAACTGCAACTTATATATATATATATATATAATTTAAAATAAGTACTATTTCTCAAATATTTGGTTTAAAATGGTTTTACAAAAAATATAAAAATTAATTGTACAGTTTAAACTATATTATCCGAAGAAAATTTAAGGAATTGTAAAAATGAATCAAATGAAAAGTAGGGGATAGTAAAAATTAAAAGAAATCTGTCACAGAAAAACAATTTGTAAAAATATTAGCAACACAGATTTCTGGCACACTATTGACTACCATAGAAAAAAATGGTTATCCAGTGTTGGAACAACTTGAGATTAAGTAAAACATGCTTTTAATCCATTACATTCATTTTAAGGATGAAAATCCCTTTAAATAAATGTTATTTTTATGTTGAAAAACTTAAGCAAAACAGAGTAGTATACACTACCTTTTGTAGTGTAGTTTCTGCTCTGTTGTTAGAGGAAAATGTTTGCATGTGTGCATGTTTGCATTGAGTTTTTACACGCTGTATATTCAGGCGGACTATAGGGAAATGCTGTATTTATTTCACCCGTATTATTAAACACAGTATGTATATAGTGGTGGGATGTGCGACATTGTGTGGGGTGAGCGTAAGATAAATCACCGCCGTTGCCACATATCTGCTTTGTAGCTCCCCGTACACGCTGTGGGCCGAGCTTGTTACGCACTCTCGTATGCACACATATGAACACTGCCGAGGGGTTTTTAGATGTATGGCTATATGTCATGCACACCCTCGGAAGTCATTTGTGTTTATGCCATTAGCGTCGACACATTCACCACCGCGCTCTACAGAAAATATAACAAAAGTAAAACACACATGCAAAGGCTGATTCACTAATGTAACCAGCATAGCAAATGTAAAACATCCGTCAGACGATCAAAACTGAGAGTGTCTGTGCAAGAGCATCAAGCCTTCACAAAAAAATAATGTATTATCATGGTATGGTAATTGCATCATATAGAACTGTGATACCATGGCCCTGAATTATTAAGATACTCATGTGCAGAAGTACTGACACAATCCTCCAAAGTACTTTAAAGCAAAAGTTCAGCCCGAAATGAAAATTGTGTCATCCTTTACCCAAACCTGTATGACTGTGCGCAGAATAAAAAAATATGAAATTTTGAAGAACGTTGGTAATTGGCATCCGATAACTTGCATTGGCTTTGTTTCGATACAGTAGAAATCAATGGGTGCCACTACTGTTCAAATATCAACTTTCTTCAAAATATCATCTTTTTGGTTCAATGGAAGAATAACACCATTTTGACACTTAACACGCAGGGGTGAAGCGCAAGAAAGACGGTGTTTCATGGTCTAAAAAGCAAAAACAACGTATATGTGGTTTAACATGCCCTATGTGAGATTATGTGAAAGGGCTTTATTGACTGTTTTTTACTCTCTGTTGAGATTGGCAGCTTTATATGGACTTGCTCCTCCCATTTAGAACTCCATTAAGTCCTTTCATAAATCTGACCTCATGGTCCATGTGGTCTCTGAGGGGTCACGGGCAGAGAGATTTGGTGGTTCCAATTGTTACGGGAAGCAGCAGATATATCATCATACTCTTGTTTTATTCCTTATGTCAAGGGTGATTTCTTTGACACATTTCATTTGTTTCATATTAAAATAAACACATATTTGATCTGATATATCACATCATTTGGATGCTGAGAATAAAAATTTGATACAGATACATGATGTTTTCTTAAGTTAATTTAAATGTCTCACAAATGTAAATATTGCACCTGCTGACTATTGATGATAACTTTAAATAAATAATAAAATAACTCATTGTATAGAGTTAAGCAACATAGTCTCTTTTACAAAATTAAATATTTAATGGCCCAAATCACAACAGATAGTGATGGGGCTTGTGTCGCATTAACAACCGGGCACCTTAACCCATGTATGCCTACATGAAAAGAAAGCCTTGTGAGTCCCGGAAGATGTGTCGGTCTCAATTTGTAGCCTGACAGGAAAAGCTTCAGGGCTACAGAGAAAACACTAAAAGCAAATTATGCAAAGTAAAGTTTGTCATAATCTATCCCTGCTTGAACAGACAAGCATGCTGGTGAGCACACTGTCAAAATATTATTGGTATTTTTGTTTTCCATCCAAACCAATAAAAAATAATAAAATAAAACATATCTAAAACAATGCATTTTGATATCAATATTAAAGATTAGAGAAAAGATTTTTTAAAAGGTTTTATTTTTCACACATCTGTCATCGTTATGTGGAATCTATGCTCAAACTTGAATGGTAAAAACAAAATAGCGCATGATACATTTTATAAGACAAATGATTCATCATTTACTCACCCTTTAATCACTTTACTATATGACTTTCTTATGCAAGACACAAAAGAAGATGTTTCGAAGAAAAATGAATGGGTGTCACTGCTGTTCAGTTACCAACTTTCTTGAAATGAAATTACGTTAATTGTTGGGTGAATTGTAGATTTTTGATACACTATATTGGCAAAAGTATTCGCTCACCTGCATTGACTCGCATATGACCTTAAGTGGCATCCTATTCCTAATCCATAGGGTTCACTATGATGCTGGTGTACCCTATGACAGCTTCAACTCTTCTGGGAAGGCTGTCCACAAGGTTTAGGAATGTGTTTATAAGAATTTTTGAACATTGGAAGAAGGTTCAAAAATTCCCATGGATGAGGTCACACACTTATGTTGGACGAGAAGGCCTGCTCTCAGTCTCCTCTCTAATTCATCCCAAAGGTGTTCTATCGGATTGAGGTCAGGACTCTGTGGAGGCCAGTCAAGTTCATCCACACCAGACTCTGTCATCCATGTCTTTATGGACCTTGCTTTGTGCACTGATGAACAGTCATGTAAGAAGAGGCAGGGACCAGCTTTAAACTGTTGGGGGCATGGAATTGTCTAAAATGTCTTGGTATGCTGACGCATTCATAGTGAGAGTGATTGAAATACCTGATTTTGCATATTTGGATGGGTGATCGAATACATTTTGCCATATAGTGTATTTATGTAACTAGCATTTTTTCAACTTGACTTTAAATCTGGTTCTCTTAAAGGGGAATCGTTGCTTCAGGAGAAAAAAATAACTAAATGAGAAAAAAGAAAATGAGAAAATATTAATAACTACATATGCCATTGCTTCTGAGTCTAATCTCTCAGATGCGTATTGTTTAGTCCTCTATTCTGTAGACTGCAATAAAGATATTTTACACGAGCACAGGGATTTTACAACTGAAAAACACAGAGTATGGAATTGTGGGAGAATATCCTGAAGGTATGGTAAAACAGAGGTAGATAAAAAAGAGAAAGAAATTGGATTTAAATCACAGTCTGCAAAACATCACAGACCCCTCATTTACAACCAGATCAAGTTCACAAACCCCACACGAACTGAAGAAACCATCCATTAGTCCTGAGCAAAAAATACAAGCTCCCGAATGTGTGCATGAAGCAGGATTCAGGTGTGCGGACTTGTGAATGCAGCATTAATTAAAATGAATTAGATTTGAGCCGAGCCCATTTTCACCGAGACAGGCCGGCAATACTTTTATTATAGGCAAGGATCAGACTGGCTTATACGGAGGAGGATTCAAGTCAATGGAGGAGAAAGGGGTGAAGATTTATTCAGAAAGAAAAAAAGAGCCCCCAGAAATATCAAGGCTCTCAAATGCAGGTGGTGGCATGAAGAAAATCACTTTCTCTCTCTCTTTTTTACCCTTTTGTTCCGTAGGGACGGCAACAGGAGGAAGTGAAAGAGGTTCAGTGGAGGAGGAGAGCGGGCATGCACATCAAAGACTCCCGTCTGGAGCGTGTCCACACCTTTCCCCATCTCTCTCGCCTAGACACGCGCTCCAGCGGCCTCTTATCCGCCAGACAAACTGCCGTTTTTAATTTGTGTGACAATACGTGCGGATGGTCCCTTATTTGCAAGGGGGAGCCTGGAGCAGCTCCCATTTGAATAAGCACACATCTGGGTTATCAGGGATCAGGAGACTGTGCACACAGACAAGCGGAGCGTGACGAGCTGAGCTTGGCCTTCGTCAGTGGGGCATGGAACCGCAAAGCACAACGTAAGACAGCGCAGTACACTTCAGCTTAGCACAACACAACACGGCATTACACAACGTAACACAACCCTGCACGACACAGAGCGGCTTAGCACGGCAAAAGATGTCAATAGATTACATACAGTGGAGCTGCACAACACAGGATATCATGAAAGAAGATACAGCATTACACAACACAAGACACACAACATTGTATGAATGCACAGCACAGCCTCCATTCGACAAAACACACCATAAAACAATAAATCTAATTTATAACACAGCCTCTGGTTAAAACAAAACACACAGCGACACAACATAACACACACTTCCTCAGCTTGACACTATACACAACAGGAAACACACACACAACAATGCTTGACCAAAACAACACATAGTAACACAGTACACAACACCGCACAGGTCCTGACACACATAATACTAATGTGTAACACATAAAACACACAAAAAACCAAAACACAGCACAGCCTGACAAACATCCAGCAGAACACAAACACTCCACAAAGACACAACGTAACATAAGCGTATAACTTAACACAACAAAGGAAACACACACAACACAGACAGACACAACACACGGCACCACACATTAAACACACACAACATAAAATGACACAATACGTGACACATAACACAGCCTCAAAACAGTCAAAACACACAGCAAAACACAAACATGTAGCAAACACAACATAGCCTGACATAGCACAACACATACAACACAGCCCGACAAAGAACACAGCCTAACACAACACAGCTTGACACAACAAACCAAATACAACATATACAACATAAAACAACACATGTAACACCCAAAGCACACAATCCTACAACACTTAGGACACACAACACAACCTGACACATCGCACAGTTTCACACAACACATGTTACACACAACAGAGCCTGACCTACACACAGCACAAGCTTACAAATAATAATACAGCATGACACAGGAAAATAGAAATGCACATTTTTAAAAGGACAGTGTGAATTAAAATGTATCAGCAAATAAAATATCATAGAAAATCTACATAAATACACAAACATTAAAACATCACAACACAGCATTCCGCTAATCCATGTAACTCAACATCACATAAAAATCCCAGCACACACACACACACACACACACACACACACACACACACACACACACACACACACACACACACACACACACACACACACACACACACACACACACACACACACACACACACACACACAATGACAGACACAAAACAAAAGTCTCCAGACTCCCGAAGTCAGCGGGGTTCCACTTTCCAGGCTTCCCAGAAAACCTCAAATTAAAGACTACACTACACGGAGCCACACACTGGGCTTCTCCAGCATGTCATACTCATGTCTTATTCCCTCGTGTGGAAGGGCGGCATAACCTGAGTGAGCAAGTGAGCATTCTCCCAGAAAATATCACTTCCTCCCACTGTCGGAACTGCTGAAGACACTTTTTGTTTTTGCTTTTTTCCCGTGTCAGCTGCAAGGCCCTCTCGGCGACAGCAGCCTGGGGAGAGAGAGAGAGCGAAAGAGGGAAAGAGAGAGAGAAAGATGCTCCCCCGGGGGGAGGAGTTGCCTCTGGGCCTCAGAAAGCCTATTTACGACAAGCTGTGCTTGTTACTTTCATCAAAATAGAGCACGGAGCTTTTCTTCTCCCCTTGTTTTCTTGTGCTTTTGGCAGGAGGCTGTTATTGTAAAGCACCAGGTTCCATTGTGCTTGACCAGGTACTGAAGGTAAAGGGAGGAGGAAGAGGAGGGAGCGGAGGATTGGAGGAGATCACCCTCTTTCTTCCTCATCGGATTTTACTGTCCGTTTTTTGTGGCTGTGTCCGAAACTCAAGGTAGATGTTTCGCCATCCCAGGACCCAGTCAATGAGTCGGTGCTTTGAAGCCTGATGACGTTTCATGGGACCTTGCAGAACATATAGTTTCTAATGGCTTTAAAAATGCATGTTCATGCTTCTGTGTTTGACTTTAAACCTAAATCTGGGCTTTGAGGAAAAACAGAAAGGTTTGATAAAATACACATGCACAAAATGAATAAAGACAGTCCTGGAGGACAACTAAAAAATATAAGAATAACATATACATAAAATACATGAACTGTAGTCAATGCTACCTTAATTTTTAGTGGGGATTTCAAAATAAAAATAAAAGAATAAAATCAGAATAAATCAAATTTGCATAAATCACTTTTTCAGTTTATTTCAGTTTTCTTAATTATTGTTCCATAGGCCTTGTTTTTTGATGGTTAATTTGAACATGCAGATCAATTAAAAGGAAAAACTTTTGGCCGGTTCAGCACATATTTACCAATAGAGTTTAAAAAGGCAAAATGATGAATTACTGTATTTTACAAATTCTATTATTGCATTAGCAGTTCAAAGATGATGGGTTTAATCCCAATGGAACTCAGATAGAGATAAATGTAGGTGATCTGAAGGTCTATGACCAAATATCTGACAGTTCTTTAACAGACAAAAAATAACATTTAGCACAAAAAATTTCATAACAAAACTTACTTAAAATTACTTAAAATGTTTACTTAAAAATGTTTTATACTTTGACTGAATATTAAATAGTACAGAATATAACTAATATAATACTCTTTTAAATTTTTTCCTTAAGAAGATCTTAAGAATCTGCTTGATAAAATCACAAGAAACAATTTCAGCAAATTCTATTCAAAAGATGACTACACTGAAGATGATCAAATATAAAATGTTTTTTTTTAAGTAAGTTAAGCTATGACACTATCCAATTGTTCCATTAACTTATTATGTTTCTAAAATGTGGAAAAAATATGAATGCATAAATGAGTGTCCCACAACATTTGAACTGTAGTGTACACTTTAATGTACTATAATCACTACAGCCAACTGTATACATAAATGCATGTAATGTGTTTTCTCCATAGGTCCAGGGATCCTGGCAGACAGATTGTGATGCAAACACCATACCCACATAATGTGCCCCTGTCCAGGCGGTGAAGGCAGCACTTCTGATGTTTTGGACACAGCCCATCTCTGTCTTCAGCAAAGGAGAACCTGTAATGTCACAGAGTGTGCGCAACCTTTGATCCTCAGCTGTACTCCATCAAGTTCAATTAGAGCCGCTGCTGTCCCTGGCGGCCCCGTTTGTCATCATCTATTGGCCTGCACACATTCCACATATTGAAGGAGTGGACAGAAAATCAATAAATAGGATTGAGCTGCCAAGGCCTGCAGGGAGCCCTCTCTCTCTCTCTGTCTCTAGTCTCTCTCTCTTTCTGTCTCGCTCTTTGTCTCTCTCTCACCCTCTCTCTCTCTTTTGCTCCTTATGGAGTCTCGGCTAAAGCAATTTTGAGCTCTGCTCCATCACGGCCGCCGATTTTCACCCGACTCTACACTGTCCTCAATTTCATCAGCAAGCGAAAAGGCAGTTTTTGACTTTCCAATCCTCATCGCTCTTTCTCTACCGATCTGTCTGCTTTTTCCGTCACACATACACTCAGGTTCAACCACCACTTGTGCATTGTGGTGTCTCGGAAGTGTTTCCTGGAGCATGACCTTTCAACCTGTATGTCTGACTTAGATGGACTGAAAGCTCACGTGTTTTATCGGAGGGTGATATGATCTGGTTATCTGGTTTTAAATTACATGTACTTCTCACATCACATCATCATACCCCTGAAAATAATATCTCAAGTGGAAAATTTGAGTTGTAAATATAGTAAAAGTTTATCAAAGTTCATTTGTACAATATTTCTTATTCTATACCATTTATGACTCTTAAATCACTCCTAAAACTTCCTTAAATCCACAGTAGCTCACACGGTAGAACAACATATTATCAGCTTACTATTTTAAATATCTATCTATTTTATATCCAAAACATTGTTTAAGGGATAGTTAGTCCAAAAATAAAAAAAGTGTCATGAATTGTTTGCTCTCTATTGGTTCCAAACCTGTATAGATTTCTTGTTAAGTGAAAAGAGCGAAGAATATTTGGACAAATACTTGTAACCAAAACAAACCAATTGACTACCTAGTAGGATAAATGAGAATCATAGTCAAAAGTAGCCCAGAACTTTTCTGATGTCCTAAATTCTTCAAAATATAAAGTAAATTTTACTACCATGGTTGTCAACAGGATCCCAAAAGGTTTGGCCATACACATTCTTCCAAATATCTTTCTCTGTGTTCATCAGAACAAAGTAATGTATACAGATTTGGAAGACCTCAAAAGTAAATTAATTATTTATTTGTAAATTAATGACATTTTCCTATTTGGGTAAACTCTCCCTTTAAAAATCCGTACCATAATATTTAATTCACATATTTGTATAGCACTTGTCACAATGCATTTCACTTCATAGCGGCTTAACAGAAAATGTGCTTTAATGGTACCAAACAATCCTGACGTATTATTGTAAAATAACATACATTGCCCAAGTGTTACATTTTCTCAATTTAAGTAAGCAATTTTTATTTTACTTTCAATTCTATGCATTGTTGCGAATTGATTTGACAAAAGTCAATTTAGTACAATTTGCAAAAATAAAAATAAACGAGAAAACACATGGTACAGCATTTATTAAACAGAACCAATTTGGGCGGACAAAATGTTTTCTTAAAGCTACATCACATGAGTACAGTTCAAACTCATTATAATGGGTTTCATTTCTACGCGAGTTTCAAAATCTCCTTAAGAACACATGAAATGCCCAGAAATGTACTCGAAAAATTCAACACAATAACGCATGTCAAACTGCAACAATCTACATGAAGGACACATAACTGTGTTCAAAAAGAGCAGCGAAACAAAACGACTTTTTCATACTTTTGCTCTTTCTCTCCCACACAATAATTTTGTCAGCACAGGTGCACAAACGGTCCCCTGAGACGCCCCTCTATCCCCGCTGACAGAGCTCTCTCCTCTTTCACCCGGAGGAAAAGTAACAAAGCCACTCAAGGTCAGTGACTCCTTGACAACCGCTCCATCTGCAAGGTATTATCATTTCATTACCTGTCTGCGTCAAAAGGCCCCGCTGTTTTCCCTCAGATTCCATTGCCATAGTAACTATTGATTTATTGTTTGTTAGAGGCCAATGGTTCCTGGATGATTTGCTTTTGATAGCGTATGACAAACAGCTGCACTTTGGGCCATATTTGTTGTGGTTTGTGTGTGTGTGTGTCCAGTCTGTATATTTTGATAGACAGAGATCACGTGGCTAACTCAGCAGTCGAGATGACCCCTGATGCCATATTGAGCTCTAACGGACCTCCTCGGTACAGCTGCTCATGGTTGTAATTACCAAAGTTTATTTTCATCAGCTTTCTCTTAAGCTTTGTTTACGGATAGAATGCGGAACAAACGGATAAGAATCCTCCCACCCTTTAAGGCAGCGGGATCTATAAAGTCCTCCATCAAAATCAGCTCTCACCCTTTACGAGAGCATTAATCACCGGTCTCTGCTCTTCAAAGAACCTTCATGGTGTCACTGTGCCGTCTTCAGCCTTTCACCATCTACTAACCAGATGTGACATTGCGTATTTCTTGTGTAACATTTATGTGATCTTCTATTTTTTGTCCTAACCAGGAGTGAGTGTGATTTTATATTATAGAAAAAACTTTTAGCATCCAGAATAAAGGATTGTGTTTACTCAATATGTATCTGCGTACTGTTATATACTGTTTATTATAAAATATACATGGGTGCATTAATTTAATAAACATTTCAAATATACAAATTATTTAACAATTATTTATAAATTCAATTACTTGTAAATATCAATAAATTCTTCTTAATATTTCCTTACAATACACAGATGTGTATGTTTTTGTGTTAATATATTAAATATTAATATGCACAACACAGATAGATTTATTATGTAAACAGAAACTCTAATTTTGGATGTGATTTATTGTGATCTATCGCGAATAATCGATTGACAGCCCTAGTTCTAACATCAAACAGGCGTGCGTCTCTTTAATAAATAAGCCTTTCTGGGCTATTCACACCAAGAATAACATGTTATACATTAAAATGGGGTACACCTTTCCACTTTTTTCAAGTTTTTAAATGTTTCTAATTTCTAATTTCAAATTGTACCTTTTAAAATTATGAGTTTCAGAAACTTACCTACATGGGAAAGTTTTTAATACATTTTTAAAATAGAATTTAACATGTAAAGAGAATTTATGAATTAAGAATTATGGTTACAGTTCTTGAACAGACAAAATGACAACTGTAGTCAAAGAACCCCAGAACTGTTTGCTGTCCTACAGTATTCAGCTATTAACACATCTAACTTTGTGTTAAACAGAACGCAATCTTAAAATTTGTTCAAGAATTGTTTGGTCACAAGCATTCTTCCAAATATCTTTCTCTGTGTTGATCAAAACAAACACTATACCTTTAATATAGTTATCGTTGTCTCTATAGTTATCATTTTGTTGTGAAAGATTTATTGGTACGTCAAAATATAATTACTTCATTCATAGACAGAATAGATTATAGAATCATGTATTACTTTGGCATATTTGGAAGTCAATAGATTTCGATTTCATGCTGACTTTAAGCAACTAAAAACCTACAGAATTACAGACACACATTGTTATCAGTGTCAGGAAACCAGACGTTGTATTACTTTGTGCTGTGCATGCTGTGAAGCAGAAACCAACGAAAGCCAGGCAGCTTTAAGAGTTTTCTAAAGCACAACCAGAGTCCCATTAAACTGTGACCAATCATTGCCTCCGCTCACCCTTCCCTGTTAAAGAGCTCCATTCACATAATTTACAGCACTCAGTCTTTGGTTTTAAAAGCCAGAGAGAGACTGAGGGAGAGACCGAAACTGAGCTCTCCGGAAGACCCTGGCGAGTCCCGACGCTGCCGCTGACTCGCAGTAAATAAATTAGGCAGGCAAACGAGGCAGGTCGCGGGCCGGGAGCTCAACCTCACTCTGGCTAATGACAGCCCTGGCTGCAGCCACACCGCCCTGGAGCTAACAGGTGGAACTGCTGATATTAATGACTCCAGGTGGGCCTGCCAAGCAGGAGAGACGGGGGAGAGAGAGAATGAGATAGTGTGGGAGGATTAGAAAGCTGAGGCCAATCCAAAAGCAATCTCTCATCTGCAGTCCTAAACCCATTTTACAGATATGCTCGGAGGAGAAAAGGCAACAAAGCAGTTGTAAATACTCAGAACAGACTAGTGGCTTTGGTCTTGTCTTCCTGAGGTAAAGAGAGGGGCGTGATTTAGACCCCCTTTACCAACCCACAGGTCTGTTTAATCTTGCAGAGGAGGAAAGATTTGAGAGGTGTATCACAGTCTGTACTTCTTTATCCCAAAGATGATGTGTAATGTCATTTAAAACCTGTTTAAGACTCCATTTTGATGTGAAACACAAAAGAAGATATTTTGAGAAATGTTTCAGTGTTGTTTGCTTAGTGAAAATTATCTAGCTTGCATGTAAAGACACGTGCATTAAAATTTGCCAAAACTAAAACTTATTCATTATTTATTTGACATCATGTCATGTGAACCGTGTGAACCGTGTGAAACAAAAAAAGAGATATTTAAAAAAATGTCTCATTTGTTTTGTGGTGTCAAACATCTTTTTTGAACACACATGCATTGTATTGTTTGTTTAACAAATTATCTAATTATCAATATTGTTTGTTTAACAAATTATCTTTTAACCTGCATAATAACATAAACAACATAAAATGATTATTTTCCCAAAAACTAAAATTCTGTCATTCACTTATTCACCATCATGTCATCCAAAACCTATTCAAAAATACAGAAGAAGATATTTTGAGGAATGTGTGGTTTTGTTTCAGTAGGGTCAAATGTTGCTTGCTTAACTTAATACCTTGTAGCCTAAAATTTTGTCAATAATTATTTAATTTTACATCATTTAAATTTTTGTGTCCATAATGTGCAAGTCAGTGTGGGTCAATGTTGTTTGGTTACCAAAATTCTTCAAAATATCTTCATTTTAGTTTTGCAAAAGAAAGAAAGTGATACAGTGTTTAAACAACATCATTGAGATAAATTCAAGGATTTTCTTTCCTTTGGTGAACTATTCCTTTAAGGACCTTCATCCCCTTAAAACAGAAAACCAGTGACTCAATTACCTGTGAATTACGAAGCTGCTCATGGCTGGAAACAAGAGACGCAGGACGGTAAATAAACACGCACTCAGCCGAGCCAGTGGCATCCTCCTTGTTTCCTTCTTCCATCCTGTCTTCCATCCTCTCAATCATTTTGCAGATGTGAATCGTAATCAGTAACAAGAGAACAGCGCACATCAAACGGCGGGGAGCGGCTGGGGTCTACACAGCCACCTAATAAAAAGCAAACAAGCCATAAATAAAAGGGAATTTTATAGAGGGACGTCTGTGGTGGGCTGGTTGAGAGAGGCTGAGGAGACATCAGAGACATCAGAGAGAGAACGTGGCATGACATCCGCTGCTATAAATACAGTAATTCTGGGTTTTAATGGTAAGAAGGTCGGGCACATAGAGAAGGGTTGTAATGGCAGATCTTGAGATCTTTGATGTGGCAGATGAGCAGGAACCGAACGGCAACCCCGACCCTCGGGAGAGGAGAGGTGAGAGAAGTCCACGACTTTGGTTACAGATCAAACGCATACACAAACATCCAAACATCCATTTCTACCCAGCAGATGTTTCATACGAAGGATTTAAAGTCAACATGAGATGAAATTGTATCTGTTTACTTACTCTTATTCTTAATACCCATGCTGGGTTTATTCATGGAACAAGAATAAATAAAGTTTGCCTGCTTTTTATCAAAACAAAGCTTTTTGACTTTTTTTGGTTGAAGCAACAAGGTCTTCGAAAATGCGTGTTTGCTTTAAGGTTCAACAATAAATGCAGATGCTTCTCACAGACTAATGAATAAATTAAGCTTTTTAGTCCATATAGCGCTCAAAGGCAACATGCTGAGCAAACTGTCATAGCTGACAGTGTTTATTCTGAGGCCTTGTGCTTTTGACACCTCGGTGAGATGGTCTTTGTTGAGGTTGACTTTGAAGGCCTCCGAAGAACAATAATCAAGGCCTGTCTTAAAGAACACATGGGGATCAGAGGAGCTGTGTTCTCAGATTGAAAACAAATTGGTTTCACCTCTTCAGACAACCTCATGCAGAAGAGAGAGTGGGAGTAGTTTTTGACATTTCATCTCTACTTATTATTTTTCTAAATGGGATTTGGAACACAGCTGTGATTCATCATCGCAAAGTTTGTTTTGGAAAAGAGCGTCTGATTTTAAGAGACGTGAGGGGAAATGATGCCGGCTGCCATGAGACTTTATATTGCTGCTAATTGTTCAAATAATTTAGAATTTTGTAATAAAAATGTGAAAGATGAGCTGTCACGGTATGCTTAATGGTTTCACAGTGAAATGCCTAAAATTAAACATTGTATTTATAAAAAAAATATGTATAAGCTTTGTATATGTCCTGGTCAAGAGTCTGAATTTAAATAGGTTCATATATTTGGTTGATAGGTCAACCAAATATAGGAAACATCGTCTTCATTTTGTCATCCTCTTGACTTTCTTCATCAACACACAAAAAAGAATGCTTGAAAAATGTCATAATGGAACAGCTGCCTCACCTATTTACTTCTATTGGACCAAGGGCATGGTTGCCTTTGCTGTTTGGTAACCAACATTCTTCAAAATATCTTATGTTGTTTTCTGTGGAATAAAAGAAGTTAAGATAAATAGGTTTTCAGAATTAAATTCTTTGGGGAACTTTATTGAACACATTATTATGCAACTTTATTATACAACATCTTTTTATTCCCAATAAAAGATTTCTTACCTTCTAATTTAAAATGTTTTGTGGCAGATTTTTGTGTCACTTTGCATATGGAATGGTGGGAGACTGGGAGGTCTCTGTTGATAGAATCCAACCCATATAAGTCCGTAATGACATGCAGGCCTCTACTTCCTGCATGCAGACCAGCATAACCTCACGCATAATTTCCTGCATGCGTGTGTGTGTGTGTGTGTGTGTGTGTGTGTGTGTGTGTGTGTGTGTGTGTTAGTGTGTGTTCGATGGCCATTAAGTTAGATACGTGTAAGTTTTCACCAGGCGCTACGTGTCATTTCCTCCCATCACATGACTGACTGAACAGGTTTCACCAACAAATCCATAGTTGACTGTTCTCCTGAACAACAGCAGAGAATATTCTAGAGCATTTTCGAAGAAAAAACACAGTCGACAAATTATGGGAATAGAAAAACTTTCTACGGCTCATTTCCTTCTTGTGTGGACAAATCATTAAAAAAAATTGATTGAATGTTGTTTCCATAATGGATTCAGAGGAGAGGATTTTCTTTCAGAAAGAAAAGTGATGCAATCAAATAATGTGGCACACCAGAAACAAAAATATGAATTAAATCTTTACATATAAAACATGTACTTCATATACCTGTGTACTACGTATGCAAACAAATATATTCAATCAGCTGTGGACAATATCAAATAGCAGTATTTGTATATGGGCTATGTATATGTATGTATATACATATATATATATATATATATATATATATATATATATATATATATATATATATATATATTTATACACACATATACATATTCATGCATGCCTAATCACTAAATACAAAAATATAAAAATAACATAAATTATATAGATTACATTTTTTTGTTGTGGTATATATATATGTTTTTTTTCAACATTCTTCCCGAATATACACTCTATTTTGCCCTAAGTATTCGCTCACCCATCCAAATAATCAAAATCAAGTGTTTCAATCACTCTCACTCTGAATCCCTCAGCATACCAAGACATTTTGGACAATTCCATGCTCTCAACTTTGTGGGAACAGTTGTGATCTGACCTCTTCCTCTTCGTACATGACTGAGCATCAGTGCACAAAGCAAGGTCCATAAAGACATGGATGACAGAGTCTGGTGTGGATGAACCGGTCCTGACCTCAACCCGATAGAACACCTTTGGGATAAATTAGAGAGGAGACTGAGAGCCGGATCTTCTCATCCAACATCAGTGTGTGACCTCATAATTGCTCTTCTGGAAGAATGGTCAAAAATACCCATGGAGGAGGATAAACACACTTCTAAACCTTGTGGACAACCTTCCTCAAAGAGGTGAGCTGTTATAACTGCAAAGGGTAGACAGACATTATAAGAAACCCTATGGATTAGGAATAAAATGTTGTCTAAGTTCATATGCGAGACAATGCATGTAAGTGAACACTTTTGACAATATAGTGTATATATATATATATATATATATATATATATATATATATCCATGATTTTAAACAATGACATCCTAATGTATTACTAATAGTAATCTTGGAAACAGTGGTGCCGGCTCTCTTCACGGCATTGACCAGCTCATAGACTTTTGACTGATTGTGGGGTATATATATATATATATATATATATATATATATATATATATGTATGTATATATATTCATATATATATAGGTAATGTGTATTTGTTTACAAACACTCTTCCCACGAAGAATGGAAGATTATACCTATAACCACATCCACATGTTCCCATACATAAAATGAGCTGTTTTATAAGTAGATGTAAAATGTTTTTATATGTTTGCATGTCTGTGAGGTCCGCAAATAAAGATATCTTATAGGGTGGCCATTTTCTGAGCAATTTTCTTAATAGCATGTCAGTTACTTTTAGTGATGTTTCCTACAAGTGTGGACTCCCCTTTGAAGTGCTGAGAGTCATCTTTTTAACATCATCCTCCTGATGCTTGGCATCAAAAACCATTTCCCTAACTCATGAACCATGAAACCTTGGCAAGACTCTTCCTCTCCCGACGGGGCGTCTAAAGTCTTAGGATATAGGGTTGATATCGGTCACCTCTGAGTGTAATTTTAATATCGCTAAATAGAAAGTGCTTCCTGAGGCATTTAGTAATCAAAGCTAAAGACAAACCGCCGGGGGGTTCATTGTACAAAGAGCTGCTCCGGGCCCGTGGCTAATTGCTGAAATGCACAAATGGAGGGGAAATTCGATGTGACGTGAAGCGTGGTAAAGATAATACCAGCGCTTTAAAGGAACGGCGTGCGTGCGCCTCTCTGACGGGGCCTGCCAAATACAGGGATTGAAGGTAAGGCCTGAAAACACACACACATTTATAACCTCTCGTGTTTGCTATAGAAAGAACGCCGAGCTTGCGCTTTGTTTGATCTGAATGTCTGGCAGACCCTGTCATAACAGCCAAAGAATGGCATGAAGGGCTGAGCTTATCGTGGTTAATTTACACCTGGCAAACCTACATCGAATTTAAAGCAGCCGGCAGCAGAACTAAACACAGATCACAGCCGGCAGTCATGTTATGGTGTAACAGAGATGGCGCGGATTGCACATAATGAGGTCAAACTGTAAAATCGGAATCGGTGTAAAAACACGTTCATAGTGCAAGGTTTGTAGTTTTGTGCTCTGAAGTTGTGTCGAATTCTGTTTATTCAGGTTTGGGTTCGTTTTCTATTATGACGACACGCCGCCTGATCTGAATCCATATTTCATGACTGGGCATTTGGTACCGTGGCAACGGGCTGCGGGGGCCAATGAGGACACAGCGGGGAGCTCCAGCTGTGCAGCTCAATTTACCCATATGCCTCTGATGCTGTTGTCCACCCCTTTACCGGGAACTTCACTTCCTGGCGGAGAGAAGCGGCGGGAGATGGGAGTATGCTGAACATGCAAACCTCACCAATAACTACAAATATAGATCAACACACACAGAGTGATCCTGTTCTTCTTCAACATGGAGTCGTTTGAATTCTGATCGATCATAAACGAGCACCGCAATAATAAAAAGAGACCCTCATATCCTAAACCTCATTTAACATTTCCTTTGTGTGTGTTAGTAGCTGTGAACGATCCTTGAAGTTATAAATTCCCATGATGTATCCTTGTCACTTGTGGTGGTGTAGAAACTGAAAGCCCAATTGACCAATGACAGTAGAGTAGAATGTTTGACTAATCAGAGTACACTAGGATGTGGGCCTTAAAAAGTCAGAAACATGTCTTCTAACCTTGACTTATCAGTTTCTGAGAAATGTATCCTTTTAATTTATCTTCAAAGCTTACTTCTCACATAACTGTATATCGTTTCCAAGGATTTTAAAGAGGATTATAGAAAATAAGACTGGCGATTAGAACCGAAAACATGCAGTCCTTTACCAATACCATCTCTTCCCATCACTTTTCATTTAATCCCTTTCGGTAAAAAAGACAAAGAATAGACTATTTTACAGTACATACTGTATTTAAAAACACATAGTCCTCTTGGCCTTAAATCACCTCTTAGATCCTGTACACACATCATTAACACACATTTTATAATTCTATAATACCCAAATTTAAACTACAAAATGCTCAAGTTTAAACTTGGGTGTTCTGTGATTTCATACACCAATTGTGTTATTTTTCAAAAATCCTCTTAAAGTGAATTGGAAAGATGTTGGCGACGAAAAACCAATGCAACCCATTGACTTTTATTTTAACCAATGCAAGTCAATAGGGATCAAAGGTTTTTTGCTACCCACATTCATCTCTTTTGTGACAGGAAGTCATACAGATTTGAAAGGACAAAAGGTTAAGCAAATGATGACAGAATTTTCATTTTACGTTCAACTAATGTACTTAACTGTGCTATTTTGAAGCACTGTAAATAGAACGACGATATTTATTTAATATTAAGCAAAAGAAAAATCTATTGCATTTTTTTACACTAATGGACTGTTGTTTTATCTTTATATATCAAAAACACCTATACAAATGTACGTCACCATGCTGAACAATACAATGGTTTGGGAACTGATAAAAATCCATGGCATTTGTCTCACAGAAGAACCTCTTTTCAAGTCTGGTGCCTAATTTATGAGTAATGGGCACAGAATGAAATTGATCACAGATGCTGACAGCTGGCCAGATGTATTTTTTACAATCCAAGTGTCACTCACTTCAGATCCAATTAAACACCACAGCTGTGAACGGACAAGCAAGTGACTCCCGTTTATTTCATGCATCTCAAAAAGGACCAACCCAAATCCAAAGCCCTCAAAATACAAAATGATCCCATGCATACTCCTTCTACATTGGGTCATGAAATGGCATCAGCCACGTACTCCTTTAAACTTACAAATCGATTGACCGAAGACCTCCTCACAATGGGGCACGCTTATCAGAATACTCCGTTTTGTTATCCACTTTGTTTGAATTAGCCGGGAACAAAGAACAAAGTCAATCATTTCTAAGCTGACATGACAAAATCAGGATTACATTGAATGTGTAGGAATGCGAAAAGACAAGAGGTCAAGTGGATCAATAGGATTTCATCGATCAAATCAATAGGCAGGTTATTTCTGTCTGAAAGCTTTGGAATTTAAGAGCGATTCTTTATTGCAGTTGATCTCCCTGGATGCAGAGCTCAGGATGGTTTGGCTTGTTTTCTAAAGGTGCATTTAGAATAACAAGGGTTATCGGTTAGCAAAATTACACTGATTCTGCAAGTCTAATAACATTATTCTGATTAGACAAGTATAATCTCTCTGTCCATCTCTCTCCGGGAATGGGATACTGTATCCCTCCCTCTGTTTTGCAGATGGAGGGCAGATGGCTGCTGCTTCTCTGATGGCAAATTTCCATTTTCTTAAGGTCAACAACCCACTGCCACAAAACAGGCAAAGAAGCTCCAATAAACACTCCTCATTTGCATTTAAAATAGGGGTTGAAGAGGATCAGACTGAACGGCATTGTGTGCTTTTCTGTATGGGCTAAACACCACATGAAAATCCAGAACACAATAAAACCGTCACTTTTAATCATGCGTTTGGTGAAATGTATGGCATATGATTTGTCAAGTCTAGTTTTCTTGATTTGTCAGATCTTGTTATCATTGTGAATATGTTCATGATATGTGAAAGACTTGGCAATGTGTAATGTAAATATGGTGGCCTGTTCTGCTGGCGATATTTCAAAGTAAAAATCAACCACCTTGAAAGCTTGAAATGATTCATGAAAAGAGATTTTTTTTGGCAAAGATTCACATTTGTGTTCTCAAAACTGTTTGAACTATCAGATGTTATCTCCTCAAGTTCCCAAGCAGAAAACGCTTGCCTAATTTAAACGGTTAGACCCGTAGGACAGAAAATCACACGATACCTCATAAATATTTCAAGCGGTTCTACTAAACCGCAATGTCTCATATGTGTCTGCTTTGGACTATTGAAAGAGATCACAGCAATGTCACAGACCATTCTCAGATTTGACAAGTTCATTTTTTTAGGCCAATATTATAACGCTATTTTATTTTATTTTATTTTTTAGTTGCACTTGTTTAATTTTTAAATCTTAAATCTGTTCAATTAAAAAAGAACACAAAAGGAGATATTTTGAAGATTGAAAAGATTCTTAATCCTTAGAAAACAAAAAAGAAGCAAAAATTATTTTAACAGACATTTCATATCAAAACTTTATGACTGTCTTTTTTTTTTACCAAGAACTGATAAAGGAGATATTTTAAAGTAAGTTGAAGAACAATGGCACCCATTCAGTTCATTTGTATGTACAAAACCAAATGCATGGGTGCCGGTTGCCAATTTTCTTCAAAATTACTTCTTTTATGTTCTTCACAAGTAATTAATTGTTGCTTTATCAAACATAAAAAACATACATTCTTTTAAATACAATTATGTTATTTTGAGATCACAATCACCTATTCACTTGCATTGGTTTTGTGTCCACAATAGAAGTAAATTGGTGTCACTGTTGACTGCCTTTCTTCAAAATATCTTCTTTTGGGTTCTGTAGAAGAAATAAGGTCTCACAATCACAGAGGACCAAACTCCCAGCCTTTGCATTTCTAACAGCATTTGCTATCAGTCTTACCCACTATTCAAGTTCTTAAAAGCATAAATGTAACACTTGAGAAATTACATCCAGACTCAACACTAAATAAATCTCAAACCAGCATTTTCCAAACCCCAACCTTAAGAACTTTATAACCTTTGACCAAAACATCATCCAGACATTTTATCTTGGTAAACTCTGACAGATGTCGTCCATGCTCTATTGTTCTCCATATATGCGTCTTGTTTAATTAATAAAAAAGTGAAGCTTCTCCGTCTCCTGTAAGGACATTGTAGCCGTGGCTGTCTCTGAGTCATTGATTGTGACTAACGGTGGAGACAGTAATCCTGTGCAGGTACTAGATTGCCATGGCCCTGATCAATAGGCCCCGCACGAAGGGAGGTAATGCCCACAGCGGCAGCAGCATTCATCAAACGGATAACAGGAACAGAGTCAACACTGCCCACAGACTCTCTGTACAGCACCCTGCTTTTAAAAACAAAGCATGTAAATACTTCATCTCTGAGCTGAAATTTAAGTCAAGTTTGTTCTGGGTGAGCTACAGCTCGAGTTAAAGAACCTCACAGAGGACTGTAAACAGCAGAATGAAGGATGTCTTTCCTGACACGGGAAACAGACTGACATACAGGCGTTGTGTATACAGTGTCTTGTGTCTCTTCTGCGCTATAAAAACACAGTTGTCAAAACATACTAGGTTTCTCATTTTTCTCATAGCATTTTTCTCATAAGGTTATAAATGCGGAAACAGCATCACATCTTTCATAATCTTCCAAATGTTCTATTATATTGGAGATAAATCAAAGGCATGTTTGTTGTGACTCTTTCCATGAGATTTACGATCTCGTAAATGTCTCAATTGTTTCTCCTAGACAACAATGAGATTCAATAGAGAGCAAATTGATTTTTGCTTTAGTCTACACTGTCTCACAAGTGGGTCTTTTAGAGATCTCAACTTAGCTCCATTACTGATCATTATGTCTCAGATATTTCTCATTAAAGTTACCGAAATCCTGATTATTTACAGTACAATGAATAAAATAATCTGCTTGATACTCTGGCAATTCAGAGTACTCGAGTAAAAAGTAAGATTCAGTCATTATTACTCACCCGGTTTTCATTTCAAACTTGTATGATTTTCTTTAGTTCACTGAACAAGAAGATATTTTGAAGGAAGTGAGATCGTTAAGTTCTATGAATTATTCAATGAATACTATCAACTTTGATACACTTTCTTTTCCCCATGGAACACAAGAGAAGACAATTTGTAGAATGTTGGCAAGCTAGTTCACTTCTAATGCAAAGACAGAAAGTCAATATCAATGGGTTGTTGATTCACTTACCAACATTCTTCAAAATATCCCATTTTGTGTTCTACAGAATAACACATTTATACGGGTGAATAAACAATGACATGATTTTCATTTAAAGTAAACTACCTCTTCAAAAATTGATTTTAAGCAATTTAAGTAGAAACACTGATGCTGTAAACTAAATCTGAGAACTCCTTCAAATAAGCCATATGAACCTCTAAACAATAAAACTGTCCTCCGCGTTAATGTTATGTAGAGAATGGGGGATAATTTTTCGTCCCGCGCCAAACTGCCAACATTTCCCAAGTGCAGTCAGATAAGATAGCAATCAGCAGGCCAGATTGGTTTTCCAGTATCTGCGAGGAGATCAGAAAGACGCATCGGTGAGATAATTTGCAAACGTTTCCTGTGACCTCCACACATTCAAATGGAGTTCTCGTTTCTGCGCAGTCTCCAGTGTCCGCAAGTTTACCCACAAACCCCTGAGCTTAATGCAGATTGGGACGTATTAAAATTCACTGCAGCCCAGAAGTCAATACTGCTCTATATTTTATGCAGTCTAGCTTTCAACGAAAATCGTTCATTTAGAACTTGTGGTTGAAACAATAAAGCTTATAGATTGATTGACAGGTGCTTTATTGATTTGAAAGAAGAAATTCAGCTGTGATGTAGGTGACGTTTGATAAATCCCTGCTGAAAATAATTTGAATCTTGTGAGAGATGAATAATAATAATATAGATAAGAGATTATATTAATTTATACCGAGGCCTACACACGTTTGCGTCAAGATGTAAAAAAGACACAGAGAAATGATTAATCCTGGGATAAAAGAAATTACTGCCCTACTTATTTGCTACTAAAAACACAACCACTGTGGGTATTATGAAAAAGCTATATTTCATTTTAAAGCCGTAGGCCACCCAAAATAAAAATGACTTGTTCCAAACCTGTATACTTTTCTTGTTTAGTTGAACACAAAGGGAAGAATTAAGAAGAATGTATTAGACTATTTTTTTTATTCTGTTTATAAAGTGAATTTAGAAAAACAAACTGTATTAGGGAACCTTAGAGGAACATTTTTAATTTCTTTAACTATGGTTGTAATTAGCTGCTAAAATTTTACTTAATATATTTCTTTGTTTTTCAACAGAACAAAGACATTTCTATTGGACATGGGTTGAGTTATTCATGACATAATTTTCATATTTGGGTCACCTATCTCCTAAAAATTGTACATTAAAATCACACCGTAACATAAATGAAAACAAAAGTTTTCTTTGTGCATTTATTCGCATCAAAAGCAGCTACTGTGATTCATTCAAACCTATTCATTGTGATGTACAACTTATGAAGGTTGCTTCACGTTGTCATGATAATGAATCGACGTGGCATCTGATTAATGGCGTGTAAACATGATTAAACGTGAAAAATTTCGATAATGCCCCCACGGCGCCATTAAGCCATCGGGAGAAAAGTTCTGGCACTTAAAAAAATTACAGATAAGCTGAGAACTTTATGAACCGAAATCAAGTGACATTGAATTTCACCGTGACGACTTGACATTTAAATTTGATTGATGCTTTGTGGGGAAAATCATCAAACCATCACTTCTAAATGCCACAACAGACAGTTTAACAGATGAGCCTGGGTGTATTTTGAAAGGTTTAAATTACATAACGCTAATCCGACAGGCACGGCAAAATGCATCCGCAATCTTTAAAATAAAAATCAGATCTGGTGTGCCTGGTAATATCCATATGCTGACTCAAAATATCTGAAAGAACTAGGACACATTTTATATTTGCTTTTCAGTGTCCTCTTTAAAGGGTCTGTATGGGGAAAAACTCAGGCATGCTGCCCTTAGAAAATTTGAGCATTTCCCTTTGGGATTGACTTAATAATAAAAAAATACCTTTTTTGAATAAACTTCAATTAAAGTTCCAGGTAACGTTCCTACTAGTTGCTACAAACCTGTGCAAACCCTTTTTCTTGGTGCTTATAAATCTCTACTTTCATATTGTTTCCCAAACCCTCATCATGTGCTTCTGGACCTACGTGGTCATAATTTTGTGGCACATTATCAGCTGCACAGACGGGATGCTAACCCAAAGCCACAGATGATTAACAGCAAAGCCGCATACGTCTCCTCAGAGGGAGCAATAGGAATGCTGATGTTCCTCTTTTCGGAAGTACGCGGAGAAGTATGGGGCAAGGGCATTGAGAAATAGAGTACAGGTGCCAGACAGGGCCGTAAAGCGCGTAATTCACATGAAAAAGAGGCTGTAAAAAGCATTGATTGACTGCTGCTCTTGGTTTGCGGCCACGAGGGAATTTATCAGATTGAATGCGGCGCGACAACAGTGGCGGAAGTTTCCCTACTCAGCGATTCTATTTATTAAAGCCTGTGTAGAATTCTTAATTTAGTTTTCATACTCATTTCCTTACCTCTCTCACCCCATCAAAGCATTGCTAAATCACTTTAAAACAGGGCACGGTACACACATAGACACACAGACACACGCTCATACACACAGCGCCAGGTGCTGCGGCGTGTGATTTAGAGCTTTGATTCTGTTCAAACGACAGCAAAGGTTGGCCTGTAGCAGGCTCGTGCGATTCATCATTTCCCGCTTGATAAGAGAGGGATTAATACATTTAAAGCTTCGGTCGCCAGCAGTCATCCGTCTAAACGTGGCCTAATCCATTCAGGCTGTGGTTCCCTGGAGAACGCCGCTAAACAGAGAAAACACCTAAAACGCAGATGCGAGAGTGGGCTGTGTACCTATTAGGACGGGAAGAGGCGTTCTTTCGAGGCAACATTGCACTAAGAAAAATCTCACGCTGGGCTGATCTCTGCTCGACGGGGTATGTGACTCGAGAAAATGCCACACTGTGCCTTTGGGCACCTACACTAGACCAGATGGAATAAAGACCAGAGGTAGAGTTTGACCCAAATGCAACAAAAAACAGCTTATGCCACCCTCCTGCAAAAAGCGTCGCCCCAAATCCAGCCCCCCGGCACTGAGCTTTGAACGCTCTCCAGCATGAGAATTTGCAATTATGCAGCCGTGTTTTTTAGGACACCTCTTATCTGTGCCCTAATAGCTCATAATGCATTCATTCCACACTTAATTTAACAGCCATGCCCATTTGTTCTCTCTCTCCCTCCCTTTCCTCGTGTGCAAATGCGACGGCTGTGGAATGAAACCGATCCATTATGCACATGTGTCTGAACAAGGCGACCTGTGTCACAGCTGGCTCTCGCTCGGGCTCTCTAATTTCAGTTTTATTGTGCACCGGACCGACCCCTGAATACACGCTAAATACACGCTTCCTGCACCCGTGCATCCAGCGAGGGAAACTGTAGATGTGGGAAAAAAGAGAGGCCGGATCCAACCTGCAATTGTTACCCTCCCTCCCCCTGCACAGAAAAGCCTCCATTGTGCAAGAGAGAATAAGACCTAATTACTTTACTTAAGGAGCGGCTCTGGAGTCCACGGCAAAGTGTAGTCTGACTTTTTCTTCCTAGATTTCAGAGCCCTCGGGGCCAGGCCGGCTCCAATTTGGAACGGGGCGTTCACGTAAGCCCGAGCTACCACATGGCTGTTGGCAGGATTTGGCAGATATGATGAATAAGTAATTGCACTGTAATTATACTTGCATTGTGGGGATGAATACGAGCTGTTTTTGACGCTAAGAGCCACTAGGATCCTTACAACAAAGGCGGTAAATTACAAAAAAACTGCAAGAGAGGACAAAATAAATAAACATTTGAAAGGAACAGTTCAGTAAAATGGAAGTTTTATCATTTTACATTTTAAACCTGTACGACTTTCTTTTGTCTGCAGAACAGAAAAGAAGGTATCTGAAGAAGTTTGGCAAATGACTAGCGGCAGTACCAATTCAATTCTGTTGTATGAACACAAAACCAGTGCACATGAAAGAATGTCAGTTACCAACATTTTTTTGAAATATCTTCTTTTGTTTTCTGCAAAATAAAGTAGCACGTTTGGATGACAAGTGGGTAAGTTTTGACAGAATTTTCCTTTTTAGGTCAACTATCACTTTAAGTGTGCTGTTAATCCTATCGACCTTCTTTAACTATAACCAACTGATTACTTCCAAATTTAATGTGGTGCAAAAAGCTTGAGTGAACTATTCTGTAAAAAAATATTTTGCACTATGAGCCATATTAGTAAATTAAGACCGTATTTTTCATTTTTACTGTTCTGTTCCTTCAGTCAATAAACCATAATTTAACTCAATGAAGAGGTGCACGCTTCCATCATCACATGCCACTATAAAACTTATCATAAATTCACTGTAATCTACTGCAAGTCGAATACAGAGTGCTGGACGAGCATCAGCAGAAATAGATAAGGACAGCGGATGAAACAGTCCTCGAGGAGTGACAATGACTGTAAGACACAATGCCTGAGATGACGGGATGAGTTGTGACAGGATGAATGAGTGAATGACAGCATGATGACGGGATGAATGAAGCGGGGGGACTGATTGATTCAAATGAGGCCTGGCAGGCACGAAGGAAGCAAAAAAATGAAGAACAGAGAAGAAAAGATGATTCCGCCCCCCCTACCCGGCTCACTTTCTACCAAGATTTGCGGGTGGGCGGCTGAGTTTTCCCCCTCAGGGTCCAAACTGTAAGATCTGCACATTTTAGACTAGCCAAATGTCAACTTTCTGTATTTTGATGCACATTTCTAAAGTATTCTATAGCCTCTGCTTATACATTTCCACCTCAGGGGACACACTGCTCCTTGTATGTGTTGCGGCCCCTTTTGTGAAAACTGGATTTAGCTACATACTCAATTGCTTCAGCTGCATCTGCTTGACCCGTTGTTTCCTCATACTTATTTAAATACCGAATGTTTTGTGTCCTGAACTCCACGGAGACCTGCAAACTGACTGAAAACATTTTTCATAACGGTGTGAAATGCTCATGTTATTTTTAATGGCTTGCAAAGTCAGTCACAGCTTTTAGCTCCGCACTGACAATGATTTTATCACAAGTGTTTTTTAGGTGACAGTTGGCCTCAAAATAAAAACTTATTTTAAACCTGCATGACTTTTTTTCTTTTTCTGCAGAATAGAAAATAAGATAGTTTGAAGAATGATGGTTACTGGGACCATTGTCTTGCATTGGTTTTCCAACAGAAGTGCAGTTCAGTTACCGAATTCTTCAAAATCTTTTGTCTTGTGTTCTGGAGAAGAAAGATAAAAAAAAGATGAGTAAATTATGACAGATTTTATTTTGTAGATCTTTAGGCATACAGTGCATTGCTTATTTTGTCTAAATTGAAAATACTTCTCTAGAAGATGTTGATTTTCTTTTTAAAAGAAAAAAAGAAAGCTTTTCATAAGCAATGCTGTCTTTCACCTGACATCTGGATGATCTTGGAGACAGTGTCTCCATTATGTCCAATGTGACTGGAGTGGGACGATAGCCATTGACCCTCAGACCCGGGGCGGGTCCCACAGACCTGTAGAGGAGCCAGACACTGAAGAGACGCCTCTCAGCAGGGGTCAGGAGGTCACAACGGTCTGTGAAAAGGCTCAAGTGCTGTGGAACGCCCTCCACTGGTGTGAAAGACATACCAGGATGCACATGATCACACAGCTGAATGCTAAAAAGACAAGAAGCTGCATTTACAACCCAAGGAAAGAAAGTCAAGATGAAGACGGGAATGCTGAAATCAAGACAAAGAAGACTGGAAATGAAAGTGTGTTTGATCTGCTTTTTGATGTCGATGTGAAGGATGCTGCATTTGAACGTGATGCTTTCTGCATTGCAGTAACAGCATTTTATTTCATACCTTAAACAGATTATTAAAAAAATCACAAGCGCTTACATAAATAAATAACAACCTTGCTACAAGTGTTAATTGTGAAATATAATTTATGTATATGTAGAAACAATGCTTGTGTAATATAATGTAGTGTATTAGTATTTAGTACTATTATTATGTCATCAGATTTATAGTTTATGATAAAGAAATATAAAAAACATTCAATTAAATTACAGAAAATACATAACATTTAAAAGTTTGGTGTTGAAATAACATGAAAATCAAGTCATTGTTTTAACCAAATAATGTACAGTGTTTTCCGATTCATCACACGGAAAAAAGTGGGTTGTGGGAATAACTTAATTTTATCAAGTTAACAAAAAACACCTTTTAAATTCAAGAGAAATTCTGTCTAAAAATACTTAATTTAATCATGCGACCCATGTACATGATAAAATTAAGTAATTCCAACAAGTTGCTTTTTCAGCGCACCTGCCAAAATATTACAGCAGCTATGAGCATTCATATCAGTTATGTCAGCTTTTATGCAGAATAATTTTGTCCAATATACACTTAAGCATTTGGTGGTTTAGTCAATTTTGTACCACTCCATGCCTTATATTTTCTGTATACCATGCATTTTAAGACTAAAAGGTTAAAAATTAAAATAAAGAATCACACAGTGACCCTAAAATTTTACACAAGACACATCACCTGCTTAAGGTTTCTATCTATATTAAAATTCTAAAGTACAGACATAATGTCGAGGACTTTAATTCCATCTAAAATACTTTATTAATGATATGCATTCAATTAAAGTATATTTCAATGATTCATTCCCAAATATAGAAAGTCATAAAAATATGTGGCGATGTCAGGTAGCTAAATGGCTTTGTGCTTTAATAATCCACTGTTGAAGGCCATCAGCGTGAGTCAAATAATCCCATGACCTGAGGAAACACAGCAATAATCCAGACATACTACTGCTTAATCATATCCTATCGCTGTATTCATGTATACAATGTCATTTTAATCTCGATGGGAGATGTTATGTGTGTTTGTTTGGAGTAGAGGGGGTTGGGATATCAATTAGGCTTTCAGATTCAGGCACATTTCTATGCGGGCACATCTGTTCAGATGTCCTGAGGGACGATACCTAAAAACTGAGTATTAAATCTCATACAGTATACTCACCGGTCCATGGCCCACCACAAACCGTCTGATGCATATGTTCATGCACAAACATGAAAAGAGATTCATCGGTTCTGATTGGCTGGTTTTGCTTCGGGAGATCAGGATGCAAAGGTATGTGGTCAGTTCAGGTTGAAATAAGGTTAAAACGAGGTTAATGAGTACTTTGAAAAAAATTGAAAATTGCCAAGGTTACGTATTAGAATGCGAAAAAATACAATTTACAATTTCCGAACACTCAACCAGCAGGACACAATTCAGAGTATTCACAAGTAAATTAAAATGTTAAATAAACAAAGTTGCAACTAAATTGCATAGTTCTAAAACTGAAACGGGAAGTGCTTATGGACCATTTTGACCTATAGAAATAAAGTTGACCTTAGTAGAACTGGACCAGACATCACTCCTGGATTCCACATTTCACTCACATGCGCACCAAGAGACACGGCTCTGACTCCTCAGCCTTTTTTTCTTATCTCTCCCAGCAATATGTAAATGACCCAGACCGCTTGACCCCCAAGCAGCCCTCGTCCGTTCCTGCTGCTTGACCTTTAACATATTCACACAGCAGTCTTGCATAAAGGTCCACTTTCCCTACCAAACCAACATCATGGGCGATCTGTCTTATCTGACATCTTACATCAAGCTTACAAGAAGAGTTTTCGCTCTCTTTTCTCTCGGCCTGCAACGTGTGTCAGCTTCTTAGTGTTTGGGCCATAGACCTGGGCACAAAATGATTTTGAATGCCCCAGTTTTTTTCATATCTAGGTGTTTAGAATTGGCAGCAGCTGTTATTTTTCTCATTAAATATATGTATGAGGCTTTGGTAAACAAACCTCAGGATGCGTGTTGCTTTACATGGGAAGTGGGTCAGCATCCGGGCACGCTCAGATCCACAGATGCTTTAGAGTGCGTATTGATTTTCTGACTAAAGCAATGAATTCATTAATATCAGTATTAGTACACCATCTGACAGACCGGGCAGTAGAACGAGGAGGGGGGAGATCCTATTAGTTGATAACGTACTTGCGGACAGAACTGCTGAAGAACTTAATAAATCAAACGTGCTGATGTTCAAAGCTTTCCTTAAAAGTAACAAGATATAATTTTCTAAGTAACTTAGATTTAAAGTCTTGATGTTGGCATAGCTGAGACACTGCTCTTGAGCCCGATGAACACAAATAAATGTGTAGAAATGTTAACACAAACGAGTTCAAACAATATAAAACTATTTAACATACAATATTTTAAAGAATTAAAAAAAGGTTCTGGGGTTTTGGGCTACCATTTAATGTTTTTCTCATCTATGGTAGTCAATAATACCTCAGAACTGTTAGTGGCTACATTTTTCCTAATACCCACTTTTGTGTTCAGCAGGAATAAGATAATTTTATACATGTTTTGAACAGAGTAAGAGTAAATCATTTGTGAAACAATATTTATATTTGTGTAAAATATACCTTAAATGTTTCTTATTCCCTTTCAAAAGATTTTAAAAGCAGTTTTTTGTTAAAGATGGATATGTGGATCTGCAGAAGAACTACTTTTTCTTAAAGTGATTATTGTCATTTAATTACCCTTTTGTCATTTCAACGAGATATTTCGCATTAACCTAAAACAAGATATAATAAAAATGTATTATATTTTATAACCAAACAATGGCAGCACCTGTTGACTTGGAGTTTGTTTGTGTCCATGCAATAGAAATGAATGGGTGACATTGCGACCTACTCACCTGGTATGCGTATACCAGCATTTCATTTCAGCCAATCCATGCCGATTTTTGACAACGTTGTGTGTACGTGAAACTGTACTCAAAGATTTATTCCCAACTGCGGCCCACATCTCAGCATGATTTCAACCCACTCTGTGAAATGAGAAAGAAAAATCAACATATCACTTTTCAACAGGGTCAAGACCAACAGTAAAAGCAAGATTATTTTCCCTTTAATCCTTGGACATAATCTTAGCCAAAACAAAAACCTGAGCACGGGAAACACACTGAGGAATAGAAACTACAGGCTTTCCAACAAAATAGCCTTCTGGCAAAAGCAATGAAAAAGGATGAAAGAGGCAGGAAATGAAGGATAAGAGAGATTTGAGATTTGTTTTAGTGTTATAAAGGTAACATGAGTAATGCCAAAACAGGACTGCATAGACTACAATGAGTATAAAATCATAAAGTGTTATATACAGTTTGTAGTGCACATACAGCACTGTCCTATAATTCACATTTAAAGAAACAGTTACCACAAAAGTCAACAGAAGTCATACATTTTTAAAACAACATAAATCCATAACGATTAAAAAATTTATATCGAAGTGAACTATCCCTTTAAATCAATTGTGACCTTTTAATGTATTGTAAAATAAATGTAAACTACTTCTATTCATAACCTCCAGAGAGTCTGCGACGTCTCCGTGTCACTCAAAATCCTAAGCTTTTTAAGTCAAAATAAATGCACACACATACCCCAACCAGAATCTACATACGTGAACACAAGGCTGTGTTTTGGCATTCCCTCTTTAAGCAGAGGTTGAATTTAAAACTAGCATTTGTTGGGATTAGAGTTTTAATCCCCCTCTGGGCGCTGGAGAAGAATAAAAGCGTGATTCAACCCCGGAACAAAACTTTGGGTGACCCTTGAATCGTGGCCTTCCGAGGATGCATCTTAATAGCGTTTGAAATGCAAAAACGGCACTACAACCTAAGCCGCTGAAAAGCAAACTACTCGCATTCGCCCTCTTTAAAATTCATGACCTCCCTTGGAGAACTGTCCTGCTCGGCTTGCTCTTTAAAATCGTGCTGAAAGCGAGCGCGACACAAATCCACAAACATCACGATTTCTGCAGGGAAGCATTACACCAGGTTAAACTTTCTGTCCTTAACCACGACTGCAAAGTTAGACGTGTGTATGATTTTCTCACCCCTGGGCAGAGATGCGCTCGCCCGTTTCCCGGATCAGACTGATCTGCCGAGTCTCTGGGGGTGGTCCGATTCTCTTCCAGCTCTAAAACGACAGTGCAGCCAAATGCCCCAAAGCACCTCTGCAGGACTCTCATGAATCAAACATGCTTTTCTGTCCAGTTCTCTCTGAGCACATAGGTCAGTAAGAGGCATTAATGCTGCCCGACTGCAGCCTGCCAGTTCAACCCTGCCCTGGCCTGACCTTCCTCCCCTCTGCCCCCAGCGAGACGCCCGAGTCTAGCTTTCAGCCAGGAAACACTGGCAAAGCCCACCTTCACCGAGGTCACATCTCATTACATTCACATATGCACATGCACACAATGAGAAAGATGGATAGAGAGAGAGAGAGCAAGAGACACACAAACCCACTGAGATAAGGGAAACGTTGAATGAGAAATGGAAAGCAAAGGGAGCAAGGAGGAGATTACGGAACAAAAAATAGAAAGACAAAAACACCTTAGTCCGGAGCTGAAGGCTCCAGTGAAAATCAATTTGTATACACAATCCCTCATGAAAGCAACCCATCTTCATCCAGCGGGCGCAGGCCTGAAATATGTGACTGTCTGCCCGTGTAAATTAGCTGCTATGGACCGTTGTGCGGCAACGCGTGACGGGGCCGGACAGTGTACTAACTCAAGCGAGCGAAACACTCCGCTGTGCCAAACACACACACACACACACACACACACGAGTGTATACACACGGACATAGCAAACCATAAATCACGGCCCGGGGAAATGAATGGCTGGTCGTTGGTGCAGGACACACCAGCTGGCTTAGCGGCCCGGGGTAGCGGCGGGGGGATCGCGGCGAGCAGGGCGGCCGAGCAGCGTCCTGCGTAGGCAGGGATGAAGAAAAACGAGGCCCTTCATCTCCACATCCCTTCTCTCTTGGGCCTCTCGTGGCGTGCAGCGACACACATCACATGAAGAATGAAGTGTCTTGAAGGTAGGGGGAAATTCTGCCAGGGACTCTGAATATTAATAAAAACATGTTTGATGGTACAGACTTATTCTTTTCATTATTTAGTTACAACCAAACCTGCATCTTTATTTGCAGAGCACAAGAGATATTTAAGGAATGTTGGTAGCCAAAAATCATTGGCTTTTATTGACTTTTTATTAGTATGGACACAAATACAATGAGACTTTTCTCAAAATCTATTCTAATTTGTTCCACAGAATAGAAGACTCATAAGTAGATTATTTGAGGAGGTGCACTTTCCTCTTTGCTTTTAAATTACACCCCCTCATAATATATCATGTTGAATATTAACATGAACAAATGTCCATCAACAAACTCAATAAAAGCATTAACTCACCATCAGAAATAAAGTCCCTGTATTACATTTTTTTTCACTGCGGAACCCATTAGAAGTTATTTTTTATGAAAGTTGATAACCAAAAAACATTTGCCTTCATAGACTTCCATCGTATGGCACAAACCGCATGAATTATTTTGAAGAATGTTGATAACCAAAAAATTGGCCTTGTAGACTCCCATTGTATGGACAGAAACCACTGAGACATTTCACAAAATATCTTCATTTTGGCAAGAACACATAAGAAGTTATTTTGAAGAATGTTGGTGACCAAAAAACATTGGACTTCATAGAATTCCATTATATGGAAGTAACTCGCTGACAAAATAAAGCCGCTGGAGGATGTGTGTCCACTCCTGTAAAATACTGTTTTGGAACGTCAGCAAAACAGAGCGTAGGTTAATGTTAATCTGAGCGATTTCACCGAATGATTTATGCATGATGCCAACCTGCAGGGCTACAATAAAAAATGATGCATGGAAAACCAGAGCGTTCATTTTCGTGGCAAGAAAACTGATTCCATGTCAAATTAGAATGACATCTTATTTTTAGCAGCGCATCCCATCTATTTCAGAGTTTGTGTCAGAGGGGCTGAGAAGTAAAGTTGAGCTCAGTGAAGTTAAAAATGTTTCGCTTTGATGGTTTTATCAGCGTAATGTCTCGCTTTGAATTGTCATGAGATTCAATCTAACAATCAGATGTAATTAAAGGACAATCTGTTGATGAAAGCTCTTTCTGATGAAAATTTTGCTGAACTGTGCGTGGTGGGCTCCGCTTTATGCTGACCAAACTCTTCATGCAAACACGGGTGGGCGTTTGGACTAACAAAGCTCTTGGAAAAAAAGTGTTGCAAACTGCATAAAAGACGAGTGTGAAAAGTACAAAATGATGCTGGACCGTCAGCCCTAGAGAACAAGGAAATGATGACGGACAGAAAAAAGCTCATCATGTACTTCATAGGTAATTGTTTCGCAGAACTGCTTGTAAATTCACCTCACTCATATAATTACTAATGTAGATAGATTTTCTGAGTGTTGCTTAATGGTGTAAAACTATGCCTAGCCCATGTGAGTGTGGCTTTAGTTGGTGGTTGGTTGCATACTAGTCTACTTTAAAGTGCCAAAGTGTAATATTTGTCTCGCTGAAACAAAAGATGTTTCAAAAAATGTCTCTGTGATTTTGGTTCTATATTAGGTAATGGGATCCAGCCACATTCTTCAAAATATCATATTTGTGTTATGCAGAAGAAAGAAAGTCATATGCGTCTGAAATGACATGTGGGTGTATAAATTCATTTTAAGGTAAATATTCCCTTCTAATATAAGAAGTGCATTGCAAATTACATGAATTACAAAAGCACCAATTTTGTACCATTGAACATACTTTAGAATATTTTGAGAGTACTTCAAGTATGTTGAGTTGGTCAGGAAGGCTGTAATATTCTTTGCAATATTGCCTGTGAAAAACCCCGAGGTCTCAAAGCAACCGAGGTGGATAAGAAGAGGAAACAAATGTCATTGGGTGCGTGAGTGACTGCAGAGGGACGGTCTCGATGACAGACAGGGCCAATTATCTGCTCTCCCCCCTACAGCTTTAACCTAATTTCTAAGCGACCAGAGACCCTCAGCACACTGTCTATCAGCGTCTGAAAAAAGGATTATCTTCTGCTTTCTGCTCTTTCTTTGGGGAATGACTTTTCTTCTGTCATGTCTTTGTGATGGATGAAAGGAAGAGAGAGGGGAAGTAAGAGTGAGAGAAACGGAAAGAGATCCAACACGATTTAGACGCTCTTGACCCCCACCGTTTCTCTTCTTTCTTTCACACCTCCAAATTCCTTCCTCTTCCTGCACTCATGTATCCATTCCTACACTTCACGTGACCCTGGGGGTCTCCAGGTGCGCTGAGATGCACCTGCTGCCCGTCGACCAGACGACATCACAGACTTGGCATCAGCTTTGATGGGGTGTCTGATTCAATCATCACATCTGGTGAAGTCCAAGCACTGAGAGAGCCACTCAACCCTGCTGAATCTCGCTCCTCCACCCAGAACAGAGCGCTCTGCCAGATTCACAAAAACACAGAATTTGAGCCCAATACAATAAATGTATTTGAGGAACAGTGAACCCAAGAACACACCTGTACTGTTATTATTTACATGGAACATGAAACATTTCACTCTCACTTTTACACTCTATGCAGACTGTTGAAACTTCTGGAAAAAACTTCTGAAAAAAGCCACTATAATTAATATAATAAAAATAATAAGTATAGTTAAATATATGTTAAGTATACTTAATAAATGGCCAAGTATAGGCATGTTTAACGAAGCAAGTAAACAAATATTAATGTACTAATAGTAAAGTGTATTATATCAAATTAGGGCTAAATTGATACACTGTTTACTTTTTAAAAGTATACTTGAAGTATAGCAGTAGTATACACTGAGTACTAGGTTAAAATTTTCTATTGTATTGCATGTAAACTTATAATTTACCAGTTCAATACTTATTCAATACTCATAACACTTTTGGTAATTTTTTTTATTAAAGTAATGTACGCGTTTAACAGCTTTTAACGTCAAAGATAATACTTTATATAAAAAGTACTACATAAAATAAGAACAAATGAAGTACAGATGAAGACATTTCTATTAGTGGAAGTTAAGAATGGACATAAAGTAAGGATATTTCTAGGAAGAACATAAAAAGTAGACTAAAAGCTCAAAAATGATTAGTGTAATTAGAGTGTACTGGTTTAGTACTTGTAACCGTTTTATTTTGGTGAAACCACACTTTAAAGTATACTCTTAGTTAAGTACTAGTTTAGTAGTTCTTAGACTGCAAATTGTAAGTTTATGAGACATTATGTAAAATAATGTGAATTATTCAATAGGTTAAGTTAACATAAAATCAACACAAAATTACACATCATATTAGCAAAGTATATTAGGCTTTACCTCCATTTAAAGACAAAAGTACAAATATAGTCCAAATATGTCATGATCTATATCAGTACTATATAAGGCAAGTATAGAAATATTGGAAGGATATTTATGGGAAGAACACATAAAATAGACTAAAATTTTAAAAGACATAAACATCATATTTCTATCTATTTTCTTGTCTATTGGCTTATTGTGTGAAACAGGCAGAAATGAACCCTTCATATGTGAGATTCCTCATCTACAGACCCATGTAGAACACACAAGTAGAAGATGCTGAGTAGAAAGGACTGAGGTCTGGAGTGAGCCAGCTTGATTGCGATAATGACGGCAGCTTGCCATAAAAACCTGCTTTTCCACGTCACCTTAACAGCCTGTTAGCCAGCGGCTTCCGTTCGGTGTAATTTAGTGGACTCGTCTCTCGTCTGCAGCTGTTGCCATCGCCTCTGCCTATCAAACGCAATAATGCCAGGATGCAAATGCGCCACAGTGCCAGGCTCAGATTCCCAAATATCATATCCAGCCCTGAGCTTATATAGCACACAGAGCACTAGCAAACTAAATCAAAAACATTACACATCTGTGTATCATGTGATACTATTTCCATACTTTACTCAGTTCTATTAAGAATAGGGTTTCTCAACAACCAGTTCTTCGACTTCACTGTCTACCATTGGAAAAATGACAATATTTTTTTGTTCTGTTGAACACAAAATAAAATATTTTGAAATATGTAGGAATTTTTGGGCAGGTTTAACTACTATTGTCATGTTTTACCATGGTAGTCAAAGGGGGCCAAAAACTGTTTGGTCTGAATTATCACTTTTATGCATTGAAAACATGGATACATTTTAGGCCAAGCCCTTAACAAATCCAGCCCCAAATATTAAAGAGTCGATCAAAGTCCAAATGATCGTACAGCCAATCAGCAGTAAGGGGAGTGTCTTTTCTTGATGTGAAGAGGACCAGTAGCTGAGAGCGACATATGACATATGTGATGGGCGAGAGACCCTTTTGGTGTAGAGCGTGGTTGTTTTGGTGATTTCGAATTTCAACATTGACTATCACAAATCGTAGACGCTGCCTTTAATGGCTTTAAAGCAAAAAAAGCCTTGCATGGTTGCATTCAACAGTGATTGATTTTTCCGATCATCTCTAATTTGTTTCATTGGTTAAGGGAATATAAAAACACGGTCATTGTGGTTCGATCGCACGTTTTTTTCTACATCTTGCCATCTATCTCTGTATCTGTGAACACTCATATCTCATCCTTCTGTGTCCTGACAGCTGTGGAGATGCCGGTGGATTGGCCGATCAGGCATTAGTGTGGGTGTTTGCGCGGCACAGATCAGAAGCGCTAAGGCCTTTCACACCCCTAATGTGTAATTAGGTGGGGCTGTGGAGCGCGCAGCCTTCCTCGGCTGAAATTAGCGGCCTTTTATTAATCAGACAGACCGGCACAAAGGCCTGGCCCCTCTGTAATCTACTACCAAATGTTTCTCTTAATTACAGAGATGGAAGAAGGAGTAATGGAGGTGTACTGCGCGACGTGAGTGTCGCTGACAATTTGCAGGACGTTTCGCTATCCGCGCGAAATTTGCTTCTAGCTCTGATAACCAATCGTATAAAGTGCACTTATGCATATAGACGTAGACATAAACGAACACATTTGCACACACCGCCTACAGACACAGAGACAGATTATATTACTGTAATATACCTGAGACTTACAGTACGCCTACGGTAAATATATTACCGCGGAGATCATCATGTTGTAAATGCGATCATGTTTTACACTCAAACAACTTCTTAGAAGGCTGAAGTTATACAATTTACATCTAAGGTGGGTCAAATTTTTCAGATCTTTTGTCATACAAAAAGTTTAATATTGTATATTACTGTAATATTAGGTATTATGTGTGATGTGAGAAATATATCATCTCCTACACTAAACTAAAGAAGTTATTTTGGAAAGTGTTGGTCTGGTATCCATCCACAAAAGGAATCGCAAGTTAACGAGTACTGACAATCTTCAAAATATCTTCTTTCGGGTTCAACAAAAGAAAGCTAAACAGTTTTGAAATTACAGCAGACTTCATTTTGGGTGAACTATTACTTAATGTATTATTATCCGGGTACTTTTTGTGATGTCTGAAATGTCTTTAATCATTGTAGCACATTAATAGTAAGTCAAATAACAACTATGCATTACTAAAAGTTAAAACATTCCACGTTAATATGTTAGGAATTTGTTTTTAGCGATGAATACAATGACCAAATATGAAGTGCTTATTACCAATATTTAAGATTCTTCTCATCTTTTGTCAACTCAAACAAAAATTTGTATTAAGGGTTTATTATTTTTAATCAACATTCTTTATATGCGTGTTATAATGAAAGGATTAATCAAGTAATAGATAATGATGACAAATTCCGACACTATACAGTCTTATGCAAATTCAGAAACAAAAAACTCAAAAGAATGTTGTTGCTATGGTTAGCCCTAATTGGGGAGTCGGATCCCTCTCAAACCGACCCCCATTATTCACACCCTGGTCATTCGAGATCTCACGCTGGAAAAATTTGGATGCAAAACAACTTCCTGTAATTGCCTAAGGCAAGCGGAGGGAGCAGCACCCAGAGGGCCAGGCAATTAGGGACGGGAACCAAAAAACATCTCTGCTACGATCCATTTATAATCTCTCCCTCGCACATTCATTTCTATCACATCTCATCCATCTTTATCACGTGGAACAGCGAGAGGAAATATAAGCATTATGACTGAGTACAGTAATGTGTCTTAGTGGCTTCAGGCTGTTGAGTTGAGCATAGATAAAAGAGCCTTCTTTCATTTCCCAGGTCTCTGAATGACACTCACAGTTAAGACGATGTTTTTCTTACTGAGAGGAATATCAGGCAGATTCTTTCATGTTTTGTGCTTAGTGAGGGACAGACTTTGTGAGTGCATCTCAGAATAGCAGAGCTCGGGAAGGCTTTATCCGTGAGGCCGTGCTGTCATGGAAAGCTTTTGACTGTATTTCCTCGTATCCTTGCCCTGGTTCAAAGGAGCACAAGGCTTGTCAATCACATCCTTGAGGTATCTCTTTTTGTATTTTCAACCTTCATTTACATCTGACACGGACTATTTTTTGCGAAGTGCTCAGTATTGAGCGCATGGGGGTCAGCTGACCTCAGGGTTGTGTCTTTACATAAAAGGAACAACAATAGTTTTTTACTTTTTATGGGGGTTAAGAAAAAAGATGATATATAATGTATATGATAATGTGATATATGTGTATATAAAGTGTGTATGTAATTGTGTGTGCATATATATAGATATATATAGAAGAGGATTGCACTGAGAATTGCATTGTGGGATAGTTTTCAAGTCTATTCAAAATTATTGCTGAATGTTACTGTTAGACCTGGAGCACATAAACCTGGCACTATATCTAAAGTCTTGAAACACAGTTTACAGAATAAATATGAATGATATGCCCACCTACCCATAATTCTGATGGCATGCTGTCTTCCATGGACTGGAAAAATATCTGCATTGCTCTTTCCATATAATAAAGACGTAATGAATGCCCAGGCTCCAAACGAACTGTATAAAGGAAGAAAAGCACCATAATTTAAGTCTACACATGATACCTTTGTGTAAAGAACTGAACAAGATGTAAAATGCTGGAATATGTTAACCCTCACGTGTACCTCCACATCACACCAGGGCAACATTAATGGTCGTTTACTGCATCCCCTCAATACACTCCGGATTTGCTAAGCGTCTGTATGTGTAACATTCTCAGCATTGTCCTCAAAAGGTCCCCTAGCTGGTTTCTCCAGTGTGTCACTATAAAGCTTGTGTGAGACTGAAGGCCTCTTGGGAACAGAGCTGAGTGAAAGCTAAAGGAGCAGCAGCACTCGGGTTTGACACATATACTCTGTGACATGTTACAAGGATAGTGTCCAAGTCACGGACCGCACTGACAGCAGGAAGTATGTCAGAACAATTAAACATATATGTGTTGAATGTACCTTCAGAACAGAGAGAAACTCACGCAACATTTGGACGTGGATCTGTGAAGAATAAATTATCTGTGCATAAATGAATAAACATTTAGTATTTAATATTTTATTCCTTTGTCTCGAACTTGACCTGTGTTTTGTTTTTACACTGAAGTCTTGCGGCGTGGTGTCATTCACTCAAAGAGGAGAAAGCGAGTGAGTGAACGAGAGAGAAAGAGAGAGAGGGAAGAAACCTCAGGACTCTGAAGGAGATGTCAGTCGAGGGCCTGAGACGGCCTTGCGCCTGGCTGAATAGCGGTCAGCCCCTCTGCACGCTTCTCTTCCCTGAAAGCATGACATTGCCAAAGGGGGAAAAACAGCATTTTATCATTCTGTGCCATTCACACCCTCTCTTTCCCTGTCAAACATGCCATATGTCCCCATCTCAGGGCGTCTTGCCGGCTTATCGAGTGTGACAGGGCCATTCACACACTGCTCCCAATCACACTCTGTCTCCGACGGGTAAAATCCCGCTCTGGCGGCCACATGCAGTGATGGACTGTCAGTAAGAGGGCAGTGACTTCCGCAGGGCTGCCGTCCAGACAGTCACATGGGGCGAGAGAGTAGAGAGGATGCAATAGATTTGAGGCTGTTAATGTTCGGGAGTAAAGGTGAGGCAGGGGCCATCATGTGGTGTCAAAGGAATAACTTGTAGCGTTGTATAGAATGCATTGTCATATATTTCGGAAAAAGGTGTTTACCACATATGTGAAACTAAAAGTATATCTGAAGATAATGAATTTAACTAGGCACAATATAATGACGAAATGTCGGACTGTGGCCCAATATTGATGCATAGTTATTTAAAGTAAGAAAATCATTCCTTGAAACATTCTTAAATATAAGCCTCAATATTATTTTAAAAAGACTTGAACTGAATATAAATAAGAAAAATTGTCTGAATCAAATGAAACAAGTTTAAGAAAACAACAAAAATTACTAAACTGACCTAAAAAAAAGATTAATACATTAGTTATTAGTATACAATTTTATAAAAATAATAAATTAAATAAAATGGACTCAAATATAAAAAGATTAAGTGCAGTTAAAATCAAAGAAATAAAACATAACATTATTTAATTAAATAAACTTGCAATTATGATAAAATGACAAAAATATTACCAAATTATATTAAAATGGTTTTAATATAAAACTAAAACAAAAAATATCTATATGTTTTTTTATACAGACGCCAATTTCTTCATATGCACAACATAAAAGAAAATCTTTTTCTAATACAGATGGCATTGCATAATCATATTTGTCACCCAAAATTAATTGATTTCCCATATAAAAAGGTAACATGCTTTTATATCTTAAATAAAAACATTAATAGGTGTTTCATTGCCAAGCGTTCTTGACCTTGGCTTTGTAAGCATCATTGGCTGAGCTACAAAACATTTCATTTTGAGTAAAAAAAGGTTTTCTAGCCCATTGATGATGACTGACATCTCCATCTTACACAAGCGTACACATTTTTCAAAAATACTATCAATTTCTCAGAGGACTCTTAAGGGCCTGTATTATACTGTGTCTCTGTTCCTATGCAGCTGGCTGCGCGTCACTCATATTGTGACACGTCGCGTTAAGAAACGCTCTTCAAATCCACTCGAAAGCTCCATAGAACATTTTTTCTTATTACTGAATATCACTGTCAAGTCTCGGCACCCTTCCTCCTGACAGCAATTCAAGTCCAAGGTGACTCTGAGCATTTAACACCGCGAGCATTAATATAAATGAACGCACGCAGCGGGTCAACTGGCTGCCGGGGAGATGGAGGCAGTACAGCTCACCTGGGACGGGGTTACGGCTTCGTTTTCCCGCTCATTAGACCATACCCACACCTTCTGTTTGGTGCCAATCTGCGGCGGCCGCAAAGGGCAGGGAGGGGTCACTCCTCCAAAGTGCTTGATGGTGATAAGAGAGTCGCATATATGCAGATATAACGCTGAAAACAGCACGCTGATTGCTCAACAGCACTAGAGAACTCCAGAATACGTGGCAGGACACAAGAAGCCTCCCGGATGCTCAACAAGTGAGCAATCACGGGAAGAGAGGAGAAGAAATTAGAGACATTCCTCCACTGATGATGCTAAAATCAGAAGGTAGAGAGGAGAGACGGGGAGCGAGGCCTAAATTACCTGTAACTACCATCTTAAATGCAAGCCAATGCAAAAGCCGCAGTCTTCACGTCCTCATGAACGTCAGGAGAATCGTTTTTCCCTCTTAAAATATATCTGTAAAATGATTGCTAATCTATGCAAAGAAGCAATCAGCGGCTCATGCATAATGCATGAGCGCGAGGGACCAATTTTAAAACGCTTTCAGATTATTAGATATTATCAGGAATTCAGCAGATGAAATCGGAACACTCCTACCTGCACGGCTCTAATTACAGCAGCCGAGTGGGCAGACGGAATGGAGAAGCGCTGGCACGGTCAGCCCCACCGCAGGTCATTTGCACACATAATTTGAAGGCAAGGTGACCGCAGGACAAATCCCAGCTCGAGGTCCGAGTTACTGAGAATGTATCTCGACCATCGCACAATGGGGCCATCACATAAAACACAATTTCTTATGATATCTGGTTTATATTCCTTTTTTAAAGGATGAAGCTAAAAGTGTTAACACAAAAAAACATAATTATATAATGGCAAAATGTTTCCGGATCTTATTATATCAGAAGTACAGTGGAGTACACTGAAAAAAGTGGATTGTTAGAATTACTTCATTTGATCATGTACATCAGTTCTATACATTAACATTCTTGAATTAAAAGTTATGTTCAATCAACTTCATATAATCACTCGGAACCGATGTACATGATAAAATAAAGTAATTCTAACAACCCTTAATTTCAACGTACGTAGATGAAGTGCATCGATAGTATGAGTGGCAGAAACTGCCTGTTATACCCCTCCTTTAATTTTATAATCTACATCGGTTCCATATGATTAAATTATGTCTTAACAAAACTTTTCACAAATTTCAAGAGAAATTATGTTAAATCTACTTAATTTAATCATTGGGAACCGATGTACACTGATGTAATTGCAACAGCTCATTGTTTCTTTGCACAATAAATAATTATAAAGTAATTCAATAAACTTACATTTATATAAAAACAAACAAGTTTTTAATATAATGATGCAAAAATAACCAAACATCCGCTAATTACTGTACTGTAAACTAATCATAAAAACAGTTGAGTGTGATAAAAGTCAATATTTTTGTGCGTTGTCAGCCGCCTCACGTTCAATCTCCTATAAAAACATGATGCACAATGCTCCAGCAAGCCCTTCATGAGGTTCAGGTTAGGTTACCTTTGAAGGCTGCTAGGCAGTGGGCAGCTCAGCCTACTTGGTTTTGGAATAGAGCTGTTCAATATTAATGTATTCAAATGCAGATCAAATCGGTTGATGTGCCTGAGAAGGGTTTGAACTCGCAGGGATGCCAACTGCATGTTTCAGTTTTGATTTAAATGCAGCAGAAATCAAAGTGGGATGTTATATTCTCCATTAAGCGGTTAGGCAATTGCATTTGCATTGGATTAAATTACACTTATCTCCGTGGGCAGAGGACGCTCTCTTATCAAACGAACATCTGCATTTTAAAAAGGAGAGGAAGAATCGAGCGAGATGTCGGACCGGGTGCTAATTAATTTTCGACATGTGACCGTGTCCGACGCTTCCACAAGGCCTCATTCAGACACCTGAAAATCCAGCGTGCAATCAGCCGTCATTCACAGTAAAGTTATGAAGGCTTGGTAAATGCGCACTGACATTACAACAAGCGTGAGACGTTTCTTTCTGCCAGGCTAATGGAAAACTTACAGCAATGAAAATATACTGTGTTTAGAGCTTGTGTGTTTTGTGAAGGTAAAGGTGCCCTTCCTCTATCCGCTCTAAACTGCTTTGATTTGCTCGGGGAGATTTTCAGAGAAAAACCTGACAGACTTCATGCTCTGAGCGCAAGCCAAGCAGAGATGAGCACTGCTACCCTCAAAAAAATCAATAAATCTCTACAAACGCTACAGTACAAACAAAACATTAGTCTGCAATTTGATCTGACTTTAGGCATATAAACACCAATACACATACATGGTGGATGACAAAAACACCTAAAATGTTTCCTAAAAAATAAAAAAGCAATGACTACAAATCTGTCTCAAGCTATTTTATACTATACAATTCAAGAATGAAAAATAATACATTATTACATAGCTTTGCCATCATTTACATTAGATAAACAAGATATTTTGTGTTTTTATTCTTTTTATTTAACAAATGACTGTCAACTATATTACTCAATAGGAAAACTCTATCAAATAATGAATGGATTATCTCCATGTCTCATAATTTGCATATTGTGATCATAGACGTGTGTGAATAAAGCACTAGGAGTTATGTCCTTTCTAATAAACCTAATCTAATAAACCAGTACACTGTCAGCAATGTTGTTCAGAGATTATTGTTAATTTTGAGTGAAATAAATATGTAAGAAAATGTATTTCTATGTGCATACTATATGCTCTGCAGTTATTGGCTTCTGTGTTGAGGATAGGCCCAAAATATTTTTAAATGTTGTGTTTTTTTACATTAAGCAGGAGGATTGAAAAGTCCTGACAGAATAAATGTTTGAGTTTATCTTAATGGTTTTATTAAATCCCAGAAATACCTACACATATAGAAATATATGTGTGTGTGTGGGTGTGCATGTACGTGTTTTGTGTGGTATAACCATGTACCAAATCATGTAAAACTATCAAAGTACTTAAAAAGCCTACAAATTGATGAAATACAATTATGATTACATAGCGTGTGTGTGTGTGTGTGTGTGTGTGTGTGTGTGTGTGTGTGTTTGCACTTTAGACTATTATTTATCACTTAACTGAAATGTTTGTGACATTATTTAATGTTGTCATTAATCAAGAAAGGAGTAAATTTATCAATCTAAAAACATATAAGCTTCGGTATTCTCTGTTCATTGATTCATCTCAGCATAGATTCATCACTCATGGTCTCCTTTTGTTTCTCTTTCTCATACACACATAGGCACACACGCACGAACGCACGCACGCACGCACGCACGCACGCACGCACACACACACACACACACACACACCTCAAACTCTCGACATGTGCAGGTCTTTGCCAGATTCTTCCGCAGCCGACAGTCTTAATGGGGTCACCCGACCTCTGCTCTTGCTTTTCACCAGGGCCAGGCAGAAGGGGAATGCCTTTCTCCAGTCTGAAAGACACACAAACTCCCACACACACTCTCATTTTACACCACCTTGACCCTGACCCCACGCAGCATCTTCTCAAGAGAGGACTAGAAAAGATGCAGGGCCACACTCTCTTGAAAGAAGGCGAGGGGGTCATGGGTGGGCAGGACTAAAGACTTTCTGTCGACTTGGAACGGCACCAGGATTTGGCTCTATAGATATAACCACAGACAAAAAACGTAACAAAAAAATTAAAATTCTGTCATTATTTACTAACAATATATTACTTTCTCTCTTCTTCAGAACACAAAATAAGATATTTCGAAGAATGCTGAGAACGGGTACTATTCATTTGCATTGGTTTTGTTTCCATAAAGTAATAGTGAATGGGTGTCACTGCTGTACCGATACCAACTTTCTTGAAAATATCTCCTTTTGTGTTATGAAGACAGAAAGTAAACCTGGTTTGAAATGATGACCCAATTAGGGGGGAATATTTTATAGAGATTGCAATAGGAATAATGCAAAAGGTCAACATCCGTAGTGGAGTTACAAAAAAATACAGACACTTACAGTGCTGGTCCGAGATCAATTGTTATCTTTGCGACTCTCGGAAAGCACCATGCTGCCGTAGCGCACTTCTGTTATGATCTGTTTACAAGAGAGTCAGATGAATGCAGAGTTCATATCTATCATGTGCAATGTCACATCCCTGCCGAGAATGAGTCACAACACCACATGCGCTCAGAAAGGCGAAAGACTCTCGACACACTCTCACATTTATCCATTACTTGAACTGTCGCTCCCTAACTTCGATTACTCAAACACGGCAAGGCCAAATCCTTTAGATTGACATTCCGTTATGCAAACCTACATGCAAGAAACAAACCTACTCTGAGGCTTGAATACTTAGTTTCTGTGATATTTCAATGCCGACTCGCTCCATCCTTGACCCCTTTCATGGCTGCCACTGTAATAAAAAAACGTCTATATGTTCTGCGCAAAAAAGAAGCTGATAAAAAATGCCGTCTGTGTGTCACAGGGAGGGGAACTAGCTCTCTTCTTCATTCCTCTTCATCCATGCATTCAAACCGAAGAGCTTACTGATAATTTAATTCAAGCAGGGGTTATGGAAGGGGCGATGCGTCAGATCGACACGGCAAAGAACGCCAAGACGCCACGCAAAGGGTCAAGGTTCACGAGAGGCCACCCTGGACAGTCAGTTCTCATTCATTCATGCAACCCGTCCACCACAAAAGCCTCCTGACATTTTTAGAAATGAATAAAAACAACCGAAAGATGGAAAGCAAAAATCAATCATTCCAGATTTCCCCCCAAAGCTGACCTTTTCTCTTCAGCATCCACGCTGCCTGTTTGTTGGACAGACTTCAAAACTGCCGATAGTGTTTAGCTCATGGCCTGCGCTATAAATCGTCTGAAAGACGAGCAAGAGAAGAGGGGAAAAGTCAATAACGATTCACAAAGAAAAAATGTTGAGAAATTGTTTGTCAGCACAAACACGCGGCGCATGACTAGCAGCAGGCCGATGGGATTTGGTAACGGGGGCCGGAGCGGGGACGTAGGATTCTGGGCCCCCCCCAGGGTTAAAGCCAGCTTTACTCATTCATCCGTTCTCTTGCAAACGCCCGATTACGCCCTCTCCTCCCTCCACTAATCCGGTTACCGCATTCACAGGCAGTACCCTCTCTCTTTTCATTACGGCAGATCAGAGATTGAAAAAGCGATTCCTCAATCTGTCGGAGGATGAGATCCAAATTGGATCTGGCTAAAGTGGACGAGGCGAGCTAAAATCGGAAAGGAAGATGCAACTTGTTTTTACCCTTTAGAGCTGATGGAATCAGGAAAACAAATAATCATGGTGTATTTATAGGGAGGCAGTGTGCTTGTGGATAAATGCCACATGCCACGATTGACAAAGACGACAAAGACTCAGATGTAAGGTCACTTCTTTTGAGCTTTGTGATGGGTTTTTTAAAGCTCTGTTGTAAAAGCACTCACATGTAGTTAATACAGACACAAGAAAAAAAGATATAATTCTTTCATTCATATCAATGGCCTGAAGAGAAGGGATTCTCAATGTGCGTTCGCCAGAGGCTCTGACCTGCAACCCATAGTTCCTTTAGTATACAAAAATACTCCCATTTCGTTTCATGATGCCCAGCTCGACGTCTGGACTTCTGAAGACAACCCTCTTTATCTGTACCTCACTAAACACTACTAAAATTACACCCTTCTCACGGGACTGTGGGGGGAAATTTGCTCAGCGCTAAGTGCAGAGCGTTTATTACATCACTGAGCTTCAAACATCAGCTTGGACTGCTTCTGGTCGACAGCCAAATGCATCCCTGTGCCCAATCTCTGTCTGATTTTTTTACACCAGAACAATCCTGAATCCAAAGGACAAAAAATGAAACGTGATTACTTTGTGTTTATTTGAAATATGACTGCTCTCCTCTGTTATAATAGCCCAAGCTCTTGCTTTCTTTAGCAATTTTTCTTTGAAGAAAATGGTTGATTTTGGCAAATGAGATGCTCAGAATACATTCACTAACAATGCACAGAAACTAAGCAATTGATTGCTATGGCTTTTCATGAAAAACAGGAAGATTTAGTCGATATTCAGTAGTTATCTTTTGGGGGCATTTTGCAAGTCGGTACACTTATCACAAGGCTATTGATGCCAACAACTAATTTATTTTCTAAGTATTAAATTTTGTTCATATATGAAGGATAAGCTTTACAGCATTTGTTCAATGCCCTTCACTCTGCTGCCATCTACTGGCAAACAGAACTTCACTGACTTAAATATGAGGAGAATGACATCCATCAGTGAAAAAGTCAGACAAATCATAAACTAATACAAGGAGCATTTAGAAAAATGTATTGTTTCATTAGAAAAGGTATAAAGCAATTGCTCACCCAAATAGAAAATGCTTTCATAATTTGCTCAGTCTCCATTTTTATGAAGGTTTGTCACATTGAAAGATAAATGGCTTCCCATCGAAGGATTTAAGAGTACTGCAGACGTCAACGGTCACTCATTGTGGCTTAGTTGCAAACATCATAAAAATATTTTATTTGTCTTCAGCACAAACAACAAAGAAATGCAAACAGTTTGTAACAACTGAAGACTGAAAAGAGAAAACGCAAAAAACTAAATATAAATTATTGGGTGAATTATTGGTGTTCATTGTACTAACCTAAACATAAAAAAAAATGTGGCTTAGTTAATATCACAAATACAAACTGCTTTGTTAACATTATATTTAAAAAATTATATGTATTATTATAATAATAGTTATATGGATTTCTTTCAATGGAAACTTTCAGTAGAGTACAATTTAAAAAAAACGAATATTTTTTAAGTTTATGTAATAGAAATATTTTGGTTTATCAGATTTTAATATATCAATTTGGCACTTGCTTTTATCCAAAGCAACTTAGTATTGTGCATTGGCCAAATATCACTACAGAGCAAACCGGGGAAGGTGTATTGCTCAAGGGAAGTGATTGTCTGCTGGCACTGAGATCGATTCAGCAACTTTATGCTTACAAGTCCCACTTTTTAACAGACCCCAGCTGGCCCCCAGTAAACAGTACTTCATCATTTTTTCAAAGCTTTGAAGCTTACTCATTTTTTAGTTTAAATTGTTTCATGAAAAATGTAGAATTAAGAGTTTACAGTAAGAACTATGGTTTCTGAAGTTTGATATTCTCCATCATTCTTTTCTTTTTAAGGATCTTTCAAACATACAGGCAAGTCAGAGCTGACTTGATATTAGTATGAGTAGCTACTGATTGTCAGTTACATAAACATCTGCATTAAAGATGCCAAATTCAAAATGCAAACCATCGATTTTATTATATGGATGTTTGAATAATATTTGAGAGTTCTGACGGTGACAGAGATTCACCAGGACAGGGGTGACCACATTTAATGTTTATAATGAGTACATATTATCTGAAATGTAGTTGAATTAAAGGTTGAAAATAAATAATATTAAAATATGTTATGGTTAAGTGTCTACTCTTTCTCTGAATGTTATATAAGATATATATAAGCTATACTTCAGAAATGTCTCACTTCAATTTAATAATAAAAATTGATTTCCCTTCGAGAGAAAATTATTATGTTCACTTCCAGATTGCATCTGCTGAACCAGTAACACTAACAGAGCTTCCTAAATTTCAGCAGATCCAAACTTACAGCAGTAAGCATCTACGTTCAGGTGAATGAGGATGTATTTTCTGTGTCTTAGTAGCTGTTAAGTATCTTCAGTATGCCTTGTGTGAGCGCATCAGCAGAATGTTGCTGTACGCCTGGAGCTCCGATACTCGTCTCCCAGCAGTCAAAGCCACAAGCATGCAGCTCCTCAATGGTGCTCTGAATAACTGAAGTATTTGTTTCTGCAAACAGATGGGAAATAAAAATTCATATCAACACAAAGAGCAAAGGGTCTTTGAATGACAGGATTATTTTAGATGCTCATCAAAAAAATAATCAAATATTTTAATTAAGATGGCCTGGTGGTTAATTAGTCGAACTTGTGATCATAAGGTTGCTGGTTCGATTTCCTGGCGGATGACTACTGACTGAGTTACCACTTTATCCCCGTTTGCTCCACGCGCCCTGCAGTCATAGCTGCCAACTGCTCAGGGTGTGTGTGTTCACGACTTCTAGTGCTTGTGTTTACTTATCACTGGATGTTTTGTAAATGCAGAGGTCACATATCGGGTGTGAGTCACCATATCTGACAAATAGTTGCATTTTATTTTTCACGTTCACTTTAATTGGAAGTGCTGGTAATGGACTTGACAGCCTAAAGAGCCGAAAAACATCAAGTTGGAACCATGCTTGCTTATGTCCAGGACAGGTCGGATATAAAAGTATTTTAAAAAGTTGAATGTGAAAATTAAAATAAGCTTTGAAATGCATTGTGACCATTGATCATGTGAAGGTCGCCTGACAGCATACCAAAGCTACTTAGAATCAGTGTGTGTGTCACCATGTGGAAAATGATGCCCATCTGGGTATTTTAGAGGATGAAAATAGGTGTAATTTCACCTGTTAGACCCGCCAAAAAAGATCCCTGCTGTGTCAAGTTTATGGGCAATTTATTGTCTTTTTTGACATCTACTTTACGAACCTAGTTTCTGCTTAAACGACACAACCTGACGGGACATAGCAAAGCTACGAGAACCCAATCCTCTATGTGACTTAAAAGCATGAAAACACTTTTTACCCCGAAATCTCAATTTATCTTTAAAAAGGCTTTCTTCAAGATGACACATTTAAACTTGGAAATGTTGCCTCGATTCTTGTTTTCTGAGACTGTCTCTGCAAGTTCTAAGATCCTGATTAAAATTCAAAGCATTATTGGCTTGGGGCATAAACAAAGAGTCTGGCCTAGTCTGACAGTCGCTGTGTCTTAGCTTTTGTCAAACAAGAGTGACAGGTCAGATTCACCTCACAAAAACGTGTCAAGCTGAACAGTCAGATACTCTGCGGGTTGCCACCATCACAGAGACTTTTCAAACAATTTGCAGGAAAAAGACTGATTAATGACATGTGGCTTATCCTGACGTACATGTAGGGTTGTGTACGTGTGTGACTATTGTTAAAACGATAACCGAAACCCAGGAATTAACATGAGAACCTTACAAATGTGTTTATTTTTGTTATATTTAATACTCTGGGAGTAGTAAATATACTGGTAGTCACTTTGGGCTAAAGTGTCTGAAACAATAAATTAAAAAATTATTAAAAAAATTGCTCTTGATTAAAAAAAGAGCAATTTGTTAATGATGCTTGACATAGTATTCAAAACCCCCGGATCCTCAATTCAATTTTGGCACATATCCATTCGTACTACATAGATGCCATTTATGAATATAAATGTAATGAAAGTTTATATAAGTCATTTTGGGTGCCCATTTACCCCTATAATTGAACAAAAGACTACTGTGGAAGTCAATGGTGACCCAAAGTATTACAAATTTGATTAAAATATCTTAATTTGTGTTTAGCACAACATGTTGCCAAGAACGGTGGGGGTGGGGGGTTGGTTGGTTGCCTGCTCAAGGGATTCACCTCAGTCGTGGTATTCCCGCTGGTTCCTAGTCTCGAACCAGCAAACTTTGGATCACAAGTCCAAGACTCGAACCACCAGGCCACGACTGCCCATAAAACCTGGTGCCCATATAACCATAGATCGTAGAGTTGGTTTGAACTTCATGATACATTAAATGCCAGTACAGGTAGAAAGGTTACCTGGCCGTAGCAGAGTAATCCCACAGCCTCCACCTCCGGCTCCCGTCAGTTTACTGTGCAGACCATGGGCCAGGGTGATCCTGCACATCGTGTCCAAAGAGGAGTGACCCACACCCATTACATTTAGATGATGCTGGTTTATATCAATCAGCTCCTAATGACCAACAACACACAGGAATTGCTCTCTTAGAACCAATAAGTGCATCCCTCCATCCAATGCTTCAAACAACAATAAATTAAATTTAAAGGGATAGTTCGCCAAAATATGTAATGAATTCCTAACCATCATGTTGTTGCAAACCTATGTTTATTTTTTTCTGCTTAAGATAAATGAAGATATTTAGAAGAATGTTAGAAAACTGAAATTCCTGGAGCACTTAGACCCAGACTTGTCAGTTGCCAACATTCTTCCAAATATCTTCCATTGTCTATAACGAAATGTATACAGGTTTGGAACAACTTGATGGTCAGTAAATTATTTTCACACCGCGCCAGCCCACACAACAAATGGGACAGGCATGTGACTTTACCTCTAGTATGCTGTAGTGTTCAGCTAAAGGTCCACGTGCAGACATCTCTGTTAGAGTCTGTTCACAGGTGCAGGACACAGCATCAACCGACTCCAACACCGGCTTCATTACAGCAGGAAACTGTGCAAACACAGAACCATGTTCAAGTTTGGTGAGGAAACATAATTACTCATAATTACTCATCAAGAAAAATTGCAGGCTTAAATAGCTTGTCACATCACAAGATAATTATAATTGGTACTTATTTTAAAGTCAAACACGATGTCCCCATAGAACTGTGACTAAAATACCTAAGAGGCAATATGATAGAAAGCAACATTTAACATCCTTTGGTTATTGCAGTTTTGAGATAAAAGCTGTCATAATGGCTTGTTTACAAATCATCACGGTTATGATGTCACAACCATTAACGGAATTATAAAAGTGTAAAAGAAAAGCAGCTTTCCAGTACAAGAACTGTCTGAGCAAGTACAGTAAGTGCCTTTTAAAGCCAGTCCCGACTCTTTGCACTTTTTCACCCCGATCATCACAGAATTCCACTTCACCAATCAGGGAACGCCAGCAGTGCGGCTACCTGCTGCCGTTGTCAGGGTAACGGGCACAGGAGTATCACCGGAGTGTTTCATTTTGAGCTCTTATGAAAGGCACTCAGCACCGGGCCCCTAGAGCGTTCCTCTCTCACATGCACGCACACACACCAGCCATTATGCTAATTGAAGGGCACAGGAGTAAAAACACAGACGGGGGGAGAAAAGCCATTTACTACCTTGTTAATTTTGTCCTTAACTCCCGAAACAAGCACTTTGGTGCTGCGTGGTACTTTGGTGTTAGTAAGAAGAATTCTCAGAACTGGGACTCTGGAGAGCAAACAAACCCGACAATCAGAGCTCAGAAATACATTCATTCGGGTGTTCTTGAAGCCTCAATTTATTCTTAGAATAAAATGAAACCGTAAACATAATGATTAATATGTTGCGTATGCAATTTATTTGGATATAACAACATGAAGTCATGAGTGTTTACCGGTCTAGTGGAGTTATATTGCCGTCATGGTATCTTAAAAAGCAACCTGATATACAAAGAATGAAAGTCAGCATAAATGCACACTAAACAAATTTCAATTCGTCAAATAAGTGAAAACATAAGTGCAAAGCTAGGATTCTCACCCCATGTACCCACAGCGTTATCCACCCCTGAAGGGTTCCCGTGGATGATTTTCTCACCCATAAAAGCCCACCTGTTAATCTGCTCCATCTCCTCTTTACTCCATCTAAAAACAGGGAAAAGACGTACATATACCAAAATACAGTTGGACATATCATGTTCTCGCCTGTCATTTCAAACCTGTATCACTTTCTTTCTTCCACAGAACACACAAGAAGATATTTTAAAGAATGTAGGAAACCAGCACCTGATGCATTGTTTTTGTATTTATATAGTAGAAGGGAATGGGTGTCTCCGCTGCAGTTACTAACTTTTCAATAGTATCTTCTTTTGTGTATTGTGGAAGAAAGAAGGACCTACAGGTTATAAGTTCTATTCAACATAGACATCGTTATGAAAATAGATCTAAGCTGTGTTACCTGGCGGAATCCTGCTGAGGTGTGAGAGGAGAAGATATAATTCCTCTGGCAGACAGCAGGGCGGCAGAAAGGCAAACACTATAGGCGGCACTGGAGCCTAAACCAGCTCCCGTGGGCAACTCTGACCACACAGATATTGTGATACTGGGTAGGGACCTAAAAAAACAGACCCTTTCAGAACAATGTTCGTATGCATGCAGTGTTAGGATTCTGAACATGTCGTTTAAGAGACTGATGCATTAGGGATAGTTCACCAAATACTAAAATGAATAAACTAAATCAGTAACGAATCGTTATTTCATTTCAAACTAGCATGAAACACAAAAAATATTTAAAGGATCGATGGTAACCAAAGAGCCCCGGATGGTGCATACATGATTACAGAATGTAATTTTTGGGGTGAACTATCCCTTGTAGTTGAATGCTGTTCTTACTCTGCCTCGGCAAAAACAGACAGGTACATATAGAGGAATGCCAAAACAGCCATGCTTCTTGTATCCGTGGACTCATCTGCAATGCCAGTGAATACTCGAAGCCCCTTCAAAAGATCAGCATCGAGCTCCTGCTTCAGGTCTTCGTGTTCTGCAAGGCGATCTAAGAAACAGAAATGAAAGAGACAATGTTATTATTACGGTACAGAATACAGAACAAACAAAAAGCATTATTACAACTTCAACAATTCTGAATAAAATGATGCCATCCTTTGCTGACTCCCACACGCTTCAAACTTTTGGATTTTCTTTCGTGGAACTCTGAAACGTGGACGGTTCCTTTGAGGACGTTTGATTAAAAACGCCAGATGACAACATATTACTTGAGGCTTCCCACCTTTACAGCCATCCAGGAGAGGCTGTAGCGTGCTTATTTCCCAGGATGGGAAAGTGTCAATATTGGGAAGATTGAGGCACACTTTTCCAGTTGATGTGGGCTGAAGACGCAGGTATGTGCGCAGGTTTAGGCTCACAGCGAGAGCAACCTGTGAAAGGACAAAGATGGTAGAATTAAAGCGAATTATTCTCATTTCATATCATTTAACCCGTATGATATTCCTTTATCAGAACGCAAAAAAAGATATGTGGAAGCATACGGGCACTGGCAGCCATTCACCTGTATTGCTTTTAGGGTTATGTGAGTATCAGTGTCATTCTTCAAAATATCTTCTTTTTGAACAGAGGAGGGAAATAACCACCCAGGTTAATGAAGACAAGTAATGCATGATTTTCCTTAAGGGTTGCAGTTTAACTCCATATTTTTACTAAACTTTATGAAATGAATATTTAATACAAACCTTGCCATGCACCACAGCATGCTCACCATGCAGAATCGCCTTACCAGGGGCAGAAATGTAAAAGTCCCTCGTGTGCATGATGAATGTGAAGATTTAGACTTTCTGTAAACGAATCTATAATAAAGTTCATGTAAAAATCCCTTCTCAGTGTTTAAAGGCTCCAAAAAATGACATTTCCCCTTCACAGCAGGGATTCCACTCCACACTTCAACGTTCTACCTACAATGGACCAATCAGTGCAGGCTCTCACATCGCCGTCCCCCAAAGAGCCAATCAGAACACAGCTCACACCGGCACAGGCCCGTCACGCACCAATCGGATCTCGCACCACCGCCGCGTCACCGCTTGCGTGATGAGCGAACCACGGTCAGCGTGTCTACGGGTAGCAGAAGCGGCCAAAAAAGGTCAAAGGTAAACACAGAGACCGTTTGCGATGGCTTCTCCGGTCCTCAGATACACAAATCGCGTCATACGTTTGGCGACATGCGTGAGTTTAAAACAGATACAGTCGGTGTGTCGAGATCAGAGAAGGTACAACATTAAAAAAGCATCAAAAGTGCTTATAAACACACGTGTGTAGCTTCTGTGCTAATGTAGCTGTATGACTTTAGGCACTTTATTTTATCAACTTTCTTTTATCTTTACAAGACACGCCAGCACATCAGAGGAAGAGAGGAGAAGCCTGAAAATATACACAAAAACAGGAGATAAAGGTTCTTTTTAGACATCATAAGTCAATATTATTTGCCATTAAATCAACTCTTAAGGGTTTTCTTTGGCTTGTAAATATTTAAAAAACTCTTTCACATAATGAGATAAATGTATTTTAGTAGTTTTCTAAAAATGAGATTTTTTGACCCATATATTTTATATTTTTTTATCCTGTTAATATTGTCTGTTGGTATGACATCATGGACTCTTATTATAAATTAATATAAATCAAATAAATGTTAAACAACGCTTTTATAATCTACAATATTGTTGTATTGTGTAACATTCCAGGTTTATTATTATTTTTACCTATACGCTAGTAATTCATTATTTTTTGTTTTAAAAATGATGGTTTATGTTTCACTAAAACACAAAAAATAACATGAAATGTATGACATCAGGGACTCTTATTATACATTAATATAAATCAAATAAAAGCAATTTTTATTAATGCAAAAAATTGCCTTTTACCCCTTTTATTGACATGTTGGATTGCATTGAACAAATTAGGATTGGTCGAGAGGTCTCATCTCAGTTAGGCTGTAAACAGGTTTGGGATTTATAACATCTTGGGGAAAAAACTGAATCTTGAAGTACATTTCAAACAAGAAATTATAGTGATTTGGCATGAAATTGATGGAGAGAATAGGTTCACTACGGAACAAAATGGCATTTCAAACCCATGTTTTTTAAACTTGGCACTTATCTTGTGTTGGTCCTTCATTTAGTTTCCCGTTCTCCTTGTTAGGTTTTTCCAGTACTTTCACAGGTGAGAGGAGACCAAAGGAGGATCATGTATTTGAGGCTCTGGGAACAACGGATGAATTATCATCTGCCATCGGGTAATAGATATCTGCATTATGCATACAATGATTTGTATCAAAGAAATGTTGTTTTGTCTTAAAATGTGTTGTAACTGCCTTCTCTCTTTAGGTTAGCAAGAGAATTTTGCTTGGACAAGGGTCATTTATTTACAGATCAGTTGGATAAGGTTAGTTCCGCTCATATAGATTAACAAGGGCCGAAGAGATTTAATTGAACGTCTTCTCTATACAGATCCAATGTGTCCTGCAGGATGTGGGATCAAATATTGCTACTCCTATATCATCAGCGCGAGACAGTCACATCAGTAAGTAACATCTTAATATATTAAATTACGGAATTTAATAGACAGCCGGTTATGTATGAAAGTGTAATATTTCCCTTTAAAACAGAGAAGACGAAATTCAACTCCAACCCAGTGACTGAACTGGAAAGATGGATTGATTCATTTACAGAAGAGCTGCCTCCACTCACTAACTTCATACTACCCGTATGTATGTTTTACTTGGTCTGTTTGTAATGATGATGTTTGGGCGCCTTTCTAATATACAACTTATTAATGTAACAACACAAATTAATTCGGCATTTGGCCAACCCTTTTATCCAAAGCAACTTACATTACATTAAACTGCACGTTTTAATTAAGAGTATCTCTGGGATTGAACCCATGATGACTAACCACTGAGCTGCATGTTACATTTAATAATACTGAAAAGTCATATTACTTAATCTGGTTCTCACTTTGCAGTCAGGAGGTAAAAGCAGCACAGCTTTACATGTGGCCCGGGCGGTCTGTCGACGAGCTGAACGCTGGTCAGTATGACACGCACATTCCAATTTCGTTCATTCAATAGCATTTAATTATTTATACTGTTTTACCATTTCATGTAAAGTCATTCATCCTTTTATTGATTTCAGTGTTTCCCCTATTGTTCGTTCTGGAGAGGCAGACCCTGAAGTTGCCAAATATCTGAACAGGTATTCCATCTATTATTTATCACCGTCGTCAATAAAAATCAAATTCAATTTTAATGAAGACTCTTTTTGGTTCCGTAGATTGAGTGACTACCTGTTCACCGTGGCTAGATATGCGGCAATGAAGGAAGGAAATGTAGAAACAATCTACAAAAGACCCGAGTAGGAGAGCAGAAACACCCCTCAGTATCATCTCATGGTTCTGAATTTAAAAACAATTCAAGCAACCATCTATTAAACATCAGAGGGAACAATGCACATTTAAGAAACATGTCTTGTTTGAATTATTTTATAAAGACTGAACTGATGTACTGCAGCTTATCCTTGCCTCTCAAACTGTTGTATTTTCACGTAAGAGATAATTATTTTGTCAGTATAAACTTAAATTGCGAAAATGTTTTGAATATTGATCATTATTAGTGTTTTAATTGAAACATAAATATTACACCGCAAAGAAGACCCCCTTATATGAAGAGGAACATTAGTTCCCACGGACAGATGATGAGGGGCGGAGTTATCAAAAAATGGGCCAGACCCTTTGGGTGTAGGGGCGTGTTGGTTTTGGTGCTTCTGAATGTCAACATTGACTACCAGAAATCATTGACCTTGCCTTTAACCTAGCTGGCAGGTTTAACGCAGCTTTACATTTTTTACAAAGAAATCAAAAGGTCGTTGAACCATGTTTAACATCCAGCAATGTACCACACGTGACCATAACATCAGGTAACCACAATTGTGTAAGGAAAAAGAAGGTATTATAAAAGTGTATTCAATAGGAAAAGTCACTTAAACATGCAATTTGTCACACTAGAAACCTCTGCCGTGGTGTCAACCTGACCTTTACACAGAATCCAATAATAAATAACAGTGCACATTTATTTGTTTAGTATTCTTTTAGATTAAAATTTTAAAATGTATACATAGTTGATCGACAATTTTACAGAGGAGAAATTACTGTACAAATGGATAACTTTACAACAACATTGCTTTTGTAATATACTGAGTATATAACAACCTGCAGTTCACTTAGTGCAACCAAATTCAAAAGACACTTCATCATCAGGCAAAGATAGATGTTTGGATGCTTTAAAGGTTACAGCATCCCCCTCCAAGGATTACCATATGGAAGAGGGAAAGAAAACGATTCAATGACATCATGAAATTCAGGTCCTACATCATATCAGGAAGGAAATCACAATACATACAGCCAAAAATCTTAATAGCCCATAATCTCTTAAGTTTTTGCATTAACGGCCTATAACTTTCCTGATCAGAGTGCTTAAACATCTTTCAAGGGTTTGATAATGTCAGTATATTTAAATACAAAAACTGCCGTAGGACACGATCAAAGCCCTTGTGCTTTAAAGGACAAAACATCTATAACTTAACATAAAGAGTAATGCATAAAATGAGCCTGTAGTCAATTACAAAATCTCTGCACATAAGAGAGTACTTTCACACCTCAACAGGACAAGGGAAAAACATTATAAAGAATGTTTGTCGAATCAATGTATAACATTGCATGTACTTAACGTAGACGGTTTGCATACTGTAAAGGTTTTAGAGATTTCTGCTGTTAAAAATAAATTGTCATCATTTGCTCAGCCTTCATCATTTTGTCACAAACCTGTATACATTTGATGGTATTTTAATGAAAGTTTGTTTTCAGTCATTTTGGGTCACCATTGACTCCAATTGTACAACAAGACCACCATGGATGTCAATGATGACCTAAAAATGCTTAGCTCATTTAAAGATCCATATTTGTGTTCAGCAAACTTAAAAATATATACGGGTTGGTAACATCTGTAAAGTGAACAGATTATGACAAATATTGATTTTTGAGTGAACTTTTCCTTTGAGAGTGTGATGGTTGGATATCTCTAGGAAATGTCTGGGCTATATCGAACACCACAGTAAGGGTAAATTAGAAAAAATTTACATTTCCAATATTTAAAATAAAGTCAATGTTACAATTTCCTTGTTGAAATTAAGAAAAACATCTTGATGTAAATCTCAAACATATTCTAAATCATATAATAGATCCGAATCAACCACATTCACCTTATGGTAATAATGATAAAATTCCTGTTCTTTATTATCTTGGAATAAAATATGACCCAGACATTTCTTGACCAATCAGTGTCTTGGATGAAGAGGCTTAAAAATTAGAGAAAAGATTAAAGTTAATTTCTATAGCAATCTCTAACAATAACAGAATCACAGGTTTCATCAACTGACATCATGCACAGGGAGAGACCCTGAAAAATGATTTCTTAACTTGGAATATTAGCGCAATATAACAATCAAATAAACGCTCTTTATAGAAACAGTCCACATATGAGAGCTGGTTTGAGAGCTAGTCATCTTCACTGTATGGCTTAATTCCAGTAGTACACAGAACACCTACAGTACAAAATGGCCAGTGACCCGCTGGAAGATGACAAGGAGTGAAATTATCAGGTGAATGACAAGTTGATATGAAACCATATTTCCGTACATTGGTTTAGTGTTCTGCCTGTTCGTTCAAAAAAGAAGCTTTTGAAACTGATATATGCCTGTATTAATTTATCATGGAGTACATTAGATAAACAACGTCTCTACTTTCTTTCCGGAACCAAACACTGAATTAAAATAACAACAATGGGTTAAATGACCTGAAAGAAATTTGGGCAGTCCATGTACAAAATAAGAGGGTGAAAAGTAGACGCTTATCTTTCCTAGACATCTTTTATCCATCACTCTCACTACTACTCACTGTTCCTCGTTGAAGTCAATAAATGGGGCTGGGTTTCCTCTCAGCGCCCTGAACTCAATTCTCAGTTACCCTTCAGCAAAAGTTTTGAAGTGTGATTTTGGGTTCAACAGCGTTTGCCATCGCAGACAAAGCCTCTTGTGTGTCTTGAGTTGCATGGCTTGTTGTTGCATTAGTATTGCTTTCCTGTTCCCTTTCTAAGGGTAGTGTGACACGCAAACCTGAGAGACAACACTGAACATAATTTCGAAGATCTTACGGCGGTACATCCACTGCTGACTCTGCTCTAGCATCCAGAAAAGATTTAGAAGTAACCCTTGACAAAAGACAATGTTAAGGAGCCCGGAAAAACAGTTTCACTTGAAACATCAATTATGAGGTTTGGAGTTTTTTAGATTCACATTGGGTTCCCAAGTCTCAGATGGACGGTGTCTTAAATATACTGTCAAAAACGGATTGTATGAGACCATTGGAACTCTTTTGGCTTCAAATGCTGAGTTCGACACTAAATACAAGAAACTTCAAGTTCTACAAGAACTTGAAATATCAGAGCCTACTTTTAAGCGTAAAATCTGACTCTCTCTAAATGCTTGGTGTCAGTAAATGTGAGTACTCTAAAAGAAAGTTCTAAGCTCAGTTTTTAATCTGATACCAGATATGTTGAGCTCAGTTTAACCACATTAGTAACTCTTTTTGTGTGCATTTGATAGACAAGACAAATTTCTCTTATCGATGGAAAAACTTTGCATGAAGGTCACAATGAAGTAGGATTTCAGTCGTAGCGAACCTCTACTTCCCCCGTTTTAAACCTTGACCTTCAACTTATGTGTGGGCACCTCAACATTTAGGTTACTGCCTTCGCACATATGTCTGTATGTGTGCATGCAAGTTTTGGTTATGAAAGCTCAAAGCCTGTGTTCATGCTGATGGCGTAACGCAGTTTATCTCTGAGGATGCTTTTCTTGCTGTAGTTGGGCAGCTTAAGAAGGTTGAAGCAAGTGGAGGATGTTGGAAGACGCCCGCCTGGTTCCTTCTTACGAATGGTGAAGAAACCACGCAAGACGCTGCCTAAAGTGTCTCCTGTGTCCTACACACATAAATGAGAGTTTGGAAAAAAATGATCATCATATTAACAGAAGCTTTATAAGAGTAGGCTGATGTCATACCTGGTCGTCTGACACTTCCACGCAGCGGATGGAGAAAGGAGGTTTGAGGTAGGCAAAACCAAGGAGAGGAGGTCTTGAGCAGCTGGTGACAAACTGCAAACAGAGATGTTAGAAACATAAATAATGAGATATTTCAAGTCTTCATCATAACTAGATGCGATGAGTATTACCTTCAGGAACATGGCTCTTTCCTCAGGAGAGAAATCGCTGGAGAGGATGTCCCACAGCCAAAGGATAACTCTGTGGCTGCTATGGAAACCTCCATAGTAAACTGTGTGTTTCCTGGGGGTATAATGCATCATCATTAACATTTCATTGTTAGTAACCTACAAAGAACTTCGCATATCCCTACAGACTAATGTTTAGAAGTGTCCTCACTTGAGATCATCCAGGTCTATCTCAGCATTGTCTCCTGAGACGAGCCTCTGAACTTCAGGGGTAGAAAACATGTGAAGCCACTCATGGTTAATGATGCTGCGGAAGCCTCGGATGAAGGCTGCGGTCTGTTCTTTGATCTGGGTGTGCATGCGAAAGTGCGCCATAAGGTGGATGTAGCTGATCCTGCAGTGATGAGAGGGAGAACAGATATTTAGATGCGCAACCAGATCTCTTGCTCCATCATAACATGATGTGAATTCAAAAAATTTAACTTTGAGAGCGCTAATGTCAATGAATCTAAAAGCCATAAAACAAAAGGACTTAAATGAATAAATTAAGTTGCCCTAATGCTTTTGTCTGCTTTTTTTAATCTCTAATTGCTTTTTTAAACCACTCGGCTTCCTCTGCTAATGCGTTCTTTCATCAAGTCTTTTCTTCTTGTTGTATTGAATGAGGAGAGCAGGCAGCCCTGCCATGAAAATGTTATTTACACTTGACCGAAAAAACTAAATAGACATACTTGTTTTCATTAGTGACAGGCATGGTCTTTCCCCCCGGAATTAGCTCATGACAGACCAACTGCGAGGAGATAAAGAGAGCAAAGGCAAATGAGGAAAATTGTACATGAGAGCAGCAACGAATTCAGGTTTTTCAAGAAATTTACCTGCCCCATCACCTCCTCATCATAAGATAAAGTCAGACCCAGGTCACTTACGTCTCCGTCGTAACGCTAAAATATTTTAAACTGTTATATGTTGTACTTCTTGTCATAAACATTAAAAAATATATATATTTCTGAAATTTTCTGTAGAACGGACCTTTATGGAAGTGAGGTTCTTGTAGAACTCTGAGTCGAGGGAAGGAAGTTCATCTATGGAGCTGTAGAAGTTGCTGTGATGGTGACCCAGAACCTGACTGAGAAAAAAGGAGGCGAACGGCACGTCTACCACAATGCCCTCATACATGGCCTTTCCCAGCATCTTCCCGACAAATTCAAACAGCTGAAGGTGGTTCTCGTGGATGCTGGAAGTAGGGGAAGGGTATAATCTCTCATTCCCACTGGTGGTCTGAAAAGAAATTTGTTCCATGACCGGCACTTCACTTTAAACCACTATGGTGGACAGCATTCTTGTGCTAGTTTATACCTTAAATAGGTTTAGTGCTGGGTTGAAAACCTTCTTGATGATCTCTTCTAAGAACTCTTTAAACACACCATCCTGGTCAATCCCAGCCTCGTCCACTCCTAAATCATTCACAAACTTTACTCGAATCACTCCCTTGATGGAGTTCACAGGCAGACGCCGCAATTGATCATAACCATCCTGGAGTACATGACAGACAGCGAACAAGAAAAAATCAGAGTTACAAATTTAAGTTTTGACTTAAATCTTCATTGGCTTAAAATCTTTTGTGCTAGTATTTCAGAAACTTGCCTCCAGCATACGTGAGCGACGAATTGTTATGTGAGTGACATGCGGAGAGGCGGAGCTTGTCTCAATCAATCCTAAAGTCTCTTTCTCTTTTGTCACAATGTTCCGGAATAGCAGCACCCTCTTATATAAGAGAAAAATAAAAAAAATATTCCATTCACATCAACATTTATGATTCAGTTTCATGTCACTTTTCAGGTGGCAATTCAAGACTTGAATGGTCAGAACTACAAAAAAACATCGGTCAAAGTAAGAATGCCTTGACTAATGAGGCACAGTAAAGTCCTAAATTGACTTACGTTTTTATGTGGGATGACATGAGGAATATACTGAAGGAGAAGCTGTGCTCTCTTCTTGCCTTTCTCCAGCTCTTGAAATAAAAGACTGGGCTTCAGGTCTCTGTATCACAAAACAAACAAACAAAATATCAATTCTTTACTTGATTGTACATTCACTGCCAGTTTATCTCAGTGTAACCAGAGACAGACATACTTGCGAAGCCAGTGATCTTCAGGTGTGAACCTTCTGCGACAGTCCCGCTCATAGAGAACCATTAGCCAGCCATGAACACTATGAAACAAGTCTAACTTCTCCCCTTTAGCATTCTCTGCAACACATGACCACACATAAACAATTGGATTCCTAAATTTGTTTTCAAATACACTGCAGAATAAAAGTCTTCATCGCTACACATCAGTACTCTCTTTGGTTCAATTATTTATGTCAGTATTTACATCATTTGGAGTAGTGTGTCATTAGAAAATAAAGGTTTACATTTCTGAACTTTTATTTTATCATTATTTTTAATAATCCAGTGAGGATATTTGTTATGCAGTACATTGAAGAGATGATGACAAGAAACTACTAACAGATTAAATAGATGAATACGCCAGATCTCTGTTTGGAGCACTTGCTTTTGGCAGACAACATGTGTATACAAAATCACTGGAATTTCACAAATGATTTTAACTTTCATTTTCAAATTGTAACTTATGTGACTTTGGGTAAAACTCTGACATGCCCAAGACTTTTGCCTAGTACTGCAAGTCGATTTATAAAATATTTAGAAAACCATTTATGTTTCCTTACCTAAAATACCATCCCAGACCATCTTGTACACAAATGTGTTGAGAAAGGAGGAGATGGTGACAAGCTCTTCAATTTTAAATGAAATCTGTTCCTCATATACCTCAATATCATCCAGAATCCTGTAATACATAAGAAATAAAAATCATGAAGTAATAATGTTGATCTTACCATGAAAATATGTAATTATGTTCATATGTGTAATACGTAAAGTTTTACCAAATATTTTTAGTATACACATACGTCAACATTTTTTGTGTATGATTTTTCATAGTCAATTAAGGGATATTTTCATGTTGGTCACATCCATAACGCTGCATTTTGCTGATAAACAGATACATGAGAATATAAGTTATCATTTCCTCTTCCAACCATTCACTGTTTGTTGGATATAATGGCCCCATCCCAAACATCTGGGGGCATATGTTCCTGATAAAATCAATGAAGGCTTAACAGGCATGTGCATGTACATATTCAAGCCTTACGTAATAAGATGTCTGGAGCAGTCACAGAAGAGCATCAACATGGCCAGAAGCTGTTTAGACTCTTCTGTGTCATTGCTAAGACACTCCATAAAAAGTCTGAGGCCTCCCTGGGGTCCGAGCTCACAGATAAATGCCCAAAGCTTGGGAAGCAGCTCATCCAAATATGTCAGTCCTTAAAAATGTTTACAAAGAATTGGTAACAAAGACATTTAAAATACAAAAGATACATTATATATTTTGTTTTTCATTCAAAGATGTGTACAGTACAAAATGCACGGTTTTTCAAATGCCTGTACCTGTGAGAATCTGGAGGCGAATCTGGGTCAGAGTGGTAAGTGCCGTCTGATACAGCACACATATACTGCACACTTTCTGGACCTCGGCTGAATCGACCCGCTTCCCTCCGACTGGTTTCAGTATGTTCCTCACAGATGCTGACTTCTGGAATGCTCGCTTGAATAGATCTTACCATCGAAGGAATTTAGCAGAAAGTAATCAGTGCAAACATGATAAATACACGCTAGATGACAGTAGAAACAAACAACTTTCATTTTATTTATATTGTCTGGAGCAATTGTATTTTTTTTAAACAACCTTAAGGATCCTTTCTCTCAAAGCACTTAGCCACTTGTGGTAATAGTTCACCAAAAAAATGAAAATTCTGTCATGAATCAATCGCTCTCTAGTTGTTCCGAACCTATTTAAATGTATTTGCTTGGTTGAACACAGAGGGAGATAATTGGATTTGGTTACAAGCATCCTTCCAAATGTCTTTCACTGTGTTCATCAGAACAAAGGATATTATACAGATTTGAAAAAACTTAAAAGGTGAGAAATTGAAGGCAGAAGATTTATGTCTAGGTGACAGATCATTTTACAAATAACAAAAAGACTTTCACTGGTGTTGTGTGTGATATGTTATTTATTATTGATAATATAAGGCAAAACATCTGTGTTTTAATGAATTATTTAACTGTCTCACTTTTGACTGGGAGGTTATTCTGTAACGTGTTTGGCTGAGGTAGGGAGGCTGGGGAGGGTTCTTGCGTCTCCAGTTTTTTGCTCAGAACATCACAGAACAGTGTGCAGATCACAGGAACGCCCCATAAACACTGCAACTGCTTCGTCACCAGTGGCATCGACTCATTAAGCCTGGAGAGAAAGAAAGTGACATACAGTTTTAAGAAATATGGCCAGCCATATCTTGTCAATGTGGTAGACATACCCATAGTCAACAGTCTGGGAAAACCAGCCCAAAACCGGATGCCAGTGAGTGAGGTTGGATTTCTTTTGGGAGACGTATCTTTGACAGTATGACAGCATATCTGTTAGATCCTTGACAAAGTGACTTGCCTCCTGCTCCAGGACTTTTACATTATAATATCCAAGGTGAATAAGGTTGCCTAAATAAAAAAAAGATCATAATTTAGTAGTGAGATAAATGAGATAATAATACAAATCAAAACTTGTGAATGATGTACTCAAGCTTACCGAGTAAGCAAAGAGTGTGGCTTCCCTCCAAACAAACACAGATATCCAAACACTGTTCTTCACGGCTCAGAAATAAGACAAACTTGCGGAAGAGATCGTGAGTCTGGATAGTGGTCATACACTGCACAAAACACAAAATAGAGTAAAAACGCCTTCCCTGAAGAAGGAGAACTGCTTGATTTCTCTTTTGATTTTATGGTTACTAAGCTGTTATCTACTGTAAAAATCTATCCAATACATTTAATAGATTTAATTAAGTAACTGTTTTTTGTGACATTTACTAAGCCACAAGAAATATTTTAGGGAATTTTCTTTTCTCTTCTTACATCTGGAGTGAGCACGTTTAGGTGCGAGATGAATGCGGGTACAGACATGATGTGGAGAAGGAAAGACCTCAGCAGGTTGTCTGAGAAATGTGCAGCAATAACAGGCCTGCAACACATCACAATGAAATTACATTGGTAAGGCCTCTACGTCAAACTATGCTATGATATAATCAAACTGTCAGATCTCTTAAGACAGCAAACCTTGTTCCCTAAGCAACTGACCTGAGTGACAGCGTAAAGATGGCTGTGAGGGTTCCTTTTGAAAGGGAGGGTCGAGATCTTGCCAGACCGTTGGTAAGCAAAATCTGCAGACAGGAAAGACAGGCATAATGAAATGTCTGAAGCTGAAAATGCAGGTTTGACAGGTCTGGATCTTTTAGCATTTAAAGTAAAAAAGGGTCAATAACAGTTTACTTCTTATGTGCCACTTTATTAGGATTGCTCAACGTGGAATAGAATATCTAAAAATTGTATCCTTTGTGAACTGTACTCCACAAAAAAACTGATGTAGAAAGACAATGTTATTACAATTTAAAACAACCTGTTGATTTTGTGTAAAGTTGGCAAATCAGATTCAAGATTATGAAGTTTTAATTCGTTTCATTTGTGATATGTAAGATAGACAACAGGTGGACTTTGGATGTAGCTTCTTGGACAGATCTTGGACTTGACAATTCCTAACTTCGTAATGAAATTTATTTAAAATAACTTGCTGTTTCAATGTGCAATACCTGCAATACAGAGTAAAAGCCCTTCTGATTAAGATGTCCCATGATGTTCTCACAAATCCTATTTAAAGCCGGCTTGAGGGCTTCGCCTTAAAAAAAGAACACAACATTTTACTGTGGATGCTGAGCATGTAAATCATCTCACAATCAGTGATCACATACGACACAAACCTTTCCCTCGAACAATTTTCCACGTCGATGTGTCTGTGAAGGTTATCAGCATTGTCAGATACAGAGTCACCATTTTATTATCTTGCAGTATGTCAGGCTGCAAAGGGAGAGAGAAACAGGAAACAAGCATTCATTAAGAAGCACTTCCTTAACCTAAATGTAAAGAAACGTGACAGAGTCTGAATTGAAGAAATATGCCAGAAGTTAACCTGAACTGAACATTATAAAAAGCACTAATATTATTACAGGAAAATACCTTCAGTTTCTTTAAGAATTCACACGAGACCCATAGGACATCTTTGATCTGTTTGAGCCAGGGGATGGTGAGGTCTTTTGAAAGGGCTAGTGATACATACCATACCTAGAAAAATAACCAATGTGTCAAAATAATTCAGCAACTGGGATCAAAAGTAGTTTAAGGGATGCTTAAGTTTACTTACTTTTGGTTCATTCTCAACTTCCATGCTACTTAGTATGGTTCGACACAGCTTCTCAAATCTCTGTGTAAGAAAATAGAAACACCTTTATTAATAAAAACAAAAAATAAAGGGAGTTTTATCTTTAAAACAAAGGTCTTGGCATACATTGAATTGTAATCCTTACCAACTTATCATCCTTCCCCAATATGAATAACAACTTCCTTGCAATTTTGAAGATGGATAATGCATTTCTTTTTGCAGAAGCTGCATCGCTGGCTGCAAAGAAATCATCGACTTCTTGCCTAAAACAGATAAAAACCAGCTGATAAATGACATATCCTCAAGAAGCACCATGCGTAATTCATAGTATCTTCAATGCTAAATAGTGTACATACATTAAATGTTCAGAAAATAAATATCTTAGTACTAAATAATAAATGAAAAAGTTTTTAAACTTTATTTTTATGAAAAGCAGTTTATACGGTGTATAATACTTAAATTACTCGCTACCTCAAGTGTGCAATTAAGGATCGTTTCCAGACAGGATTTGGACACACTTACACACCACACCCAACCTTCCATTGTCCAAGAACAATAACTAGGAAGTCAACCTACTGCTTGTTTCAATGCCGAGTAAATGCTAATTTTTGTCTTTAAAAGATATTAGGCCATCAGTCAGTAAAGACTATCTTCAAAATCACCATGAAATCAAATATATAAATGATTTTATAAAGAAATATTTCAGTGTTTATTATAAACTGTTTGGATGTCTGTCTTTTTTAGTGTGTTATCATGATCTTTAATTAAATTCTGAAAATTCCCTTCCATTCCAAATGACAATACTTCTTAACAGGACATGACGGCAGGACTATATTGTCTGTCCAGTAGCCAGGCTTCAAACCTCCAGCAGTCTGATTAAATCCAGAATGAGTTAAAATCCCCACCCTTCATTTTCTTATTCCAGATCCAGTTACACTTGCATATACGTCACCATTCACAATTCGCTTTCCATGCAGACTTTAAAGAATGGTCGGTTATCGTGTTCCATTTCTAACCTGATTTCTCTTTGCAGCTTGCAACGGCAGAGGAATCTTCTGATCAAAGCCTGAATTTGAGTAGCGGCTCTCTCTTTCTCCTTACAGCCCTTCCTTTCTTCCCTTGCGATCCTGGCTTTATCCAGGAACTGGGTTTTGGAGGTCTGGGTAGCGGTGAACATGTTTCTGCTCCAAACTATGGTTCAAACATTAGAATGCCACGGTCAGGATCGAAAGACCTTCAACTTTAAAAAGCAATGAAGAAATAACATTTCTAGAAGCTTTTCTTAAATTGGATGATAGGAATGCAAGTACAGTAAAAGGTTAGATGTGCTTATATCATTCAATCCCTTGATGTTTGGACAATTCCATGAAAATGTCAACCGTACCATGAAAATATCAAGTTGTGACCAAAGGTTTTAGTATACTTGTGACACAGATGTCAACATTTCGTGCATCATTTTCAAGTAAGGCTCATCGAGTAATTCTCTTAACTCTCATCAAGCAATTGTCTCATTTTTAATGCTATATTTAGCTCAAAAATGGACACTTGAAAATAACAAAGAAATTAGTCATGTTAAGTTCAATAAAGAGCCTTGGCCCTATGTTAGATATTTTTCGTTCTGGTTTTTGGATTTTAATTCACATAAATCTTAAGAAGTTTCTCGTTCCCAAAAACAGTGTCCTTTTTTCACATCCATAACGCAGATTTATCTACCTTCTTAAAACAGAAAACTTGTTCGTAGACTGATTTTTCTGATGTTTAAACACTATCAACAAGGGTTCTGTATAATATAAACAGTTGGTTCAGTTTACCGGTAACAACTACATTCTAAGTGCGCTTTTATGTCACGTCCATGATGCTGTTGCCCATATGCCACATAATGAAAAACAGGCATGTTGTCTGCTTAATACATCCAATCTTGAAAATCTTACAAACTCATCAAATACGATTTTCATCCCTACATTTTTCAAAATACTTCCTTTGGTATTGTGCTGTAAAAAAGTCATACAGAATGAAAATGTCAAGAGTAAACGATGAAACAACTGTTATTTTGGGTTAACTATTGCTTTAATAAAAAAGGATTGTTACCTTCCACCAATGAAGTGACAAGTAATGCTTCTTTTATCACAGGTCACATGACTGCCATGAAGGCATCTTCACACAGCTTTGACAGATCTCCTTGAGGTCCATTTGACTCTACAGAACAAAACCAATTATCATCATCATCTTACAAACTAATGTATATTTAAACATCAAAACAGAGTCAGAAAGGGGAGGAATGCCACTTTAACACTTGACATTGCTGGCTTAAATCTGAAAGAGATCAGAATAACAAAGAGTTTACAGTATGACTCTAATCACATTTAGATATCAGAGAAAATCTCACAATGTTGTGATCCAAACAATATAAAATAATTCAGATTACACTAAGAAGTACACTACAAAGACAACATTAACAAAGTATGATGTGTTACCAGAGAAACACAAAACTACACAGCTGTGATGATGAAATGAAACGACAATAACAATGTAACTAGCTTTCATGCTAGCAACTCTACTAATGCGTCTTTAGCATATAGCGATGTGACAAAATAATGACACAGAACCAACAAAGTGTGATGAAAGTCTGCTTGGATTTCACAGAGTTTTACCAACCTGAGCGCGTTCGAACAAACTGAAAAACGAAGGTAAACAAAAGACCGCAGCTCTAATCCATCAGCGGTGCAACCTCATAATCCTTCCGGCACTGAGGACTCGTTTGCGAAAGAGCCGAATCTGAGAGTCGATTCTTTAGAGTGAACAAAAGAGTCGACTCCCATCAGGGAGAGCCAAATCTTTATCTGCCGGTTGATACTTGACTTTATTGGTTATTTTATTTTTGTCTTTTGTTATTTGTCCATGTTTATCTGTATCGATTTAATGCTTAGTAATTTTGAATAAATAATAAATTAATAAATAATAAAAAAAAATTAAAATTAAAAAACGGCTCTATTGGTTATTTAATTTTTTGTCTTTTGTTGTCTGTCCATGTTTATACGTATTGATTTACTGCTTTGTAATGTTGAATAAATAAATAATTAATTAATTAATTATAAAAAACTGGACTCTATTGGTTATTTAATTTTTTGTCTTTTGTTATTTGTCCATGTTTATCTGTATTGATTTACTGCTTTGTAATGTTGAATAAATAATAAAAAAAAATAAAAAAATGGACTCTATTGGTTATTTAATTTTATTTTTGTCTTTTGTTATTTGTCCATGTTTATATGTATTGATTTACTGCTTTGTAATGTTAAATAAATAATTTTAAAAAATAAAAAAAAGAATTTATTGTTTTTTTTTGTCTTTTGTTATTTGTCCAAGCTTATCTGTATTGATTTACTGCTTTGAAATGTTGAATAAATAATAACAAATTTTTTTAAAAAAGAATTTATTGGGGGGGGTTTGTCTTTTGTTATTTGTCCAAGTTTATCTGTATTGATTTACTGCTTTGTAATGTTAAATAAATAATACAAAAATAAATAAAAAAACTGGACTCTATTAGTTATTTAATTTTTTGTCTTTTGTTATTGGTCCAAGTTTATCTGTATTGATTTACTGCTTTGTAATGTTGAATAAATAATTAAAAAAAATAAAAAACTGGACTCTATCGGTTATTTTATTTTATTTTATTTTTGTCTTTTGTTATTTGTCCATGTTTATCTGTATTGATTTACTGCTTTGTAATGTTAAATAAATAATAAAAAAATAAAAAAATAAAAAACTGGACTCTATTAGTTATTTAACTTTATTTTTGTCTTTTGTTATTTGTCCATGTTTATATGTATTGATTTACTGCTTTGTAATGTTAAATAAATAATAAATAATAAAAAATAAATAAAAATAAAAAACTGGACTCTATTGGTTATTTTATTTTATTTTTGTCTTTTGTTATTTGTCCATGTTTATATGTATTGATTTACTGCTTTGTAATGTTAAATAAATAATTAAAAAAAAAATTAAAAATAATTTATTGGGGTTTTTTTTGTCTTTTGTTATTTGTCCATGTTTTTCTGTATTGATTTACTGCTTTGTAATGTTAAATAAATAAAAAACAAAAAAATAAAAAGAATTTATTGTTTTTTTTGTCTTTTGTTATTTGTCCAAGCTTATCTGTATTGATTTACTGCTTTGAAATGTTGAATAAATAATAACAAAATTTTTAAAAAAAGAATTTATTGGGGGGGGTTTGTCTTTTGTTATTTGTCCAAGTTTATCTGTATTGATTTACTGCTTTGTAATGTTAAATAAATAATACAAAAATAAATAAAAAACTGGACTCTATTAGTTATTTAATTTTTTGTCTTTTGTTATTGGTCCAAGTTTATCTGTATTGATTTACTGCTTTGTAATGTTGAATAAATAATAAAAAAAAATAAAAAAATGGACTCTATTGGTTATTTAATTTTTTGTTTTTTGTTATTTGTCCATATTTATCTGTATTGATTTACTGCTTTGTAATGTTAAATAAATAATAAAAAATAAATAAAAATAAAAAACTGGACTCTATTAGTTATTTAACTTTTTGTTTTTTGTTATTTGTCCATGTTTATATGTATTGATTTACTGCTTTGTAATGTTAAATAAATAATTTAAAAAAATTTAAAAAAATAATTTATTGGGGTTTTTTTTGTCTTTTGTTATTTGTCCATGTTTATCTGTATTGATTTACTGCTTTGTGATGTTAAATAAATAATTTTAAAAAATAAAAAAAAAGAATTTATTGGGTTTTTTTTGTCTTTTGTTATTTGTCCAAGTTTATCTGTATTGATTTACTGCTTTGTAATGTTAAATAAATAATTAAAAAAAAAAAGAATTTATTGGTTTTTTTTGTCTTTTGTTATTTGTCCAAGCTTATCTGTATTGATTTACTGCTTTGAAATGTTGGATAAATAATAACAAAAATTTTTTAAAAAGAATTTATTGGGGGGGGGTTTGTCTTTTGTTATTTGTCCAAGTTTATCTGTATTGATTTACTGCTTTGTAATGTTAAATAAATAATAAAAAAATAAAAAAATAAAAAACTGGACTCTATTAGTTATTTAACTTTATTTTTGTCTTTTGTTATTGGTCCAAGTTTATCTGTATTGATTTAATGCTTTGTAATGTTGAATAAATAATTAAAAAAAATAAAAAACTGGACTGTATCGGTTATTTTATTTTATTTTTGTCTTTTGTCCATGTTTATCTGTATTGATTTACTGCTTTGTAATGTTAAATAAATAATAAAAAAATAAAAAACTGGACTCTATTAGTTATTTAACTTTATTTTTGTCTTTTGTTATTTGTCCAAGATTATCTGTATTGATTTACTGCTTTGTAATGTTGAATAAATAATAAATAATTAAAAAAAAATAAAAAACTGGACTATATTGGTTATATTGTTTATTTTTGTCTTTTGCTATTTGTCAATGTTTATATGTATTGATTTAATGCTTTGTAATGTTGAATAAATAATTAAAAAAATTAAAAAACTGGACTCTATTAGTTATTTAATTTTTTGTCTTTTGTTATTTGTCCATGTTTATATGTATTGATTTAATGCTTTGTAATGTTGAATAAATAATAATAATAAAAAAAATTAAAATAAAATAAAACATGATAAAAATTAAAAGCCATTAGGGAGCCGTACAAGCCAACTCTTCACAAGGAGCCGAGCCAAAAGAACCAAATCTTTAAAAAGATTTGGACTGCTCGTCACTGATTTGCTGCCTGCCATGTTGAATACATCAAGATCTCGCCGGTAAATCTCGCGTGATTTGTGAGGTCACGCTGACTCGTGTATAATGGGCTAATGAGCAGTACGTGCAATTATCGCCAACATATAATTATAAAATGTTTTATTTATTAATCTAAAAGTGTGATTGCGTTCTCGTGTAGTTCATGAGAAAACCAGATTATATATTATATCATGTTTTGTTATTGTCACATTCTTCATTAAGTTTTATATAATTGTGATTTAAAAGTCTGTTAACATGTAAAGATTTTTATAAATTCTAAAAAATTCCCTAAATACCTCAATGAAGTTTTTCATTAATTTTGTGAGTACTTTGACTATATTATTTATTTATTTTCAGGCTGATTGAACCGGAATATTTTTTTTCTGTATTTTTAAGTAATGTCAACCCTTTTAACGTGGAAATAAAGTGAATTATGTTTATAATAATAATATAATTTATTTTCCATCTGTTTTAAATGTAACGCGCAAACTGCCGATCCGCGTGCACGTACTGCGCATGTCCCGAATCTCCGTGCACGAGACTGGGTTGCGACCGGAAGTGATTCAATAGCAGACCTGCTCCAGGAGGCCCGAAAGAATCGGGGATTTCTATGGTAAACGATCACACTTTTGTCTTATTAACACTCCGCCTCTTTTCTAATAACGTTTGTTGTTGTGTAATTTAAAAGTTTTATTGACTATTTATGATTTTATTTCCTTTTAAAGAGGAATAGAACAAGTTGCTTGCTAGTTTAACGTTAGCTATTTTTAGCTTCAGTAGTTAAGTGTTTAGGATAGATCACTAAATAAAGTGTTCATGTATGTTTAGTTAATTTTCTTATAATGTATGCCCTCACAACTATAAACGAACAGAGTTTGTTTATGGAACACAATAAACCTTGTTTTGAAATGACGTCACGTTTTGTCTCATTGAATGAGAGGTGGGGTTTTATATTGATTTAATGTTTTAAATGGGAAGTTTGGCACACATGTTCTAGATTTACATATAATGTAGTGTACATTATTTATTAACACAAAGGTATCAAATGTATAATTCTGGTTTAAATGTATACACTTTTAAGTGCATCCTGTTTACATCCTAAAGTTTGCATGAGCCCTGCTTTAAAAAATAAAGTCTTTATCCGTTATCTTTCCCATCCCTTCAGGAAGAGATGTCAGGAGAAAGTGTGGTGAGCTCGGCCGTGCCGGCAGCTACAACACGGACCACCTCTTTTAAAGGGTCCAGTCCCAGCTCCAAATATGTGAAGTTGAATGTTGGGGGAGCGCTGTACTACACCACCATGCAGACCCTGACCAAGCAGGACACAATGCTAAAGGCCATGTTCAGCGGCCGTATGGAGGTCCTCACTGATAGTGAAGGTAGATCTAATGCGGTAGCATGTTCTTGGTGACATTTTCTTGGGTTGAAAGCCTGATTCTTGACCTCTGGGCTTTCTGCAGGTTGGATTCTGATTGACAGGTGTGGAAAGCACTTTGGGACCATCCTAAACTACTTGAGGGACGGCGTCGTTCCTTTACCTGAGAGCCGGAGAGAGACTGAGGAGTTGCTGGCGGAGGCGAAGTATTATTTGGTGCAGGGGCTGGTGGATGAATGTCAGGCAGCTTTACAGGTTGAATTTCACTTTTTATATGTGCAGTATACAGAGCATTATAGTCGTTTAGTCTTACAACTATTGCTTGTCATTTTCTTGTAGAACAAAGATGCATACGAACCATTTTGTAAAGTTCCACTGGTGACATCATCCAAAGAAGAACAGAGACTTATTGGAACCGCCAATAAGGTGCAAATATTATATAAGCTTTCTTATTTCAACAGATGCAGTTTTTGACTTTAATTTTAACTCTTTTTTTTTTTTTTTTTCACAGCCAACAGTCAAACTGCTGTACAACAGGAGTAACAATAAATATTCTTACACAAGGTAATATGAGTTTAACGAATTACTGTGTTGGAAAGTTAAGATGGAAGATACAGTTACACAGTATGTTTAACCTAATCCTCTTTATCTTTGTAGCAACTCTGATGACAACATGTTGAAGAACATTGAGCTGTTCGACAAGCTGTCTCTTAGATTCAACGGTCGAGTTCTCTTTATCAAAGACGTAATCGGCGATGAAATCTGTTGCTGGTCTTTTTATGGCCAGGGCAAGAAGATAGCAGAGGTCTGCTGCACATCAATAGTATATGCCACTGAGAAGAAGCAGACGAAGGTAAATCTGTCCTTCAGATCCTCAAGTGTGTGTTGGATGATTCAAAACATCTGATCAAAAACCCAAAAGACCGTCGAACCGCTTCTGTTATGTTTGTCCCCTGCTCATTTATTTTCTCTTCAATAGGTTGAGTTCCCAGAGGCTCGCATTTATGAAGAGACCCTCAACATCCTGCTCTATGAGTCTCAAGATGGACGCGGACCAGACAATGCACTCCTGGAGGCCACAGGCGGCGCTGCAGGTCGATCTCATCACATCGACGAAGATGAAGAGAGAGAGCGCATCGAAAGAGTGCGAAGGATTCACATCAAGCGCCCTGATGACCGCACTCACCATCACCAGTGACCCTACAGTATACCTTCTTAATAGTGCCTTACAAACCACCAGCGCTTCAGTTATGCCCCTATATTTGCACACAGACACGTCAGTTACGAGTTAATATTGCGCTGACCCTGCTTTCGTATAGAAGGTAATACTCAAAAAATACCTGGTAATTAGTACCTTGATAGGTCATATAGAAGTTTAGACATAGGGCTGCTTGCTCGACCATTTGCTTGGCAAATTGATGGGCATTGATTTTAAACATCATTTGAGAATGTGTGCAGACCACGTCGAAAGAAATAAGAGTTTTTAATGTGAACAAAAGCATGTGTAGTTGTACTGCATTGACATTCCCTAAACATTTGCTCTATTTGGTATTTATAAAGACATGAATTCAAGAAATTCAAGTTAACTTTCGCAGTTGTCATTTAACAATAGATTTGCCACTGTTGAGTCATAGCTGCAGAACAAAGTATCAGTCTTATGTCCCTTCTTAATACTGTGCATTCTATTTGACCCTAGGGTTCTAGGTGCCTTACGGTTATCATTGTCCTTTTATATGTGTTTGAGTTTTCAATCTTTTGAGATTTTGATTGCTGTTGTCGCTTTGTGAAGTGATGGAGGCAGAAAATAGCAGTGTGTTTGTGCTTTACTGAGATATTCTGATGTGAGCTACAGGACGTTTGCCGATCTTGAACCAGTCACAAATGTTGGAAATGTATTTTTGTCGTAAGAGGTGCCTGATGGATTTTTCAGAGGCGTTTTAAAGTAGATCATAAGAACTGTGGCCAATAGAGGGCAGTATGGTGTTTTTGTCAAGGAGGCATTTTAAGATAATCTAAAGGAATTGATCTGTTTTCTTACTCTATTAGTCAAGTCCAAAAAATCCATCAGTTTTAGTTATCAAAACCTTTCCATATTTTTAATTCTCAATTATTCTGCCTCTGGGTTCAGGGAAGATATGTAGTGCGGAGTATTCAAATGTGTTTAATTGATTAATGGAAATGTAATTAGAGACCTGAGAGAAGCTTCAGGATGTACAGGAGAGTAAACACTCCTCCGCTGCAATGCTTGGCATCACAGATCATGTGTGCGCTCTAGTTTTATTAAAGGTGTATTAAAAATGATGAGATCTGCTATACTAAGGAGAAGCTTGTACAGACGTGCACAAAGTTTTACAAGAAATTATTTATACACACGTTATCACAAATAAAGATTTCTACAAATTTTGTATGAGTATGCACTTTCCTTCTCTTTAATTTTTGTGAATATGTTGACCTAATAAAAATGTACAATTTCATGACAAGAGTTGTCGGAAAGGGCATTGTTTATAAACTTGGACATCTAAATTAACTTTCTTTTAATATTTTCGATGTTGAATGCATTTCTATATTTTTAGCCCTCAGAGGTTTCTGGGTATGGTGTAAGGTATCCTCTTCCTTTACAGGTTTCCCCTCATGAAATATACGCAAATCGACAGTTTGAGGTCATCGAGACTTGATCCGTGGGGCCACCTTAGATAATGAAAGGGTCTTGAGTACCACCATCAAATATATTTTGCATATAAAAATGTGATCACGTTTAATTCAATGTAAATGACTTACCACCATCAGATGTCCATTTTTGCCTTTGTAAACCATAGGTTCTTGTCCAGTACTGAAGTCAACACAGTTCTCCTTGCCTGCATTTATCTCAAACTTTATGCTGTGAGAAGAAATATTTGCACATCAACTTTCATATGCTCTCCTTCTTTGTACATTTAGTTTCTTCACAAAGCCTCCTAACATTTTTACAAATGAAGTATTGGCGTTAATGTGGAATCTACAACCAACCATATTAGACTATTTAACATTAGAATACTTAGTATTATACTGATGTATTGTTTCAATCTGCTTAATTGTTGAGGACTGAATAATACAGTATTATTTTAAAAAATGTAATTAAATGCTTTGCATTAAAATCGAAGAGTTATTGTATTAAAAATTGTTTACCTTCCTTGAACCACTTTGATGTCATTCTGCTTGTTTGTGATCGTAGCCAGTTTGGTTAACGTTTCAAAGAGATGCTCACACTCTAAAATCAGGTCCCCCTTGGAGAGAGAAGACATTAGCACGTCCATAATAAAATACATTTATGTAAGGACTGAAAAACAAAGTCATTTGCTACAACACTGTAAGCATTCACTTAATGTTGTCTCACCTTTTGTTTTGGATCATTACAAGCAACATGTAGAATCATGATGGAGTCTCCGAGATTACTGACGGATACACCTTCAGATAAGTGTAAACCCACACAGATCAATTAACCTCACATTGACCTCCATTATGTCCAAAACAAATACATTTCTTAAGAAAACTATGTGCCTTTCGACACCCATGTGGTCACCTTTTAAAGACACATAGTCCACTCTCTGTTTCATCTTTGCTTCTTCTATCATGTACACAGCAGCCTGGGTGAAGATGAGCTGCCTTTGTCTAGATTTGAATCCGTTCCTGTCGTATTTGACCACAGGAACACTATACTGCAGAAAGAAGAGACAATGCTTACAACTTCACGTTTTATTGGTCTCTGGATGATTGACAGTAAGGGCCTCATTTTGCAAGTTACCTTGATACGTTCATGCCGTATGGTTTGAAGAACCCTCATATTTATATCTTGTTCACCTTGTTGAATAAAGAGAATATGTTAATGAACAGTAAAATACTGTGATTTATATTTATAGGCAATATGCTATACTGACTAATTCTGGTGTCCACAAAAGGTACACTGATGCTCTGAGGATAACTCTCCTTTTTTCCCTTAAAGATGGCACTGGTTATTACTTTTTGTTGTAGCTGTAAACACAACAACAGAATATTTCAGCCATTTAACATGTAGATTTACATGGTCTCATTGATCAAATCAATGACACAAAGCAACAGTGATAGTTACCAGTGCTTTTTTTTGAGGTGTGATTCCACGTACGTACTTCCTCACCATCATTCGTGTGTGTAGCTGACGCAGAATCTCAGACGTCTAAACACAGCAACATCAATCTCTCAAAAGACTTTCCCAAGGAAATGATAAATATACAGTACTGTTGAAAAGTCTCAGAGTAGTGTGTGAAAATTCAGTGAAATGTTTGTATTCATAAGATGTGTGACAATAGGCTTTGCTCCACAGAGATCTGGTATTATCATCTATTTCATTTATAACTATATGAAAAAGAGAGAAAAAAATTTAAGACAATAAGCCAGAAGATGTGTGTTAATGTCTTCAAGATGCTTCAAGATATCTACCTGCTAAAGTGGAATCACAGTACTGCATATAAAATTCTTTCTGAATTATTATTTTTTATTTACATTTATATAACTCATATTTTCTGTATGATGATGTAAATACTGACCCAAAACCACATAACCATTGAAAGTACTGACTTATCTTATTTTTAAATATGACTGAAGGTATCTGAATACCTCTGTCATAACCGGAGGTGGGGTCAGCCATGTGGTCTTGTCCAGAACTGTCTTTGGTAAGTTATCTCTTAGTCGATTGAGGTAGCTCTGTCGGACAAAAGCCAGGTACTCCGAATTGTCGGTAGTTTTTGCCTCACGGCGTGTCATATAGCCCTTAATAAACCTATGCAGACAACACATCATGCCATGAGTAAAGGGGTATAACATTTCCTCAAATTAACAAACTAATATTACTTACTTTTTAATAACTTTGACAGCCCAGGCTCTGCGGTCTCTTTCTTTCCGTGCTTGTGCGCCTCTCCAGCAGGTCTCAATTTTCGTAGCTAAATTAACAAGAAAACGATTAAAACGAGTTGAATAAAAAAAAAATGATTATGAAAGTGGTTTCTTACCGGCCTCTTTCTGTTTTCTGAACTCTCCTTTGGCTTTGTAGCCTTTATATTTGGCTTGTAATCTCGTAGCTGTAAAAGGAATGTTTTCATATTGTTATGGCAGACAATATTCTATTTTATAAAGGTCTCTGTTACTTACCCAGTTCATGTTTGCAGACTTCAAAAGCATCTTCAGTGGCAAAAAGTGTCCTAGCATATCGTATAAATATCTTTGTCCTTAAGAGAAGCAAAGCATTTCGTTTAACTTCTTTAAAAAGCATGCCTATTGTTCATATAACATTTTAGAGTTAAAGTTCACTCGCTCACCTGCCCATTTTATACTCATCAGGCTGGTAGCCCAGATGCTGAACTAGTTTTTCCACCCCATCTGCAGGTATTCCCTTCCAGTGGGGCCATGTAGCAGGACAAAGCGCTTTATACCTTCAACATATTGGGTAAATGAATATTTTATTGCTTTAAAATAATTTAGAAAAGAAGCCTCACATTTAAATTATCGTTGGTCAGTCTACCTCTTTAAGAAGACGTCATATCTACGACGATATGCAAATCCAGCTCTTCTGACCCTTAGGTGCTCCATCAACCCCAGATATTTCACCTGATGTTTCACTAGAACTTCATCAAACTTGCCTATGATGAAAAAATAAGATCTAATTTTTTAATTGAATCCCATGATATGATTACATTTATGCTTTTATCACATATAAAGGTTTTGTGATTCTTACCGGCTTGTTTATTATCATTGGACTTGAGACATCGCACATACCATGGCTCTTTAGCTGTCAGGATCTCTGTCAGCCTCTGAAGGCTATTTTTAAACTGTGTGGCCACCTAAAAAATGTACTTTTAGTGACGAAACATCATATAATAGGTGTGATTTATTATGCATATGTTCTAAGTACAACACAGTATAGATATGCAGTTTGCGTGTTATTTTGAACAACCAGTGTACTTACTGTCTCTGGCCTTCTTTTACTGTCTGGTTCGTTGGCTGGAAAGCACTGCTGAATTATGGGATTCTTTGACAGGCGCATTGCCTTTTACAAACACACAGAGACAGATCATTTTGATAAAATTACGCATCCACATCCAATAACTTACAAAATTCTTTGTTTTATATTTTATTGTTTCCTCGTTCGCTTACATCTTTGATGTTCTTATACAAAAGATCGTTGTTTTTGTCAATGAACCCTGTATAAAAAAAATAATAAACAATTTCTGAGGATTTGTGACACCTGAAAAAGGGGTAAAAATGTGTTTTACTGCATGTCTCTTACCCACGACGCAATAGGTCACCTCTCCAGCATAATGAAGAAGACGAAAGTCCCCTCTCTCAAGAGTCTTACGTGTTTTCTTATCAGCCAGTTTATGCCTTTAGGTCACAGAAAAGCAAAGAAAATCAAAATTGATTTGGTTGTTGTGAGTTTTTAACTTTTTTCATTTTCTGACATTATTCATTAGAATTGTTCATAGTTTTTACAGTTATTAATCCGTCAGATACTTATCCAAAGCCGCTTATAGCATTTTTAACTTTTTTTTAGAATCCATTGCTGAGGTCTACCAGTACACATTTCTTCTAGTTTTTGGTATGCTCAGAAATTCACCAGGTTTATTTATCTTTGATCTGAATAGAGATACAACATCAGGATCTTTCTGTCCGCACTTTTATCTGAACATCAGTCAATAAAAGGCTTAGGACAGACAATGCGGTCAAGCCAGGAGGCAAATACTTTAGTTTCAGCCTCGTCTGATTCTTGAGCATTAGAAGCATGTTGTGAAGAATCAAGTTGCTGATAGTTTCCTTCAGTTCTTGATTTATTGACAATAACGCAACAATAAAAGTAAGTTATTGAAATGATCAATGATAAACTCACGTCACAAAGTGCGGATGATTTCCCATTTTCTCCTCAAGCTTCTCAAGAAATGTGAGATCAGTGGCATCTCCCGGCCTCACACATTCCTCATCCTGTTATTCATTCAGACAAATAGTATCATCTATCTAACAGTAGTGTGATGCTTCCCATAAAAGTGTTTTCATCCTTCAATACCAAAATAGAGATGATTCCTCGATGCTTCTCCTCCACCAGGTCACAGATGATTTTATTGTTGAAGAACTGCACCGGTTCCCACTAACACAGGAAAAAGGGACTTATTCATAAAACAGATAGTAAAAGTTTAGCTTTAGCTTTTATATTATATTATAAATATTATATATTATATCATATTTCAATATTATATTATTGATTGTGTTTTTTACCCCAATTCCTTCTGCTTCATATTCCTCTTGTTCGGCCTTGAGCGTCAACTGAATAAAGAGTTGCTGGAGCTTCTCATTACAGTAATTAATGCAGAACTGTTCGAAACTAAAAAAGAAAAAAACTCATCAACCGATCAGAACACTGTAAATCTACAGATTGCATTACAATATCGCTTGCAGGAGATGTGCTGGGTGATGCATATTTAATAAGGTACACATGTCTCTCTCTATCAGCTATTGGATGTTAACTGAATTACTTTGTCTGTCCATCTATTTGTCTATCTGCTGTTTAAAACACACTTCATTTCAAATTCATACCTGTTGACAATGAATACCTCAAATCCATAGATGTCCAACAATCCAATGACTGTCTTCCTGCTAGAGTCCTAAAACGATACATTAAAAAAAATAAGACTTGCCTTGTAAATTAAAAAACGAAATTTCTAGTTTATAACCCAAATCTTTCGTTAAACAACGGAACTGATGTTTTTATTCGTACTATATTCTCGATAGACTCATTGATCCTGTTGACCAGCCATGTAAAGGTACGGCCGTATATGGCTTTGGCCAAGGCATCTCTGGCATAGACCGCATGATCCACAGTGAACGGGCTCAGAACCTGAAGACCAGAGTGACAGTCATCATCCCATGAAAACACTGAATAAACAACACATTACACGTTTAAATACATTTAATTACAGACTTGTCCTTATTTCACCTCTTCTGATTTGGCTTCAATCTTCCTGTATGTAAGGGCTTCAAGAAGCACCTGCACGTGCACCCCTAACAGCTGAACATAAAAACCATAAAGTCATTGACCCTAATGTACAGGACATCATCACTAAAAGACAATTTAGATATTTTAGGGCAAACAACAATGAAGACTGACCTTGGATACCCAACGAAGGGCTGCATTTGAGTTTAGAATAGCGTAACCTTTGGCATCTCCATCAAAGTGCACGTTCCCCAGATGGAGCACGCTAGCTATGATCCCAAAGAGGTGCTAGCCCATTAAACAAATCAGATTAGGGTCAATTTTAATCTTACGGAGACAAACAGAGAGATCACACACATTTAGACCATACCTCTATGTCACTAGCATCAAAGTCAACAACGGATAGAGCATTTTTAACAGTTTTCCAGTCATTCTTGTCATTGATGGAGCTCACATTGGAACATTCTCCCTATAAGGATGACAAAACAAGAACATGAGCTAATATCATCATATTTTGTCCATAGTACATAGTTCATCCTTTCAATTAGTTACCATACCTGCACCAGATAGCAATAATGTTTGGTATCTCTCTCTAAGCCCAGGAGCTTCAGTAGGTCCTCCTCCCCTCCCTCAACCAGCTGATAAAAGATATGAAAGTTCCTCTCTCCATGGTTTTGATGGACCACTCTGGACTTCTCCAGCAGATAGCTAAGAATATGGCCACCGACAGCATCTCCCTAACAGTAACAGATACAAACATTTTTTTAAATGTTTTGTAACAGAAAAATTCTGAAAGGTCTATCCTCCTTCTATTGATCCATACCTGGCTGTCAAACTGGATGTCCATGTACTTGCCAAAACGACTCGAGTTGTCATTTTTCATAGTTTTTGCATTTCCAAAAGCCTAAAAGCACACAGTGAATGTATGGTGTGTAGTTAATGCTTTTCCAGAGAACATTTTTAAAAGACTGACCTCTAGTACTGGGTTCGACATGAGCATGCGGTCTCTCACGGTGTCCAGTAAAGCAGTGCTTGGACAGCTGACCGCATAGTACTGCAGGATTTTTTTGGAGGCCTCTGTTTTACCTGCTCCACTCTCTCCAGAAATCAGAATAAAGTGGTTGTTGGCTTCTGTTAGCATGGTGTGGTAGGCATTATCTGCTAGTGCATAACTGAGGAAGGACGACAACGGTTTTTAAATGGTGTGTTTTTCTTGTCTTTATTACTGGTTTGGTTCCGAAGGTTCACTTACATATGTGGTGGAAGCTCAAAGAAGTTAACCCCCATGTAGAGGTCCATCTGTTTCTTTGTGTAGATGTCCAACTCTTTGTATGGGTTCACAGATATCAGCAATGTACCTATGTAAGTCTAAATAAAAGTACCAAGAACTTTTAGAAGTAAACTTCATTTAATAGCATACTATGATAATCACAAAAGCGTGTCTGCCACTCCAGGGTTGGCTTTTACTCACATATATCAAATCCTCTGAGAAGCGCTTTTTCAGATTTTCAAGGAAATCTGTCTCACTGTTGTGGGCATCAAGTAGCACAAAATCTTGGATGCCAACTCGGTCCCTGGCGATAAGGGCTCCCTCCAGGTCCAGCTGACCAAGCTTAACCTTTCCTTTCTGTCCATTAGAAAAGGACTTCAGTGACCACAACTAAGCGTAATTGGTTTATTCAGACAGAGACTAAAGACCTGTTGTAAGTCCTTCTGCACTGTTAAGACCTCAAAATCAACTTTGATCAAATAATATTTAGTTTATTGATTCATGAATCTTGGGGATATTGATTAATGTAATACTTTTAAGTTCAATTTGGCATCCTAAAAAAATAAATTTAAGCCATTATTGGTACTCTTATGAAGGACTGAGAATCTATGTACAAGTCTCTGACTAGATCAAGATCATCGAACCCCATAATCCAAATCTGATGAAGTACTTTACAGTGCTGTTCTCTATTGTCTAGCACTTTGTAATGAGATATCATCTGCAGCGAGTGCGACATGTTCTTGTGCCTATGACTGACAGCTAAGCTTTGGCTGAGCATCATTCTTATAGCATGGTGTGTCTGGGTAAGTTCCACAGACCGTATCCGTTAGAATTAAATACACTTTAAACACAGAAAGCCAGCTTCCAACTTGGCTCCAGGAGGGAACTGTAAGCCAAACACGGAAATGCTTGCACTCCACCAAGATTTGGGTATAATGGCTACTTGTAGTCCACCTAAGAAGAAAACTGCATGAATTAAGAAATGTATTAACTGTCGTGGTTTATGAATAGAAATCGTCCGTTTTTTATACCTTTCAGGAATCCAGTAAGAGGTTTACCACAGCATTGAGCAATTTCTTAGCAATTTCCAATCTTAAATTTGTTATTTTCTGTCATTACTTCATCAGTTCAATGTTAAGCCATTGTATTTTAATAAAAATAGAGAAGTTGTGTTTTTCTCAATAAAGGAAGAGAGTTTTAAGGCTCATATTACTCCATATAAAAGTTAAGCATTTTTAGATCTACCATACTGTACTCTAGATTTCTAAGAGGGATTCTTTAAGAAATCTGCTTAAAGTTTGTCATCCGCTGGTCTTAACATACAAACAATATTTGACTTTCAAATAGCAAATTAATACAAGAAACAGAGAGAGGGGAAATATCTAAGTCTAATCCAACGACTAAAGGCCCTCGAAAATCTTCTGTCCCCCCTTCCTTCACCCCATAAACCTCATTAGCTTTGAAAGAGGCCGTTTTTTTGTCCTGTAAATTCCAAAGACGATGGACAATGAAGAAGCTTTTAAAATGCAGTCTACATTCCATTACACATATTCTCTATGCATATCCTTTCACTATTTATTCATTAGAAAACATTTAATGTCACACTGAATTTCACACTGGGCAGTCCCAGGACAATAGATGAGATTTGGCCTATTTGGGCTGGTGCGGACTGGTTGGACGTAGAGGGGGAGAGTGCAAAGGAGCAGAAGAGAGAGGGCGATATGGAAGGGACATAGGAAGGGGGGTTGCCTATATTTGTCTGATCTGAGAGTTTTGAAATGGGGCCGTCTTGAGACAACGGAACAGACTAAATTGTGCTGTAACGGTCTGTGCCCCGCTGATCCGTAAGACACTCATTTAGCATGCCCTCCGGGCACACAATGGAGGCTTGTTCTGCACCGTGTGGTTATAGGAACACCGTACGGAAGGTTGTCGCGGGTGTATTCGGGGTGGGGGAGGTATTTCTCAGATGGGAGATTTTCTCCCACCTGTCCGCCAATAAAATTTTCACCACCCACCAACACCGTCCCCGTCCACACCATTTCATGTCCACACCGACAACTCCAAAACAGACTCCCTCCCCCGCTCGCCCTTGCTTTAAGCCAAAGGGGCAGGTGAACAATATCATTGAAGATCCCCCATTTGAGATGTCAGAACCAATCTCAATCTCAGTGTTATTGTGGAGACTCCCCCTCTCTAGTTTCTCTTCCCACATGGGAACAAGCTGAACTCAATGTCACATGAGCAACAATGGATGGAGGGGATGCTAATGTTGACAGTGTGACACGTTCGGTGTGATAAGATGCATGGACGTTGGCACGGGAAAAGCCTGATCCTCTTCTGGCAAATGTAAAGTATAGGATATGTTATTCTAAGGCATATGAGGTTTTCACGCATGTACAAGAATAGTAAAGAGAAAATGTAAAACTAAACAAACAGAATGACATAGCGGATAGAACTTAGGATTCTAAATATTGACAACTCCATAATAGGAGGTGTCAATATAAAACTGTTTTAGTTTAGTTTCTGTGTATGTTTCAATTATATTGGACCCTTCTTGCATGATTTCGTTTTTGTGATGTTGCAACTCACAAATTAATTTTACATTGATAAAACATTTTTATTAAAAAATTATGGCAAAACAAACAAAATTACTATTAATAATAGAAGCATTGTGCCTTCAAACTAAATATTGGACTTAAGCACTACTCCTTTCTTTAAGAAAATTAAACGCACATAGGCACATAGCCTATATCCAGGTGTCACATCAAGTGTCACGTTAGCCTTCCTGCTTAATATAGAAGCCATTGTCTTTTAATTAAGATATGGTCCTTCAACACAGTCTAGCATGTCAGTCATGGCTGAGTTGAGATGACCTCAACCAAGTAAGAAAGGGAGGGAAAGAGGTTGGTAAGAATAGAGGAAGAGAGAAAGAGTAACGATAGATACATTAAAGACATCCTACTCCTCCTAAGGCCTGGCCAAGAATAGGAAAGACTAGACCTAACGGGCAATAGAAGCACTCTCTTGAAGTGAGCCGTGAGGTCTGGTTACGTCTTTCTTTCTCTTGAAGTTATAGTTAACCCAAAACCCCAAAATATTCTAGAAGAAATAAAAAAAATGTTGCAAGCATTCACTCGGTTTTATGTTCATACAATGGAGGAGATTCTGTTTGGTTACCAACTTTTTTGAAAATCTTTTTTAGTATGCTAAGAAAGAAAGAATGTGATCACTTTTATTCAATGTTTTATCATCATGTCTTTCTTGTGATATAATACCATTATGTTTTCTTTTTGCAACATATTGTGAGGTTGATGTGAGATGACGAGTCGAAAAACATAAGCCAATAAATTTAGTAATGAATTCAAATAACTCATAACTAATAAAACACACTCATGCACACAAACACACTCATCATACCTGCATCCTGAGAGCTTATAAAAGCAGGTGAAATACAAACATCCAGGCCAAATCTTCCGTTGCCGAATTAACCTCAATCAAGTGTGTACCAACACATGCCATTGACCATCCCTGGATCATAAAATAAAACCTTCAGTAAACCATCTCAGACTTCAAAAACTCCCATAACATCCGTTGGCGGGATTCTAACAAGGCTTCACTCGTGTGCGAGCAGTTCGCGATTAGGTGACTTAGGTATGGAGAGGACGGCCATCTATTATTCCTGTGCTGTACGCGGTAATGATGAACCAAGTTCTTGTTGCATGGCCTATATGCTTAATGATTCATGGCCCAGTCAGGGAGGGGTTCAGAGGACCAGAGATCTTATTCAGTGCTTACCTAGGTGTTCACCTCAGCTCGAGGTGTAACACAAAGATACAGAAACATAATCCCTCTAAACGTTGATTTCAACCCTTCCCCCACTTCTCTTTTACTGCCACGGTAAAACCGAACACTACGGCGGGCCAGCTCTTGTTTCTGATCTTTGATTAGGGAAATACATTAATAGATAATTAATCGCTGTTCATACAAGTCAATAAAGTTGTCATCAGAGCAGATGGCAATGTTGTCCATTCAATCAAAGCCTGTTGTGAAGTTCAGCAGGGATGTAATTTTGTAATGAACTTGAGTTGGAAAGGTGTTTCAAAAAGTAAGATCCAGGCAAGCCCAACCTCTTTTTCCCTTAGTCTAGTTATGCCCGAGATGATTAACCGGTGTCTCTTTTCACTAAACTAATGACCCAAATAATCCAGGAATCCAGGTTTCCTAGCTGCACTTTCAGTGGGATATACACTGTGGGCACAATTATTAGGCAAGTGATTATTGTGACCATATCATCGTTTTATCCAGAATTTCTAACTCCAAGCTTTGTAAACTTGAATGTTTATAGGATTTAATGTATATCAGATGATGTGCATTTGTGTTACGAGGGAGGGTGTTGCCTAAGGAGATCAACACCCTACATCAAGGTGGGCATAATTATTAGGCTTGTTCACCTGAAAAAAGGGCGAAAAAGAGATTTTACTGACTCAAAAATTGTAAAAAGTTTTTAACAGGGATGCAGAACTCTTGAAATATCTAAGACATTAGGGCGTGATCAAAAAAGACGCAAATTAACCGCCAAAGATTTGAGAAGAATCAAAAATGAAGCTACCCGAAACACATTGTCCTCCAGTGCTTCCATATTCCACAACTGCAACCTACCTTGGCTGTCAAGAAGTACGAGTTGTTCAGTTCTCAGAGACATGGCCAAATAAGAAAGGTTGAAACCCAACCACCTCTGAAAAAGACCTATAAGTTAAAACATAAAGAATTGGCCAAGAAATATCTGAAGACAGAATTCAGAAATCTTTTTATTGTAAATTTTGAGTTTGTTTATTATTCCTACATTAACCGGTGAAAGTTAGATGAGAAAATCTTTGTTTCTTATTTAGTTGAATAATAATTCTGCAAACTAATAGCTGCCTTATAATGGTGTACATGTAGATATTCTCTTAAGAAAGCCAAAACTCCACTTTTACTGCTTAAATGTTCAGATTTTGTTTTTCATTGTTTATTGACCATGAGTTGTAGAATAACAAAATGAATCCCTCAAAAATACAACTTGCCTAATAATTGTACAAGCATTGTATTGTGTTAAAATAAAAAATAAGCTAAATATAAAATACCACTCACTAATTTTCAACAAGGAGTCGAAACACTGCTCTTGAACTTGAACTAACAGCTTTGATGAAACGTTTAGAATAATTGCTCACTTTAGGATTCCGTAATGATTGCAAACCTCTTCAGTCTAAAGAACTGTAAAGGTACACCAATCCATCGACAATCATATTCAAAGCAGTCCCATTTACCTCCTCTGTTGTCAAGGCTACCTTTACCCCCTTACATCCCCAGCCCGTTCTGCTCCACACCCCCTTTTCTAGTAATGCTTGTCCAGCCTTAACAGGCTTTGTGCTGCCCACTGGGCCCTGATGCAGCACGAGACCCGGCAAATCCTATTATACAGGAGTCACAGCACTTGATTTTCCCATTAGAGATTCCAAGCGGAGAATAAGGGTGTATTATAACACCGGCTTTGCCGCGTTCCCACCGAATGTCCCATCTCGCCTTTTCTCAGTATTAGCTGGGTGTTTCGTCTGTGTTTTTGCCAGGTTTTCCTAATAAAGAATGATGGGAAGAATTAAATTACTCCACATTTAGATCATACAACATCGGTTATAAATACTTTTTCTTTTAATTTAAATTTTTAATAGTATAGTACATAATAATCAGATAGTAAACTTTTTTTTACTATTTTGCAAGCGCTTCCTACTTGTTTCTATTACATCATACATATAGACCACTTTGGAAAACGTAAAAAAGCTATTTTAAGTTTTAATACCAACAGAAAATTTATAACAATCAAAGTGTTAAACAAATATCTACTTTATATAAAATCTTCAAAAATAAAGTCTCTGGACCAGTGCATAGATCTTCCAAAGTCTTAAATATTACCTTATTGTTTTAAGTCAGCTAAAACAGGAAGTGCATCTGTACAAACATTGTTTACATCTTGCAAAATATTCCGCAGAATTCTGTTTTCAGTGCCAACAGAGATCACTTAGATTGCTCGATGCGTCTTCAAACAAATCGAGCAAAAAGTAACCATTCTGACATGAGCCATGTGAGACAACACAAGTCAGTTTTAGAGCTGTTGAACGAATGACCGAAAGCTTTTATTCACTTACTCTGTCAGAGTTTAGGCAAGCTTTGACCTGTTGATATGACAAAAGACTGGTGTCAAGATGTGACCTGATTGGTGATCCCATAGACGTGGTGTTTGAACTGGAACTTTGAAGGTCAGATCAAAAACAGAAGAATGGGAGGGGACCACTGATACAGGGGGTTAAATCAATTCATTGGAATGTAACAATTGTTTTGTATAGCACGACAAACTATATATATATTGTATATCAACAAAATCTGTTCAAAGGATTTAATATGTAGGGTTGGAAAGTAGGAATGCTCCGAAACTAGGAATGTTCCGATTAATCGGCTGGAGATCGGTATCGGGGAAAAATCACATTCTATGACTTGATCGATGCTTGCTAAACTTCTAATCTTATGAACGGATCTGAATTGATAACATTAAAGCGTGATGACTTACAAGATGAGTGGGGGTGTACATGTTTTAGATCTGCAACCCCATTGTAAAGGCTACTAAAATGTTCACTGTATAAGCATTCTTTTTTGTAATCATTTAGTTCTCTTAAAAATGTAACAAAAATATAAAAATATAAGAAAGGCAACGTCTATAATATTACTTTATCTGAAAAAGGTTAACAGTGATCAGAGAGGTTACATATCAGTTGTATAAACTTAAAGCATCAGAATCGGCCGATCACCATGACAAAAAAACGGTGCTCGGTATCGTTGACAAAAATTCTGATCGGAGCATCCCTATCTGAAATTGTCGCGATTCTTTGAAGAACCCTCTGACCCATTAAAGACAGATTTATGCTTAATGCTTTTCTGGTCTAGCCCACTCTCATCATAGGTTCAGTCTGGATGACAGCCATCGAAAAGGTCACTAAAAAGGTCCCTCATTAGTCTAGGCAGCCGAATAAACTAGGGGAAAGAGAAATAATGACCCCCCCACTACACGTGATTGGGTTAAAACAATATAAAAATCAAAACATCTCAAAATGAAGTGCGAAATAGGATTGTGACATCTGTTGGCCAAATTACTACCTTATTTGTCGAAACACAATCCCAAAACATCTGGGATGTTACATTGACAGTTACAGTTAAATGAAAGATGACACTTTTGCAGGACAAAAGATCGGGGCTGACTTTTCCCAAATTCTAATAGAAGGACCTATTTTTGTACGCTCTGTTTAAAAACAAGCACACGGAAAGTATTTTAAACCTCTTAACATTATTTTTCAAGTACAAATAATGAATGTAGTCTGACAACAACAAAAAACTGTGTGTAAAATTCTTGTAATGTGTTATGTACATTTAAAATGCTATGAAAAAGGCTAAATGAAAGGTTATTGTTGTATCAGCTTAAAAATACACAAGAACTGGTCTTCTGCCGAGTCAGGGACTGAGTGTGGATAACATGGGCATTAGGACCCAGTGTTTTTCTCCTGGGAGTGTCTTTTTGTCCGTTGCAAGTGTGCATTGATTGTGACCATTGTGACTTTGCGATTTACCATCTGTAGTGTCCCATGTGGTTCAAGTCAATTAACGTCACCGGCCAGCTCACTTCCCTCAGGGGTTAAACCCATTTTATGTTCATTTCAACAGTTTTCTGAAGTTATGTTTACAGTTGGAAATTATCAGAGCAATGAAATTGCTATACAATCTTCTACTATACAATCACTTATAATTTTAATGATGATGATGATAATAAAAAATATATTAAAATAATTATTATTAACAAATGTTTCAGGGTGTATTTTGTTGGTTTTGTATATTACACAGACTTTTAAGGACCTATAATTATAAGTTGTATCAAATCCTTGACACTTGTTCTATTCAAGCCGGAGGTCTTCCTTCACATTGCATTTCCACATGTGTGTTTACTAACATATTTATTTTGTTTTAAACCTTTTCATTTCTTATGTTACTTGTCACTTGTCTTGTCACCTTACATAGTGTACTGGAAGCTTCTGTAACCAAGACAAATTTCTCGTGTGGGTAAGCACACCTGTCAATAATGCTCATTCTGATAATGTTAAAATTTACGTTATTATAATGTGTATCCAATAATTATATTTACTGTAAACATATAATATCTGTTTACAGATTTACATTATACTTTTTATATCATTTTAAAGTGTTTTTTTTTTAAACATTAACTGTTGATATAATTTCAAAGTTTAGTCTATTTAAAACATTATACTGTTGATATCATTTTAAAGTTTAGTCTTTTTAAACATTATCGTGTTTATATCATATTAAAGTTTAGTCTTTTTAAACATTATCGTGTTTATATCATATTAAAGTTTAGTCTTTTTAAAACATTATTGTGTTTATTTCATTTTAAATATTAATAATTTTAAAACATTAAACTGTTAATGTCATTTCAAAGTTTAGTATTTTAAAACATTATAGTGTTTATATAATTTTAAAGTTTAGTCTTTTAAATGTTAATCTTTTTAAAACATAAGTGTTAATATAATTTCAAACTTTAGTCTTTTAAAGTTTATTATAAACTTTTTAAAACATTATAGTGTTTATATCATTTTAAAGTTTAGTCTTTTTAAAACATTATAGTGTTTATATCATATTAAAGTTTAGTTCTTTAAAACATTATAGTGTTTATATCATATTAAAGTTTAGTCTTTCAAAACATTACACTGTTTATATCATATTAAAGTTTAGTCCTTTAAAACATTATAGTGTTTATATCCTAATAAAGTTTAGTCTTTTAAAACATTATAGTGTTTATATCATATTAATATTTAGTCTTTTAAAACATTACAGTGTTGATATCATATTAAAGTTTAGTCTTTTAAAACATTATAGTGTTTATATCATATTAAAGTTTAGTCCTTTAAAACATTATAGTGTTTATATCCTAATAAAGTTTAGGCTTTTAAAACATTATAGTGTTTATATCATATTAACATTTAGTCTTTTAAAACATTACAGTGTTGATATCATATTAAAGTTTAGTCTTTTAAAACATTATAGTGTTTATATCATATTAAAGTTTAGTCCTTTAAAACATTATAGTGTTTATATCCTATTAAAGTTTAGTCTTTTTAAACATGATAGTGTTTATATCCTATTAAAGTTTAGTCTTTTAAAACATTATAGTGTTTATATCCTAATAAAGTTTAGTCTTTTTAAACATTATAGTGTTTATATCATATTTAAGTTTAGTCTTTCAAAACATTACAGTGTTTATATCATATTAAAGTTTAGTCCTTTAAAACATTATAGTGTTTATATCCTAATAAAGTTTAGTCTTTTAAAACATTATAGTGTTTATATCATATTAACATTTAGTCTTTTAAAACATTACAGTGTTGATATCATATTAAAGTTTAGTCTTTTAAAACATTATAGTGTTTATATCATATTAAAGTTTAGTCCTTTAAAACATTATAGTGTTTATATCCTAATAAAGTTTAGTCTTTTAAAACATTATAGTGTTTATATCATATTAACATTTAGTCTTTTAAAACATTACAGTGTTGATATCATATTAAAGTTTAGTCTTTTAAAACATTATAGTGTTTATATCATATTAAAGTTTAGTCCTTTAAAACATTATAGTGTTTATATCCTATTAAAGTTTAGTCTTTTTAAACATGATAGTGTTTATATCCTATTAAAGTTTAGTCTTTTAAAACATTATAGTGTTCATATCATATCAAAGTTTAGTCTTTTTAAACATTATAGTGTTTATATCCTATTAAAGTTTAGTCTTTTAAAACATTACAGTGTTCATATCATATTAAAGTTTAGTCTTTTAAAACATTATAGTGTTTATATCATACTAAAGTTTAGTCTTTTAAAACATTACAGTGTTTATATCATACTAATATTTAGTCTTTTAAAACATTACAGTGTTTATATCATATTAAAGTTTAGTTCTTTAAAACATTACAGTGTTTATATCATACTAAAGTTTAGTCTTTTAAAACATTACAGTGTTTATATCATATTAAAGTTTAGTCTTTTTAAACATTATAGTGTTTATATCATATTAAAGTTTAGTCTTTTAAAACATTACAGTGTTTATATCATATTAAAGTTTAGTCTTTTAAAACATTACAGTGTTTATATCATATTAAAGTTTAGTCTTTTTAAACATTATAGTGTTTATATCATATTAAAGTTTAGTCTTTTAAAACATTACAGTGTTTATATCATATTAAAGTTTAGTCTTTTAAAACATTATAGTGTTTATATCATATTAAAGTTTAGTCTTTTAAAACATTATAGTTTTATATCATACTAAAGTTTAGTCTTTTAAAACATTATAGTGTTTATATCATACTAAAGTTTAGTCTTTTAAAACATTATAGTGTTTATATCATATTAAAGTTTAGTCTTTTAAAACATTATAGTGTTTATATCATATTAAAGTTTAGTCTTTTAAAACATTATAGTGTTTATATCATATTAAAGTTTAGTCCTTTAAAACATTATAGTGTTTATATCATATTAACATTAAGTCTTTTAAAACATTACAGTGTTGATATCATATTAAAGTTTAGTCTTTTAAAACATTATAGTGTTTATATCATATTAAAGTTTAGTCTTTTAAAACATTACAGTGTTTATATCATATTAAAGTTTAGTCTTTTAAAACATTATAGTGTTTATATCATATTAAAGTTTAGTCTTTTAAAACATTATAGTGTTTATATCATATTAAAGTTTAGTCTTTTAAAACATTATAGTGTTTATATCATACTAAAGTTTAGTCTTTTAAAACATCATAGTGTTAATACAAGCGTATTAAAGGTGAGTCTTGTATTATGGGATGGTTGTGCTGACAGTGCGCGCCTCTCTCACAGTTTTTCCCGCTGCACTTCATCCACACGTCGCGGTTTTAAAGGCGGTTCAATCACAAGCAGTAACCGGCCCCACAGCCCATAATAACACCGACCCTCACACTGAGCCCTCAGTGAGAACAGGATGTCTGTAACTACAAGTGCACAGAATTGGGCCTAGATGTGGATTGGTGAAAACCATCATCAGGAACTGTCATGTTATCACATGTTGCCATTGGTTACGACAGGGATGCGGAAACACGAGTGTCGGTGTTTCCTATCCGGGGGCTTTGATCGTTTTTAGGATTTATAATCTTAAAAGTTATTTTTAAACTGCAAATCTCGTCATTTTGAAGAAGATTAAACATGACATCGTGTGGTTTTAAGGCGCACCAACTAACCTGTTAAACTGGATGTGATACGGATGAATGCAGCAAAAGAAGACTTAAAAGTGGAAATATGGGTCTCTTATTTGTGATATAAAACAAAAAAGTGCGAACTTTCAGCATTTTGGGATGTCCTGACAGACAGCGCGCGTGATTTCCGTGGCAACAGCTGTCAGAGTGCGCGCCGCCCCTCCCATCTGTGTTTGTGCGCATGACAGAAGACACCGAGCCGGACCGGAGAGGGAAATTTAAAAACGGCTTTTTTCTCTTTCGGGAGAACAAGTGTCCGAAACAACACTACACATTTCCCCTCCGCCTCCTAAAATAAGATTATCCTCAAACTTGAGCCACACAAACAGGTAAGATACAGTTTATGTCTGCTTTGGTGTGACGTAAGATGATGAGGAGGCTGCGCACCTGTTTCTGAGTGACGTTTGCACATCGATGTCGTGAATTTGAGACATTTTTATTTTTAGATATTAAATTAAGTGTTTTATACGTGGTAGATACCTTAAGGTTTAGTTTGTTTTTGAAAATGTATTTAAATAATAAAATGTATTTGGAATTGAGACGGGAGGGAAGATTGACAGGTAACGGCGACCAATGACATCACGTGATGTTGAGGATAATTTTATTAATTATAAAAAAATATTTTTTATTTCTTGATTTTTATTTTGATGTTCAAAACACTTCATTGTGTGATGCATAATTGTAAAAAATATTTTTTTTTAAATAGGATGAGTTCAGGTATAGAAGGACAAGCCATATAAAATCATTACATTGAATTTGTCATTAAGAATTTTTTTTCATTTATTTTTATTGTATTGAATTCAAATCTCATTGGTATTTTTCTTGACGTGTCTCATTTTCCCTGCCAGAGAATGATAGAAAGTGGAATTACAAGCAGGATGTCAGGAATTCATGAAAACCCTGGACAAAACCAGCACCCCTCCGCACAAGAATACAGGTAAGAGTTGGAGGCCTTTGATGACCGATCCCCCATTGGTTTTAAATGCTGGTATTGTAGCAGATTTGAGAATGAAAAGATAACTTCAGGAAGAAGAGGGGTGCTGCTAATCTTAATAAAATCCCCACCTTCCCCATTCTGTCAAATGAAGGTGTGTTTTGAAAGGCAAGGAATTGGGGTTTGTGAAAACAGAATGGAGTGAGAGAATACATCATCTTTGTTCTGAATGGATCTGTCAGAAAGCATCAGCTCTGTTTACACGCCCGCTGTCGGCACACGGAGGGATTGAGGACCTTGGAGGGGGGCTCCACGGGTCACCAAGGAGAAGTGGTTCCCAATTAGAATGTAAACGAGGGCGACTTGAGCCGTGATAAACCGTGACTGTGTGTACCCGCCTCCCTTTTCTGTGGGACACGTAATGGTTTGCATCAATGAGCAAATAAAATCATTTTTTCTTCCACTTGTAGAACTGCACCCTAATGACCGTAAAAACAGTACAATAGCTGGGTTTACAATTAGATTTTAGAAATGCTTAAAAGTACACGGACGTAGTCTCCCTTTTTGATGATTTTATGTGGCCTGCTTTGAATTCTTTACAAAATATAGCCCAGCCCTTCTCCGAGTTATTAAAGCGATTATAATTTGTTCTTATATTGAACACTGTTATTCTTGTTGCTTCTCCTTATCGCTTTGGTCTGTAGAACAAAATCTTTCGAATGCAATGAAATGCAGAGTTCTCTCAAACTACGATAGACTATAATGTATATGAATAAAAGCAAAGGTTTAAGATGTAAGATGTTTAGATTTGAGTATGTTTCCGCTAAGTCTTTGTAGATACTTTGACTTAAGTGCTATTTAAATGACGTTTTACTTAAATGTTATGATCAGATTCTGAATTTACAGTGAGGCCATTGTCTGGCAACCAAACAAGTGGAAGCCCGGGGCAACATTAGTTGGCTATTGTTGTGCCAGGAATCAGTTTTAGGACATCTGTTGGACTTGTGTGAAGGATTTTATTCACACATCGTCTTCTCAACTGACAGACAAATTTTATAGAGGGTTTATCGTTTCCTTGTTTAAAAATCTAGTAGTGTTAGCAGGCTTTGTAACATTGTAATATGAGGTATGTAAAAAAATTTAGTTAATATGACAAAAGGTATATTAGTGATTTTACAATAGAAAGACAACAAAACAAAAAATATATTTGTAATTTTTGTTAACAGGTTTTTTTAATTAGACATTTTAAAGTTGCCAATGAAAAGGAGAGAACAGAATATTTAGGAGAAAGCATATGTTTTTCACTTTAAGACTATCACACACTATTATAGACTAAAGGTCATTGGAAAATGTTCCTGTTACGTTAACCAAGTCCAAGGTTGTGGGTTCAGCTTGGAAGAAACACACAAACCAAAGTATTCAACATGTATAGTCAAGTTGAATTATCTGTACTGAATGCACTTCCAAAAGCATGAATGGAAAACAAAAATGCTCTGTTTATGTTTATATATATATTATGAAATTAATCATATTTGAGTATAAAAAAAAAAAAAATATATATATATATATATATATATATATATATATATATACTCAGATATGATTAATTTCATTATTACTAAAGAAAGAAACTCAAGATTAAAAAGAGTGTTACACAAGTTTCCCCGCAAGTTTCCTCATTCATGTCTTTGTATTGCTAAGGGGTTGTTAAGAAGAAAATAATAAAGTAAAGCAGTAATCATTAAGTGCTGTCGGAGTTGTCATGTTCACCATCTAAGGTTTCATATCTGAGAGGATGTGTGTAGGGCAATATTCGAAAGCTCTGAACTAGAGTGTTCAAGGCCACATCCCAAAGTTCTTCCATCAATGCTGTAATATATTCAGGTGGCAGACTGTGTGTGCAATGTGGCTTGACCTCCAACTCCTTCAACTACCCCCTCCCATCTACCCCACTAGGTACTGTCTGATGCCTCCAGGCGGGGGGGAGGGGGCAAAAGGGGACAAGGGTTGGGTGGAAAGGGACAGGGAAACAGATGGCATCCTATTTTTCTCTGTTGTGTGAGGCCTGTCATTCCAGTAGATTAATGCAAGGGGTTGGTTAAAAAAAACGGTAAAGACAATCAGGGAAGGGTCTGGGGGGGAAACAATAGAGCCACGTGCCGCTCCGCAGATTTGTCGTTTGGGACACAATAGGTGATCATTTTTCAATGGGGCTGGACCAACTGTTGCAGGCAAAGTGTGCCACATACGCATGTTTCAAATGATCTCATGCGTTGTTTACATACGATTCAGCCAATGACAGCCAAGGAGGCAGCGGTCACCTGACCACTGTTAGAGGTTGGTTTTATTGGGAGGGGGGTACTGAAGTGTCCAGACACACAAAATAACTGAAAAGTGAGGGTTGTCATAGCGACCCCAATTATTGGACTGAATAGTGAGTGTGTAGAGAATTCAAGAGGGTTTTTCCTCCCCACTTGATGCCTAGTCTGAATGAAGAATTGGCCGAGTAAATAACTCTCGCTACACTGGTTTAGATCTTAGGGTGTGAGTATTTGTTTATTTCTAGTACCAAACAGCTCTATGTTTTTAAAATCTGCAATTTGTAAACGATATTCAGGATGAAGCTGATAAAATTTTTTATTAAAATGTTTGTATTTCAAATGAAAAGGCAATTGGAAACATAAATTAATTGTAAATTAAAAATGCAGTTTTGTGCACCCTTCTGTTACATGTTTTGTTTTTGCAGACTTCTTACTACTGACCTCTCACAGCTGAAGGACGAGCTTCCTGGAGATCTTCAGTCCCTGTCCTGGCTCACCTCTGTGGACGTCCCACGGCTGCAGCAGATTGGGGGCAGACGGCCTGAATTCAGCACCTCTGCGCAGAACAGCCTGCTGGAGCACCAGACAGGTCAGAGGCTGGAATTATCACAAATATTTATAAAACAGAATTATCATATTTTTGTTTGTTTATTTACATTCTTATGTGTTTAAAAATTATTTCAATTTTTATTTTTTGTAAAGCTATGACTTGAGAAAAAAAATAATTCTATAAATAAATAATAATAATTCTAACTTTTACCTACATTTCCAGCTCAGTTAAACGGCATGACCGTAGCAGGTGGAGCAGGATCTGCCATTCATCTGCAGAGTGAGATGCAGCACAGCCCTCTGGCCATCAACAGTGTAAGTGGCCGGACAAAACATAAATCATAACTTTTACAAATAATTACTGAATATATAAAATATATATATATATATGTATATATATAGCTAAATATATGCTGTAGCTAAAAAAAATTTTGACTTACAGATGCCCCAGTTTTCACCTGGGTTTCCATGTGCTGCCTCAGTATACCAGACTGCCCCCCATCAACAAGTGCTCACTTTCACCCAGGCAAACCAACCGGTTAGTTCAATATTAAAGATGATTTATTAAAACCTCAATCTTTGCAAAAAGCTTTGTAATTAAAGCAAACTCTTTTTGTGTAATATTTCTCAGTGTTCTCCCGGCGGACCTTACGGAAACTTTAACAGCCAGGGACTATACCCTCAAGCTCGCATGACCTCTCACAACCAAGACCTCCAACCCAAGACTTTTCCCAAACCTATTTACTCCTACAGGTGAATTAAGATTTACTAATACACATATAGCATAAAAAAATCGTGATTAACAAAAAAAATAATTTTACTAAATATATTTCATGATTTATTCTCAGCTGTCTGATTGCCATGGCTTTGAAGAACAGCAAAACAGGCAGTCTTCCTGTCAGTGAGATCTACAGCTTTATGAAAGAGCACTTTCCTTATTTCAAGGTAAGACATTTTAGAGTAAAACCTAAAGTGAAATCTATTGACTGCCATTGAAATTTGGTTACAAATTGTTGTACCTTACTGCCTTCATCAGACTGCACCTGATGGATGGAAGAACTCAGTACGTCACAACCTGTCCTTAAATAAATGCTTTGAGAAGGTGGAGAACAAGATGAGCGGTTCCTCCAGAAAGGGTTGCCTGTGGGCACTCAACCCTGCGAAGATTGACAAAATGGAAGAAGAGATGCAGAAATGGAAACGTAAAGATCTCCCAGCCATTCGCCGGAGTATGGCCAACCCAGGTTTGACTTCCCAGCTATATGGAGTTAACTGTAAGAGTCCACTGATGTCATCCCTAATCTTCTTAACCTCTTCCTTTACAGATGAACTAGACAAACTCATCACAGACAGACCAGAGAGCTGCAGACAGAAGTCTGTTGATACTGGCATGACTCGCTTGCCAGGATGTCACCCGGTCCCAACTCTCCCACTACAAGCTCAGCTCCAACCCCAGCCGATGGTCACTCTGTCCCTGCAGTGTCTACCCATGCAACAACACCTACAGCTTCAGTTCCAAAATCAATCCCGCCTCGCTCCCGCCTCTCCTGCCCCTGCTCAAACCCCCCCTCTACACGCAGTCCCGGACCTGATGAACAGCTCCCTGCCCCAGCATCACACCAAACAGCCCAGCGACTTTTACACCATTCACACGGATGCTAACTCGGAGGTGGATGCTTTGGACCCCAGCATTATGGACTTTTCTTGGCAAGGTTAGTGAAATGGCTAAATATTGTAAAATAACATAAATATGTGTGCTAAAGGTCTAAAACTGTCGTCTGTTGTGTGTAGGAAACCTGTGGGAAGATATGAAGGATGATAGCTTTAACCTGGAGGCATTAGGTACGCTCAGTAACTCCCCTTTACGTCTCTCTGACTGTGACCTGGACACTGGTCATTCCACACCTGTGTCCAGTGCAGGACTGCCCTATCCTGACCTGCAGGTGACAGGCCTTTATTCTGCATACTCGGCTGTGGATGCCCTTTCTAACCAGTACATGAACACACAAGGAGGAACAAAGCCGATTGTTTTGCTTTAATCTCACCCACAAAAAATAAATACAGCCAAATTTCACGAACATGTGAATGGCTCTAGCTTTTGTGGTGTGATTTCAAAGACTCTAAAAAATCAATGCAACGCTCTTTCAAGAGAGCCAAAACAAAGGAAAACCTCTTTAACAGAAGATTTTGGAGAGAAATCAAAATTGTTAATGAGCGACTGCGTTCAGAGGCGAACTTTGCAGCTAGCTAACAGCATTATTTATATCCATGAATCACTCTTATTTAAAGACCAAATAAGCAATTATGTTTTTGTACGATTTACATGCTGTGGGAAGAAAAGGTTTAATGGTCCAGTCAATTTGAATTCAGCAACTACATTGAGAAAGGAAATTAAGATTTTGGGTTTATTACCAATCTGTACCGTAAATGAAACTTGTTTGCTTCTGGTTTTGTCCTTTTAACTGTTAGCCTTGTAATTGTAGCTGTGTGTATTTTGTTGTACTGTGATAGACACGGTATCTGCTCTTTGATTTTTTGTGTTTATTTATATTTATGGAAAGAGCTGAGATGTGACATGAATCATTGTTTATTGTACATATCTAAATATTTGAAATGACTGCAAGCAATAAAATCTCACAATATTGGAAAAGAAATAAGGTTTATTCGGCTCAATAAAATTTTTTTTTTAGCCTTTAAGGACTCTGTAATGTGACAGCATACCGGAACTATTGTGAATTAAATGTTGCCCTGCAAACACAATGTGATTAAGTTAAAAATGGAAACAAAATCCAGAAATAATACTTTGTTCAATAAAACGGCACTTTGCTTATTTTAAGATTTTTCTGCTAATATATGCAAACAATAAAAACATTTTGTTTAAAATTTGGGAGAAATATTGTTCTTCCAATAACAGAGCACAAATCTATAAGTAGTTAATAAAAAACTGGTCTTTGAAATAGCCTCGCAACTTTTTACTTTATATTTTAGGAAGAGAGAGAGAGAGAACAATTTTATTGCTATTTTTTTGTTTAACTTTACTTTTTTCCCTTTTTGTAGCTGCTGATGTAATGTATGAAATTGAATAGTGGGTAAAAAGATGATTCAACCTGATTATATATTAAATGTCAAATATGAATTAGAAAAATGAGTAAAACTTTATTTAGATGAAAATGTTATTTAATTTCATTTAAATGTTCGTTCATCCCGATACACTGTCAATGATAACATGCACTTTGACTCAGCTTATCTTCATAGGCATATACAGTCAAAAGGGCACACATTCTGACAAAGACCATAATTACCATTGCATACAGTATATTTTTCAATTATTATTATTATCACTTCAAAAATCCAGCACACATCATAAGCATTCATATAAACTGAAATATTCCAGCGGTCGGGCACTCTTTTTAACAACATTCAAACACCCAATTCAAGTTAGGAGACATATACAGTGGCAATCCTTAATCACATGAATACATTAACCACTTAATTATACAGTACATCATAAAATTAGGTGTTTGTCATTTCTATGCTTTAAAAATTACAGTAAGAATAACTGATGTGTCATAAATGAAAACAAGCTTATTCTGAAAAGGCACAATCATTCTATTTAAGTACAATACTGTTACCTTAACTCTAAAAATAGAGATAATTTATCCGATATTCCTGAGTAAGTATCAAGCAAAGTTTACAAGCATTCTATTTGTTGATAAATCTCTAAAAATATAATGTTCAGTCTTGTTAATTTTACATTCATCTGTCGGCAATTCCCACATCAATGACACAAGGCACAAAAAAGTGAGCCATAGGTAAACACTATATAGTGGTGCTATTGGCAGTGAGCATGCATGTGTAAGATTATAGAAGTGTCCTCATGTGGAAAACATAAGTTACAAACAGCAATGGTGCTACGTGATGAGTGAAGTAGACTAGATGATCTCTGAGGTTGTGCATATGAGGGTTTTGCCAAATGCCCAAGACACAGTCCAACCCTGTCCTTTAGCTCTCATTTTCAATTTTCTCAATTAAAATATTAAAAACAGCTAAACACTATAGATACTCCATCTTGTAGTGGATGAAACTCTCTTTCAAAGTTCTTGATAAATATGGATGAGATCAGCTGTCAGTGGAGTTGTCCATAGTGGTCAGCAGGTGGCAGATTTTGGCTCTTTGTGAAGGGGTGATGTTCTGTGCCATGTGAATGATGCAGTCCATAGTCACCTCTGGGTTGGCCTGAACTAAGCTAAACATATAAATGCGGTAGACTATTAGACAAAATGTTTAACGAATACTAGAGTCTCCTGTTTAAAAGATGGCGGCTTATCTATTTATTTAGTGGACATGTTGTTTTTGTAGTTGTTATTTGTTCATGCTAACATGGATACGGGCTTTCACAAACAAATAACCTTACTTGAGTGAAAACAAATTACCTGCGGATGTGTTTAAGAGCGTAGTCCCTCTTCAAATACTTGATGTTCTCCCTAATGACAGAATGTGTTCCTTCCTTCTGCGAGAGATGATTTTCCAGCCATTCGATCACCACTTTGTTATTATCCCAAAGGTATGCCTGAAAAATCCCATAAGTAAGTAATTACATACAGAGGATATGGAATAAATAACCATTCTTTAATTAACACAGTAATTTGAGACATGGTTGCAATTTGCAACCTCACCACTAGATCCCAGTGTTTTTCAATGACTGGTCCTTTAAAGTGATTAGATTTTTTTTAATCATTTATTCACCCTTAAGTCATTCCAAACCTTAATGACTTTCTTTATTCCGCAGAACACAAAAGAAGATATTTTGAAGAATCTCAATAACCAAATATCGATTTTTTTTGTTCCATTGAAGACAAACACATGTTTACAAACATATAAGGGAGAATAAATTATTACAGAATTGTATCAACTACCACCTTAGAAGTTTGAAACATAAACTGGAGTTTGGATCTTTTATTTTTACGTAAATATGTCGTTTAAACATTCTGGTTCTGTTTTTTTTTTACACTTTGCAATACAGGTCTCAGACTATTCAAGGCCAAGAGTATGATATCTTACTTTAACAGTGCCTTCTGTTTCCAAGAACCAGCGGCGCAGCATTGACCGGATGTGCCCATTGCTCTGGTCTTTATTGGCCTGCATAATCTCTCCCTTAACTACCTCTTCTAAAAGCAGGCGACGCAGACGCCAGTAAAAGAACGACCTTGCATTCTTCCAGTTCACAATATCCTAAAAATACAAGGTTAAATCAGTTTAACAACTAGAAAGCATCTAATTATACGATTCATTGACATGACCGATTTCATAACTCAATTTATAGAGGGGTGATATTGTGCGGACAGGGACATTTGAATACTGGATTTAGTTTATACCGTGATGACCCCCTTTTCCTGCATTCTCCCAGGAGTGTCATGGAGATCCACAAATTGTACTGCCACCTGGTGGTAGATGGGAAGGAGAAACTCCTCTCTGGCTTTCAGTTTCCCCTCTAATTCCTTCCGCTCTTGAGCTGGCAACTCTGACTTGCCTAGGTTGAGAAGAACAGCAGCAACAAGTGCATTAGTCAACCAGCAAGGAGAGTTTTTAAAGAATAGTTCATATTAAAGTGATGGTTTACCAAACAGGAAAATTCTGGCACTCAATTTTTCTCATGTTATTCCAAACCTGTCCAAATTTCTGATGAGATATTTGGAAGAATGTTAGCAACTGGGATTTCTGTGGCACCATTGACTACCAAGTAGACAAACTCGTAGAAAATAAATGGCAGTCAAATTGGCCCTAGAAATATTTATTTATCTTATTTTTTTTGTTTGACACTATGATAGTCAATGGTGCTCCAAAAATCCCAACTGCTTCCATTAATCAAAATATCTTTCTTTTTGCTAGATCCCACAAAGCTGTGTAGATGCTTGGTTGGACCATAGTAGGAAAAATAAAAATAGAAGAAAAGACGTGAAAAAAATCAAAGGTGTGTAAATGATGAAAGAACTTCTATTATAAATCGATCTATAGCTTTTAATGTAATACATTTTATGTATCTAAATATTATTCATTCAGTATATTTAAATTAATCATTGTTATTATAATCATTAATATCATCAAAAAAAATCGAAATTATAAACAAAATAAAAATTGTTTCATTGTTTCAAGGAGCTGGGAAACTCATATGCATTCTCAGTTGGAATAAGGGTCGAGATCTTCTATGCACAATTCCCCTTAAGCAAATTCTTAAAGGGAGGATATTTGTGTTAGATTGAGATTACAAAGTGTACCAAGCTGCTCTGTTAAGTTGGAATACACAGCATCAATCCTTCGCATTGTCTTAAGCAGATCTTTCTTTCTGAATTTAATCTCTACAGTGCCCTCTGCCTCTAGAACTCCTCCTCTGGAGAGAAGAGAAGAATAAAGGTAAAAAAGCTTGGTTAAATAACTGAAAGAATCTAACTATAGTCTGTGAATGAAGTACCTGCTATCCTTGTCTGCATATAGCTCCATGTGTTGCAGGTTGATAGTGGGATCGATCACGACCCATGATCCTCCTCTCAGTTCAGCGTGGGGAGGGATGTAAACCAGCACAGGCTGACTGAACTCTCGCAGGGCATCCACGATATAAGCACCAAACTTCAATACCTGGTCATACATGTCTGCCATAAAGAGGAACCGCAAGTAAATTCTGTACATAAATATATTGATGATGATGATTACAAGACCAAGCAAAAACATACCCTTCATTCCTCCAGAGAAGCCTCTCCAGTTAGCAAATACCATTAGTGGAAGTTTCTCCCTGTTGAAATCTTCAATAACCTGAGCTGTTTTATACGCAGAGTCTGGAAACCACACCTGACCGGCCTGCTGCACAAGCTGATAGAGGAGGATATATTTTTAGGACATATTTTGTTCCTTATTCCCCCAAAAATACAATCATAGATTAGACTACTATAAAATTAATTTCAAATTCATGATTTTTAGTTTTTAAAACCAGACAACTATACCTTGGCCTCTGAATCCAAGTTAGCCGGATCTGCTGGAATTGCAACTTCAACAGTGCGGGTCTCCACAGCGATGACTCCAAGAGGAATTCCACCAAGCCTGTTGGAGAATGAAGGTATCATTGCATCTCTCAGGATTCAAAGTCTCATTACATTATGATGCACGATGTTAGCTTGATGAAATAGTTTTCCCCTATAAAGAAAATTCTGAATTTTTTGACCCTCTTAACATTATAAACCTGTATGACTTTCTCCTGCAGAACACAAAAGAACATTTATTTAAGAATGTTTAAGTTGGTCCCCACTGAATTCTTTTACATTTAAACAAAACCAATGCAAGGTCATGTAGACCAGATGTCTGTTACAAGCATTTTTCAAAGTATCTTTTCAGAGGAAGAAAGAAAGTAATACAGGTTGGAATGTCAAGATGGTCTCGAAACGATGACAGAATTCTCATTCTGATATGAACTATCACTTTAACTCACCGGGCTCGGCCCACAACCACAGTCTGAGCCCAGGTGGCCATCACCTCCATAAAAGAACCGTGGTCAAAAAATCCACTCTGCCACGCTCCCTTTACAGCTTTCAACATAAAACAAACACGTCATGCATAGAACACAGAATGTGCATAATAAACACATGTGGGCAGGATGTTGTTCCTTACTGGGATGTGGTCGTCCACAGAGCAGCCAGCGAGGGTCGTAAGGGGCTTTGGTGGGAACAAAATCGATTTCTCTTTCTACTGGATCAGTTGAAGGGATCATTGGGACTGGACTTTGATTATTCTAAATGATAAAAACAAATTGGTCGAACATTTTTTTGTTGCACTTTCATTTTTGCTCATTGTTACAGATTATGGTTTAACTACATCTAGAGTTTGAGTGTGTTAATGTTTTTTTTGTAATCCCTTTTTCCTGAAACAACTAATAATAGCAAACCTTTGGCATGTATGACAGCCATTGCAGGATGGTGAGCACCCCTTCAAAATCATCTGGCACAGTGGTGTGTGTCACCCCATTATTGTGCATGATCTGCACCCCTCCAAGCTGGTTATTGGAGGTGTAAACCTCACGACCCAGCACCTGGAAAATACATCCAAATAAATCCATAACTTAAGATCTATCCTCATTAACAAATGAAATGAAGTACACAAGAACATGCTATTGTGCGAGGTGTAACCTAAGCTGTGAAATGGAAAACATGTTGAAATTCCACACCTTGTTTAATGCTCCTGCCCCGGTCAGGATGATGTGGGAATTTTCCACTTGAATCACTCTCTGTCCGAGACGCAAGAGATATGCCCCAATGCCTATGGCACGACACGTCACCTAGACAAAGCCACACAACTCATCACTAATTTATGAGGTGACTAATTCCTTTGAATTTGTACATTTTAGAGCAATCCGTGATTTCACACAATGATGGTTAAATACAGGGGGTGGATATTTTTCCCCCAAAATTTTTATTTTTAAAATGTATTTTATACAGATTGGCAATATTGTAAAATATTGTCAATAGCTGTGAGATGACCAAATAAAGTTTTTTAATTCCAAACCGGTATGACTTTCTTTCCTGCAGAGAACACAAGAGATATTTTAAAGAATGATGGTTTCATGTGCATTCAATATGAGCGTCCAGTTGACTCCATTGTCTGGTTACCGACATTCTTCGAAATATCTTAAGTAATAACTTCATGAGCAACTTCATCAGATTTCAGATCTCACCATGCTGATTGTGATGACTTCTTTATATGCCTGAGAAGTTTCTCCAGCTATGGTACCTGAGCCCCTCAGATTCTCCACTCCGAGTCCCTCATCTTTCCCTATGATGTCTGTGATGATGTACCTGATGCATTCCCCAAAAAACATTTGTTTAAACTATAAAAGCTTTTTTCAGTAGACCAGGTTTAATAAATAATAAGAAATAGGTTAAATATCTTTGGCGTTATTGTTTTACCTTGACTCTCCGTTCTCCTCCACATGGCGACAGTGGACAGAGTTAGAGGAACTGATGCGTGTGTAGTCTTGAGGAGTAAGATACAGGTATTTCAAGCCCTTGAAAGCAAAAAAAAACAGAGTCAGACCCAATGTGGTGCAGTTGTTGGATTTTTTTGTGGTAACTCCTAGTAACACGGGTTCACCTTATAGGGGTCCTCGGGGTCAATCCATGCCACCTGAAACATGTGGCGAATCTCCTCCGCCAGACCGATTCGAGCTCCGCTGTTGGCTGAGATGTAGATTCGTGGAATGCCTTCCGCTCTGGCCAGCTGAGATGCCTGTAAAAACAGCTCATCCTCCTGTGGTCCGAACGAGCCAATCAGATGAGTGATGTCATTACAGATGACAATGATTTCACGTCCCTCTGTGTATTCTGGTGTTTTCATCTTCATCCTGAAGGCCACCATTCCAACCTGAAAAGACAAAATCACAATACTTACATTTCACTCATTTGTTCATGAGAGTTTTATGATGTCTAGAGAGAGTTGGTTCACCTCATTGTCTCCAGGCAGCCTGTTCATCTGCACAAGTCTGCCCTGAGAATCCAGGACCAGCTCATTACACATCAACACATCTTTAGGGTAACTGTCTCCAGGACCCCAAAGCTTAAACAAAGCCTAGAGACAAAAACCAATATATGAACAAGTTTCAGAGAATAAATCAAGTCTCAGTCTAAGAGAGACTTAAATCGCCTCACCTGCCTGAACATTTCAGGGAAGTCGTAGACGTACGTTGTGCCAAGAGTCTGAGCCTGAAAGCGTTTGGCCTGTAGTAGATCTTTAGTAACATACGGTGTGTTGATCAGCATGCTGTGAAGTGGACCTTGTTTGTCTCCGAATGACTGAAACATGATCTGCACAACAGGAAGACATTCAAACAAATACAGTACCATAACATTACATCAAAGAAATTTGCAGTTATTTCCTATATTTCATTCGTGATATGAATAGATATTTCTAAACATTTTATTTTAAAAATCCAGTGAGAATACTATTCTTCAGTATTGTGGAGAGTTTTCACATAAAAGTAGCTTTGCAGGTCAGTGTCTTTGTTGCATCTTAAAGACATTAACACATATTTTGTGGAATTATCTTTTTATCATGAAATAATAGTGTGGAGCCCTGGCTTTTGTCACACATTTTAGGCATACAAAAACCACAACAGATTTTACAAATAATGCTGAAAATTAATGTTTAGAAATATCAACTTGTACTTTCAAAAGACAGACTACTCTAAATTAAGCAAATAACTTAAGCATTTTCAACCCAATAAATGTTTCTTAAGACTTTTGCACAGTACTACATAAGTACCTTAATATACATATGTTTTTCAATCATCTAAATTCATATTTAGATTCCTTTATTTTGCTTTTAGTTAGTTAGTAAGTTATTTTGCAACAGTTGTTGTCCTAGACTAAATTTAAAACAGGTACATGATTTTGAATATCATCATATGGTTAATATTAACATAATGTCAATAATCATGATTTTAAATTTGTAACAAGATACAAAATTAGGAATCTCTCATCTTCAGGGTTCCTAAACCAAACCGATGATGGCCCTAATAGTCAGCGGTCACACCATACCTGTCCAGTGGTGGGATCAGTAACCTCCTTATACAGACTTATGTCCAGATAGTAGCCGGACTCATTGGTGAGGAAGAGGCGGATGGGAATGGCATTCCCGGTGGTTGTATGACGAATGTTAATCTTTAGTTCAGCCTGGAGTACACGCAGCTTCCAAAGACGACTACCGTAGCGCATAACCATGGACCGGACAGACTCTTCAATCTGCAGGTTGAGAGATGAACCTCATGAGCAGCATGAAATAAAGACAGTCAAAGTTTTTGTTCGTGAGTTAATTGTATTTTAGGGGAATTAACCTTAGAGGGGTCCATTATAACCGTAGGCACAAAGTTCAGGAAGATGTGGTTGCAGTCGGTACGTGTGGGAGTGTTACTGAAAGCAACCTCCAGCTCATCCATTGCCTCAAGTAACAACCTCTCTCCCTCATTCTGCAAGTATTCAAATGAAGCCTCCTAGAAAAAAAAACATATTGGGGAAATCATGTTATTATATGTTATTTTCAAACTTATTTAAACCAGCTTACAAATAACAATTTGTGCTTTTGCAAAGGATGATTTAGATATTGCTTTCATCCCTTTGCATAAAAAAAATTGATCGATGTAAATGTTTTTTTAATGTCAAAAAAGTTGTCTGTAATGTATTCTGGTAACCTTGGTGATGAGATCAGAATGACGGATAATGGCTCGGATGAAGAAACGATAGTCTGTGACCTCTGCCCCCTCCTCGACTCGAGCGGCACCTAGGTACAACTGCATCCTGTGGTGGGCACAGGGCACGGCCATCAGGTCGAAGTTACGCATACGGTTGAGCTCAAGCTGGAACGCCAAAGCCGGCTCCAGATTCCGATAAATTCTGTCCTCTTGGAACTAGATGAAAAAAAAGTTGTGTTATATCTTAACAGTTAAAAAGTTATATGCCATACTCTATATTTTACAGAAGCAAAACTCACTTCATCTCTGGCCCTGAAGGTGAAGTATTTCGGGAACTCTCGCTAAGTGGAAATGAAAAAAAAACTTAAAGCTCTGAATTTTGATTTTAGAATTTATCAAGAGATGATCGTCTTGTTTGCTTTTACCTTTTGTGCAATTAAAAATGTGATTCTTCGGATTCCATACTCGTGCAGCAGATTTTTCTAAAGGACAAAGAAAGCAAAGTTACACAACAGCCTCCATCTTTACAAATACAGGATTGGGTTTTAAAATCTTACTTTAGATTGAGCAAATGTTGTGAATGCTGAGACTAGAGAATCATCGTCTTCAGTGTCAGCTTGTTTGATGGAAACATTTATGATGTGTATGGGGTTTTCCTTCATGTTCTGTAATACAGAGACAGAAGGTCTAAAGTGCAAGACATAAACTGTGACACATTAATTAATTTTAAGTACTCACTATAAAGTTTCGTAAATGGCTTATTTAAATTAATTTTTTTCATTAATAAGACATTATTTGTATTTTTCTATTTGAAGTTGTTTGAAATTTCACTTTAAAACAAAACAAGGGTTTACTTCTCACCTTACAGCTCTCCTCATCACTGAAGCTGGAAAAAGTCTCTGAAAACAGAGAACTCTCGCACAGTGGATCAGCAAAGCGAAAGATCACCTCGTCAAAACACCTACATCACAATTACACCAAATAATAAATTCACCTTTTAAAATGTCAGACCCTCATGTACACATTTTTCAGCAGTATGTTTGGAAAATGAATATAGTAGTGAAACAGAAAGTGTGAAAAGAATAAGACATCATATACTTTTGTAATTTGCTTAGGATTTTCGGCTTACAAAATAACTCCCCAAATTATTTGTTATTTACATTATACTACTCACTTTTGGATACGGTGAATTTAAGTTACAGATCATTTAACGTGAAATCTCTCCATTATGTGAATCTGCATTTTTTTTATGAAAAGAAATATGAATCCACCTTGTAAAATGTTCAAAGCTATGGAAGGCAACCATTGCTCCCATCCTCTGACAGGGAGGTGAGAGCGCTCCCTCCAGGAAGAGTTCACTGCCCTGTCTTCGCATTGGTTCTCCTGAACCGCCCGCAGGAACCGAAACTCTAACGGAGAAGAAAATGAACATTTATTTTTTTGTGACTGAGAGATCAAAAGACAAACTGAGAGAATTATAGGTATCAATTATTTACATCATTGATGTACATCAAAATATATTTGGGCTATCATGAAAAGCATTAGAACTGACAAATATTTTCACAGCTGTATCTAAAATCCAACATATAATAATAATAATAATGTAAAATGAAAGAGAGGATGTCATGAGAAGGACTGACAATCATAAACTGTGCTTTTCATATTTGGGGTATTTGGTATTGATTGAAAGACAATTTTAGATTCATTTTTAAATTAACTTAAAAATTTTCTAATTAACTCAAAAATTAAACCCAAATAAAAAAAATTCAGTGATGGCACAATAAAAATGTCAATTTACATACTTTACTTATAATTTAATTTCAAACCTTTATGACCTTCTTTCTTCTACAAAACACAGAAGAAGATATTTAAAAAATTCTGGTGACCAAAGGACATCAGATCCTATTAACTTTCGATACATTGAAACAAAACCACTGACATTTCTCAAAATATCTTATTTTGTGTTACAAAAGAAAGAGTCATCAGCCTTATAACAAGAGGGTAGATAAATTATGACAGAATTGTCCCATTTGCGTGAATTGTAACGATTAAACGGATGCATTTGGCATGCACAGCTGCACACATATGCGGTTCAGTACAAACACAGCTGACTGCTTGGCAGCGAGGGCAGTACTCTACCTGTTCAATGTAGGACTGCTCCCTCTGAAATGAGAGCAGGTGAATGTTAGAATGGGTCTGTGACAGCCAATTTTGGGTCCATACGCAAGTATGATCTTAGTACTCAAACAATATTATACCATTAAGTTGTAAAGGTATTGGAAAACAAACCATATAGGAAGCGATTAATAAGCAAATATAACTGTAAATAAATTATTTTTGTTAAATCCACAGTTGTAAAGAAAAAAACAACAAGGTGATCTGCTTTGACTTGTAGAAGATCACATTGATGTCATTATTTACACTCCTTTTGTCTGTTAAAACCTGTATAAATTACCTCCTTCTGCAAAACTAAAAAAATATATTTTGAAGTAAGTTTATAACTGAACAGCAGTGCCACCAATTTAATTAATATTTCAGACACAAAATCAATGATATTGAATAGGTACCAGATAAAAAAATTCTTCAAAATATCTTTTGGTTTTATTTTTGCAGAAGAAATAGAAATGGTCATACAGGTTTGAAAGTGTTACTTTGACTTTTATATGCAAAGCAAGTTGATGCCTCGCTTAAATGTAGTGCCAATGGATGCTATGCTATACTCCATCTAACTTTGACTATACCTTAGTACAAGAAACCCAAATCAAGCTTTCAGCCCAAAGGGAGGCGTAAGGGATGTGGTATAGCTAGTTTTAATACCACTGTTATAAAAATACATTAAAGGGATGCTGAGAAACAGAAATGGTATTACGTGGGTTTAGACTTGGGCTGGGTTGGTGTGATAAAAGTATCTCTTTCAAGAGACAAAAAGAATGAACAAAACGAAGATTGAAGCTTATGAGTATAACAATGTATTGATCTCTATGATAATGTATATGACAAAGATTGTAAAACCTGACTTTGCAAGAAAATTGACAATAGGAGATACAAACATTTCCAATTTTTAATTATAATTTTAATAGAAAACCACAAAGTATCAAGGATTGCCTTAATAACTTCTAAGAGCTCAGTTAATAAAAATGCCAGGTCTCACCAAAATAAAAATTTATTATTCTCTCACCACTGCTGTTCGGCTTTCTCCACATTTATAACATTTTTAATCTTTAAATTTTGTTCAAAAAATAAATTGGGATAACAATTATGGACAAAACAGTTACATATTCACTAAAATCCTCAATTACACCTGTCAATTTGTATTGATATCTGTGGGAATCACTAAATACGGTAGTGAATCAGAGATTGTAATTTATAAATGGTAGTGTCTTTAGATTATTAACTTTGGATTTTTCTAAGAACATAGCTTCCATAATCATTTGTTTTATAAATTATATTACTCAGTTTTGGATCTTGAAATTTAAGTTATAAAACATTTAAACTCCAATGATAAATCAATCGATCACAATAATAGTCTCAATTACAATATCAAGGTGAAGAATCAATGATTGCACGAATCTATGATGTTTTTGTGCAGACAGAGGTGAGTAAATCATGACAATTTTCTTTTTATCTTTCTGTAATGTTTGTGTAAGGCATCTGCACATTCTTGCACTTGGAACATTTGAATACGTTTTAACCTGTCTGCCAACATGTGCTGCAATACCTGTTGGGGTGGGATGATGGTAACATGAACTGGAAGTCTACTGCACATGTCCCATCCTGTAGCTGATGATGCTGTAGGCTGTTCAGCTCATAAGCTATGTAGCCCCTCCGGACATACACCTGAGAAATTACACACACTTTAAAGGACATCCTGACCGTACACCACTGAGCCGCTGAGTGTCTTTTTGAGCTCTACTGACCTCTAAGGCAGCCATGCAAACCACCCGGTTGTTGTGATAGAAGAAACTGGGCAAGACGTCAAAGATGGAGGTCTCAGACAGGATGAGTTTCTGCGGAGTAGGGATTTGTGTTTGTTGGATAGAAATTTGATAACTGGTAAAAGTAAATTTGACACTGCATGTATAACCGTAGGGGTCACATTTTGGGTATGGGTCACCATATCTGCTAAATAGGTTACTCTCACTTCCAAATGAATGTTTGATTACAACCATTCAATCAAATGCTCAATTAAAAATTAATAAAACATATGAAGATTATATTTTCACAATATGTTTAATGCAATATATAGAATGATTTTATATAGAAAACAGTAAATCACATAAAAGGACTATAGATGGCTTTTCATAGGAGGGGGTCATAAATTAATTGCAGAAAATACTATGTTATACCTTGAGGTTCTCAGGACAGAACTGATGGCCATACATATCAATAGCTGATAAAAAGATGGATTCCACCTGGTTATGACGAAGTTCATATGAGGGCAAATGAGAGGCGATCAACACCTATATTAAATCAAAACAAACATTTAAATTATTTGCATATAATATAACAAAATATAAATAAAAGCCAAAAAAAATGAACAATGAGATGTTTCGTTGTATGCAAGGTCATAGGTCCCAGTTCACACCTGTCTTGCCCGAAGAGCCACTTTCGAGTTCTCCATTTTACTGAGTTGTGTCAGCTCATTCAAAATCACCATCAGCTCATCAGCAAGAGTCGGGTCCCGTCCACACAGCTGGTCCTGACAAAAAAAAACTTTACAGATACTGCCACCAGTTTCTATTTTTCAGATAAAAAGCCAACACAAAAAATAGTTGTTAAAGATCTTACTATGAGCATGATGACTAGAACATTCTTCTTGGACACCTGAGAATGGGAGAAGATGCACTCCAGTACTGGACTCATATCAGGCTTATATTTCTCTCTCAGGTTGATCACACATTTATCATAGTGTGCTGATGGTAGAGAGAGGGAGGGAATACTAACATGTAATTTTGCATCTGTTAATAAAATACAGTTTTTTCCAAATCTTCATGGGTATTTTAAACCTAAAATGTGCTGCATTTACCTTGCTGAAACTGCATCTCCACCTGCAAGTAACGTCTCAGCACATCCAGCACTACAGATTTCATGTAACCTCTAATGCCACTCCGATATCTGAACAACAAACAGAGCCATATTGTCATTTTCTGCTAAATAATACTCATAATAAGAGTGATGAGATCTTTTGGACTATCGGCCTGAGCTCTTCAGGGTTTAACATCTTACCTCTGTACCAACTGAACGATACTTTGGGTGTTCATGAAGAAAAGCTCACGGTCAGCTTTTCTCTGGAGTGTGGCTGCGTGGCTGTCCAAGATATTAGCTATCTAGAGAAATATATTAGTGGAATCCGTAAAAAGGACTGAAATAACTGGACTTAAGGTATAATTGTTTTGCAACAATAAATAATTAAAGGAGGCTAATACCATTCAGTCTTGAACCCTTGTTAAAACCATATTAAGATTTCATTTTAGATTTCATTTTATTTGTATCTAACATTGTATTCCATTTGTTGATTAATTTCTTTTTGAAATATGTTGTTTTTATTACCATTTTATTTTTTAATAAATAAAAAAATATTTTTATTATCTACTAATTTTCAGTAAAGTAGAAATCCAATGTATTCAATGTAATTACTGTAGGATTCAAGAGTGTTTCTAAAAATATGATTATTTGGTGTTTTTGCCATTTTTATTTAAGCTAACTTGAATAACTTTGTTTCAAGCCCCCTCTCATAACACAAGTGGAATAGAAATAAGTGTTTGCATGGTAAAATGTTTTGCGATACTTCGGTAAAATGTTTCCCTTATGATCTGAAGGTGTGTGCCTGAAAGTCTGAAATTAGTTTTATAGACAAAACCATATTTAGCAAACATACATACATGTTTTCTTCATGATTTCTATTTCTATATAAACATGAATAAATATTATTATTAAAAAATGGATGACTTTGACTAAATATTAGAAAAAACAGCAAATAGGAGCACAGAATAGACAATGACAAAAATTATTTTAAGAACCTTTCTCCAAAATCTAGTTAAAAGGAGGATTTTTTAATGAGTTTATAATTATTATAAAATGTGGAACGGATATGAATACATAAGTTAAAGTGTTTCAAAACTAGTAGTGTATCATAGCACCATAATTGAAAGTTGTAAGTAAAAGCTTAAATGCATAGATATAGGGAATTGAAGTCATATAATATAGTTAGTCTAAGGTCCAGATATTTAAATCCTTTTATCTGATTTTTAATTTGGCAAATTAGTCAAAATTTATGTTTGACACTGGATTGTGTAAATAACTATCCAATAAAAATGCTTAGTATTTGTCCATTTTAAATAATATATATTTTAAATAGTGTTTATTTCCCCTTTCCTGAAAAAAGCTAATCCAGACATCCGGCATTTCGACAGTGTTGATTTATTCCATCACTCACCCTTTGGCTGGGGAACTGACAGAGCACAGATGTGATGTTACTGGCGTATTGTGCCATGACTTTTCGGATTGCCTTCTCCACAGTGATCGGTATGCGGCCTGCCACACTTGTCATAATCTCCTGCAGTTCAAGCAGGGGCAGAGATGGATCCCTGAGGGTCTTCATCAGCGTGTCAACCCAGTTCTTCAGCTTTGCAGGGAAAAAATGGTTTATGTCAACAAAAAGACGCTGAGCATCCTACAGTGCCACACTTTAAAGAAAAGTGTGAGAAAAGATACAAGAAAGATACAGCTTTATAACTGTTTCACGAAAAACCCCAGCCCCCCCAGGCTGTAAGTAGCGCTCGTCACCAATTTCGTCACGAGGGCTTCTCCATAAATGTACATTATAATGCTCGTGCTCTTCTGTGGTGTCTGAAGAGCTCGAGCGTAGGAGCATAGGCAGGATTTTACAAGAGAATGGCGAATTTAACTTTTTTATGACCCCGATTAAAAGAAACTTTCTGGTCCAACTGGCTGTACAGGATGAGTGTAGCACAGAAAAACTACGTCATGTATCTAACTCAGTTTTTCACAAATGGACCACGTTGAACATAATAACTTAACATGTTTAACAGTCTTAAGCACTTGTGATGCATGAAACACCATGATACTTCTTCTTTATTCTGAATTAGAGTTCTTACTTTGTCACTGAAGTATGGTTCTGGTAGACAGTATCCATCCATTATCTTCACCAGGTTCTCCAGAACACTGTGAAACACCTGATGAAGCTTTTCTCCTATAATAGGTAAAGGCTCCTGAGAAGGTAAAGCTTCTGTGTTCGGTTTCACCTGATAGAAAGGAACAAACTTTATTATTCAAACTTTGTTGCATTTAGAAAAAAAACAGTTTGAGATAAGCTAAACCACCTGCAGAATAGAGCTGGGATCATCCAGGTCCATACGGGCTAGCAAACATCCAGGTTCCAAAACTGTTCCAGGTCTCTTTATGATGTGAATACAACCAGACTGATGCACATGCAGAGTCATTACCATCTTCATAACCTGTCAAAACAAAACACTATGCTTTTAAATCTCTTGATCAATGCAAAAAAACTGCATTTTCTCTATTTTACCTCAATCTCTGCGTAAGTCTGCCCAGCCAAAACATGACAACCATCATCGACCATATAGTGCAAAAGCTTGCCAGCAGATGGTGATCGGAGAACAGTGGGGTCTCTTTCCTTCTCAAAAACGCATGTTTTGTTTCCCACGATGACACGGTAGCTATAAGTCACAAGAAAGAAGAGCACATTACAATCAACGCAACACTTTTATCCTGATAATAAAAACCAACAACACTTACCTATCAATCTCCTCCTTCATGTACGTTGTATAACTACTGCCACCGTATGACAGAAGGAGACCACCATCACTAAGTCTGTGGACGTCCACTTCAATATCTGAGCCGTTCATGATGATGACATATGTAGTGGGTGACTGGCGGGCAACCTATAGTGCACATACATATTTACACATACATACACGTTTGTCATAAGGTTAATCGAGGGCATCCGTAAGGAGAAAGAGATATTACAATACCTTCAGGGAGTATTTGACTCCGTCATAGATGAGATCAGCATTGACTGTGTTAACCAGACTCACGGCAGGCAACACCTGACCCCTAAAAAAGCCACAGATGCATTTAAAGAACAATGATGTGATAGCTTCAAAGGTTTTAAAGGTACAGAGAAGGGAGGATACCTTTCCAGAGAATGAAGAAAATCCGACATACTCTCTCTGAAACTAGCATCAGCGACATGTAGAGCTCCACAAACCACACCCAACAAAGTGTCCGGACGCTCAGCCTGGTATAAACATGCATTTGTATAAAATAAAACTAAGTGGTAAATTTGCAACAGTTGAGGTACACATTATATCCAGAATTGGACCAATGTTCAAGGAGCCCACCTGCACTTTCTCTGCAATGAGGTGGTCCAGCCAGCCAGTATCAATGTCATTATTCCGAAAGCTTTCTGTCTCCAGGAGTTTGATGAGATATTCTACAGTGGTTCGAAAGTCTCCCCTTATAGATAGCTCTTTCATTGCCACCACCATGTTCCTAAAGGTCATTACAATCAAGACGCAATCCATAAAAGTTAGGAGGACTGACAGAAATGCAGTCTTCAGGTGTATGCATACATAATAAATAATACTTACATAATAAACAGTTATGCTTGTATTACCTTAGAAAGAGCTATTTTAGGAACCCTAAACAATCAAATGCTCCACAGAGCGTACTTCAAAAATATGTTAACTACTTTGACTGAGAAGTGAAAATATGAGAACATATTTATCCTGTGTCAGCCACAGTTGCATTTCACAAACTGGACTTTTAACAAAAAAGGTTCTTCCAAAGAGGGACAAATCCAAAAACCAGGTTAGAATGAATGTGTCTATGTCAATGTACTTACGAGATGGCTTCTTCTCTGTTCTCGCCCCATGAGAAACAATGCCCAAACTGAGAATCTGCAAACTCATGCAGTCCTCCTGTTGCTCCCACACTAAAGTATCCCCAAACATTCTTACTGCTGCGGAAGTTAAGCTCCTGAACTGTGCCTGAACTTGGCTTGAAACCCTTCAAGTGAAAACAGATGGACAAATGAATCAACACTGCAGAAAATTAATTTTTTATTAAGCATTTTTGTCTTATTTTTAGTATAAATTTACAAAACTTCTTAAATCATGACACATTAACTTGGCAAAATAACATATAATTTGATCATTTAATTATTTTTCACCTCATCTGGGTTCTCACTGGTGATGCGGGCAGCGATGACATGACCACGTGGACACGGAATGCACTCTGGAGAGTCAAAGTTGATGGGCGTGTCTGCCCAGGGTGCTTCTCCATACAGAACACGAATATCCTTAATTCTGTAAAGAGGGATGCCCATGGCTATCTACATGGAGAGAGTACAAAAATCTATGACCTGCAAAACTGTTTATATAAACATGAATAAAAGTGAAGACCCCAAGTGAAGATACTCAAAATGAACTTCAAATGCTTTCATTTAGTATAAATTATGGTTATACTATAAATTACATTAGAATACAGTACAGTGCTAATCCATTCACAACCGAAAACGCTGTTATTTGTGGTATACTATATTAAATTCTTTAAGTCTGCTAAACTAATTTTGTACTTAATATACTATAATAGTGCAAAAATAGTTCGAAAGTTCAACTAAAAATATATTTAGGTTTATTTCATTGTGATAAAGCAGTAGTTGGAAATATATTTCAGGTAAGCCCAAAACACTTAACATTAAAAAATGTCTTCTCCACCTTATATTTTAATAAAATATAATTTTGTAGCAATTGTCCATGTCAGTAAATATGTTAATAAATGTGAATTACATTTAATAAACAATAAATCTACTTTAAATATTTGTTTTTTGCTAGGGTCCTCATGGCAACACAATAACCCATATTCAAACACTTTAGTTATTACAGGTCTACTAAAACATTCTTTGGAGCAGGTGTGCGTTTTACTTGAAGCTGGGCAGCGGGAAGGTTAACATCAGCGATCATCTCAGTGCAAGGATGTTCCACCTGTAGCCGAGGATTCAACTCCAGGAAGTGGAAACTTCCATCCTCGGAAAACAGGTACTCCACCGTCCCAGCGCTCACATAGCCCACCATTTTAGCCAGACGCACTGCATACTGACACATGAAACTCCAATGAGTCTTATGGTTGCTGAAATGTGCACTTCACAGAGGGAATCAACAAAATAAAGGCTAATATTTTAAACTGCTCACCCGCTCCATTTGCTCAAATGTGTTGGTGGCGGCGATGGTGGCAGGAGCTTCCTCTATGATCTTCTGGTGGCGCCGCTGGATGGAGCAGTCTCTGCCGAACAGAGAGATGGCATTGCCGTACTGATCGGCTAAGATCTGCACCTCAAGGTGACGGGCGTGCTGGGCAAGCTGCATGATGAAAATGGGTGAACCCGGCACCTCGGTCTGCACCTGTAGTGGACCACAAACATCAGATCTTTCGAGAAACATTGAGGCTCGACCATTCTAATTCCTAAATATAACACAGTTTCACCTGTCTGAAGAAGCCGGGAAAGTCTTCTGAACAATCCACTTTTCTAATGCCTTTTCCTCCCCCTCCCTCAGATGCTTTGATGACCACTGGGTAGCCGATCTTCTCTGCGCTCTACACACAAAAAATGTTTGCTTTTGCAAAAATAATTCTGTGTCTTATAGGATAAAGGATTAGTCAGAAGAATTCTGTTGTTGTGACTGTATTGACTGGTGGGCAATAACGCTTTCTTTAGGATAGACTGGATTTCGGAAAAAAATAAATGTTTGCCAATTATTGGGAAATGTCAAGCTGGGATGAGTTTTTTATGGATCTCTAATTGTTTTGTAAAAATATAGTTGGCGATTCCAAGTTCCTTTCTCTATTAAATAGTTAAGGTTCTCGTGTAAAATTTAATTGTTTTTTTTTCTGTGCACAAATTTCTTAAATTCCTTATATCACCATCTGCATTCCATTTTATTTGTCGCACTGTAGGGTATAGAGATGCTCGCTTACTACCAAAAAAAGGCCTGCTTAAAAGTAACTCCACCAAATCCAATCCTAAACAGGAGAGCAAAGTCTTAAATTACCGCTAATCCTTCGTCCACATCTTTAACACAGCCTTGGACATAAAGTTCAGGAGGAACACTGATAACACAACCAAGTTTGTGATTTTCCTCTGCCCATTCAATCGTCAGACCTAAAGAAAGAGAAAGAATGAATGAACCACAGAAATGTGAGCTTCAGTAACAGGTCTATTATACAAATAAAAGCATATAAATTCTCTCACCCATTCCACTCCAGGGCAAGATGGGAATGTGTGCGCTCTGAGCTACAATGGAAGATGCCACTTTATCTCCTAGTGCCCACATGGCCTTGCTCGAGGGCCCTGAAAACCACAAGTCATTAGTCTTAATGTGATACAATTGGTTAAGGAAGGTCCATATAACTTCATCAAATATCTACAAAAGAAGTGTACAAAAAGAGTTACCCAAGAAAGTTATTCCTGCCTTATGAAGGAGCTCTGGTAGTTTGGGATTCTCAGAAGCGTGGCCCCATCCGGCCCATACCGCCTTTAATAAAGCAAACACCATTAGAGAGGCAAGGTTGAATTATTCGGACGGAAAAATAGATATCTTAGGGCGATTACCTGCACTGGAATCCTTTTGGCAATATCTACGATCATCTCAACATTGGCATAGTTGTTGTTATTTGGACCCCCGGGCACCGGCACATAATGATCCGCCATTTTTATGTATTCTGGGAAAATAAGTGATGAAATTTAACCATGAAAATGTACATAAGAAACAAAATGTATGTACTGTCTAGGACATACTACAAAATTACATAACACTTAAAAATCTGTGATAGTTCACCCAAGTTGAAAATTGTGTTATCATTTAATTATCAACAAATTAATTTTTGTCACCTTTTATCTTCAGTAGAACACAAAAGAAGAAATTTTGAAGACTGTTGGTGCCGGCACCCATTCACTTGCAAACGTTTGTGTGAATACAATAGAAGTGAATAGGTTTCACTCCTGTTTGATTATCAGCTTTCTTCAAAATATATTCTTCAGTCTTATTTGGAAGTAAAGTGTCATCCTCAGATGCAAAACATTTTTGGGTAAACTATCACTTTGTTGTAATTCATTTTTAAAATTAAGGTTAAACCATAATTGCGATTTTTTCAACCTGCATTTGCTTTCAAGTCTTCAGGTGTGACCATGACCACGAAGCGGATGGTTCTCTCGTTGCGAAACATCTCATAGGACCAGCGGCGAATGGACCGCATGCATTTAACTGCAGCGATGCCATTATTAGCAATCAGTACCTGGCATGAGAGAAAATATTTTTAAGTGACAGACATTAATTCATTTGGCATAACTCCAACACTTGCTGTCCTGACCTTGTCTATAACACGGTTTCCTCCAAAGCGTGTGACAAACTCAGCAGGTGAGGCAACAGTAAAATCTCTATGCACGTCCATTTTTCTGTGTTCTTTACCTTTTTTCAGCAGGTGGGGTCCTGACATGCTAGGCCTACAAAAAAAAAGAATATTTTTAGGCGAATGTGAGCAGATCACCCTGTTCTGCACTTAACCTTTTGTAATCCTCTGAGTTATGATCCAGAGTAGTTTAACTTGCTATTTATAGTTCATTGCTTGATATGAATCTAAAATAGAAAACATTTTCAGGCTCCAATAACCAATTAAGTAATGTTTAAGTGACTCTTAATAGAACAGTTGTGTACACATTACAGTACAAATAATTATTTGTTAACTAAAGACATCAAATTGATCAAATCTCACAAAACCCCAACATACTTAGCAAGCACCCATAACACCGAAATTGATCCTTCCACATTAACAGTTGTTGTCCTCTACCGTTCTGGCCTCTGTTCTTTTCACCTCTGTCAAGTGTGCGACGATATACACGCTCACGCGAGCCAAACAGCCAATCACAGCCAAATGTGTTATCATTAAGATGACAGATAATACACACTTAACTCTGAACTTTAAAACTACTGCTGTCTACTTATGTGCACTCATGAAGCAAAATTAATGCAATTTATGGTATCAGAAAATGCTTTGAGCAAAAGATAAACGGGTTCATTTAATAGGGCAATTTCATGAAAATTTCAACTGAAACATGGCTTAGGCTGATGGTTAAATTACTCATTTTTTTTATGTCACCATTAAAGTTTGGATGGCATTTTTTGTTTATTTATAAGGCCGTTTTTATACTCAGGTAAAAAAAAAATACATGTTTGAATGAAAATTAAAATTCAAAAATAAATATTTTGTGACAAATAAAAAGCCATCTCCATTTATTGGTTCTGGTTTGTATATTTTATTTCACATAAATACTTCAAAGTATATATATTTTTAAAAACATAACACATATGTTTTTTTTCCCTTTAAAATTAATGTATTATTCAACCTATCTGCAATAAATACAATACAATTTGTCAAAAGTTTTGACGAAATGTATCACCTGCACAATGCAGGAATTGCCCATTAAGCTTCCATCTATAACGTATTTACAGTATATGCTGTATAAAAACAAAGAAGCAGAATCAGACATGATTTTTCTTCAGTAGTCCTTAAGTTCTAAATATTTTTATGAATAATAACAATAATAATACCTTTATTTTATATTGCGACTTTAAAGCTGTTTCTCAAAGCGCTTTACAAAAATCAAGCCAAAAAAACCAATACACAGCAAAACACTACACAGAATAAAAACATAGGTATACATACACCAGTAATACATAAAGAAAGTCAACCTGAAAAAAATAAGATTTAAAAATACCTAAAGGCTGTGCACCTATTAGATCAATTTCGTCTCATGAGATGTGAGGCTTGTTTCTTGTGCAGAATTTCATCATATAAGATCCTCTGTGAAAATTCTGTTATGATTTACTTACCCATTGTTTGAGTTTTATTTCTTCCACAGAGCACAAAATAAGTTATTTCACTCATTCCCTTCTATTCTGAAGACACAAAACCAATTCAAGTGAATGAGCTCAGCTGCCAACATTCATCAAAATAACTTCTTTCGTGTTTTGCGGATGAAAGAAGCTCCTACAGGTTTGAAATAACATAAGGTCGAAAAAACAGATTTTGGATCAACTCATTTTAAGTGCATCCAGACCACAAATCAACTGTAAAGTAATATAAAAATGGTATTTAGCCTGAAATATATTTATTAATAGTACATGACATTTACCAGCAACAACACAAAACAAACACTTTACTACAGTGAAAAACAAGGTTATCCTACACAATTGTTTTCACTCAACTAGTTTCATTATATTTTCATATTCACATATTCATATTCATATGTGTTTTAATAGACTAAAGGTTCAAATGCTGCCATTATATATGCACATTTGATAAAAGCATTTGTTCTCTGAACACAGATCAAAAATCATCTGATTGTCATAAAACACAACCCAAGCACAGTTCAAACTTCCTTGAGTTCTGCACAATACTTTTCTTCAGAAGTTCACATTCCTAAACTCAATAAGACATTAAAGACAAACACTTTCGCTACTGTGTAACACTACACTACTTCACATGCCATAACAAGCTGAAACCCCTCCCCTTTTGTGTCAAGAACATACCGTTTACTAACAAACTTGACATTCTATGGGAAAAAGCGAGCAAAGTGCACATTCAGTAAAGTACCGACCTCTTTAAACACTGAAACCAGTTGAGCGTTTGCTCTGCTTCATCGTCCATTGCAAAGTATCAGATAATACAGTAGGGGAATGAAAAACAACATTTAACATGCTCCATGTTCCCTCCCTTTTCCTCTTTCTCTCTCTCTCTTATGTCCCCTCCCCCTTGTGTTTGAACACCTCCCTTGACCATCTCCATACAACCCTTTTTACATCTAAAAATGCAAATCAATAAGTAACAAATTTGGACAGCTTGATTTTAGTTTAACGTCTAATAATCAGAAGCAGCAGCTCAATGAGGAAATTTAGGTTCATGGCATGATCAATGTACAAAACAGTAGACCGTGTTTACATTTGTGCTTAAATGTAAGAATCGAAAAAAAACTGCTGTATTTGTCTTTATGCACAATTTATAAAAGGGAAACCGAGAATTGAAATGCAAGTAGAGAAGATCAGAGTTGCATTTACATGACCGATGTAAAACAAGTGGAACTGGGATATTAAAGTGACATGTTTTTCATAGACAAAGCAATAAATAAATGACAGCATTATGTTTACAAACAGTACCTAAATGTCAAATGTATGAAATCCGGACATATATTTCCCTTCTATTCTTACCTATCTGCATGTCAAGTATTCTTTCCATTGAAGCTGTCATTTATGTGCGAGTCCAAGTAAGTTATGCCTTCGTGAAAGAGGACAACAGCTTCCCACAAGTTTACGTTAACAGCAAAAATGCATATAAATCCTTATCAGGTTTATGTATCTCTCTCTAGAAACATACAGAATATCAATGGTACCTTAGTTTTTTATCATGATAAAATAGGTTAAGTTTTATTGATTTACTGTACGTTAACTCTAATGCATTAAGAATGCCCTTTAGGTAAACATCGGGAGAATTGCTTCCAATAATAGTACAGAAATGTGCAGCATGCCACAATGACAGGTGACGAGCATGAGTTGGTCATGTGATCACAAGCTGTGCTGATAAAGAACATATGGCAGTACTTCAGGTCCAGAAGTCTGCCCCGTTTGACCTTGGACCTTTCACGCACTATAAAACGTCCTTTAGTGATCTCAAGGGGAAATGGAGGAACACGCTCTCCCAAAAATTTCTCTTAAAGTTGTTTATTCACTTCTTTCATTTTCTATAAAAGTTCTTACTACATTAAAGGCTGAAATTAATGTGACTACTACAGTAATCATTTTTGATATACTGTTAATTGAAGAGGTTTAACTGGTAATACTGTTTGTATTTGCAAAATGTTAAGGTATTCTTTTCTGTTTTCTATTTATACTGCAATCGTTGAAAGAGAATTCTATTCAATTAATACTGCAATATTTGGGGGAGAATAGATCTTGAAATACATTGTGTTCTACTTGCGGCTAACGCGTTAAGTTATTCTATTCTATTCTATTTTATTAAATTCTACGTACTCTACTGTACTCTATTCATACTCTATTCATACTGCAGTATTCAGTGAAGAATCGGTGCTGTTTAACTTCAATGATATACCAGTTGAGGATGAAGTGCATTCTATTCTATTCTAATCTATTCTATTCCATTCACAGTCATTTATACTTAATTTAGTCGTGAAAAATCAGTATGTCCTCAACTATTCTTAATTATGTTATTAATAATTACTATACAACATAAAATAAGATAAATCTCTCTTTTCCAAAGGACAAATTTACACATTTATTTGTCAACTTATTGACAACCTTTTAACACACAAACAGCAAAGCATCCTTAGAAATACTCACCTCAAACTGCCGGATGGAGCCGGTGCAGGAGGTGGTAATGTTTCTAGTACAGCTGTGGCAGGACCTCTGGATGGCTCTGTTATGTGGGGCTGAGGTCTGGGTGGCTGGCGCACAAGCACAGTCTCCTCATCAGAAGAATTATCCTCAGACGCTCCAAGAATGAACTTGAGCTTCTCCTTTGCTTGAGCACCAGTACTAAACCTGGGCCTAACAGACTCAGTCATGGCAGCAGGTTTGGAAGCAGCATCAGACTGATCTGAGAGATCACTGGTGGTGGATAGAGGAATCGCCTCCTTTCCTGTTGAGGTGCTTGAAGTTTCCTGGTCCATTAGTGAATGGTCCTCTGAACAATCAGGTGTTTGTGACAGCATCTAGTGGACCTTGATCCAACATTCAGGCTTTGTGATTTACTTTGATAAATCGTTTACTAAAGCAACAGCCATTTCAGTGGTTGTTTTCTGTGTCCCTAAAAAAACAATAGATACTTTAAGGCAACTACAAAAGAAACTAAGTTATTTCTACATTACATTAGTGGCATTGATGGTATTTCTTCCCTGGTTGCCAAATGAAACAGAATATCAGGGGGCAAAACACTAGGTGGCATCAGTGTGTTTGTATTATTGGACATTAGATGAAAAGCTAATGAGAGTTCATTAAAAAACAAATGAAAAAGAAAGGTTGATTCAAACAGCATGAATGAAATGTAAATGCTATTTGTTTAAAATACAAAAACAAATAAAACAATATTAGTATAAAATAATGAACGTTACTATGAGAGTTAATTCATAATGTATTAAATCTTTCTTTATCAACCCTCATGACATTCCAAACATGCAAGACAAGATCACATTGACTCTGTATATGTATGGGTATTTCTCAAATTATCCTTAGTTTAAAAAACAAAGTGTCATATACACATTTCATATGACATGAGGGGATAATAAAATACTAAAAAACAATACAAAAGATATCAAACAGTGGAGCAACTTCTTTTTAACAGAGATTAGATAAAGAATGTAAACAGAATTACAAACCTTCTCATTTTCAAACATGCAATGAAATTATTCAACAAAAAAGATACAAATAATAAACAACAAATGACTTAGAGTGTGCCGTGTGTGTGTGTGTGTGTGTGTGTGTGTGTGTGTGTGTGTGTGTGTGTGTGCCCGTGTGTGCCCGTGTGTGCCCTGTGTGTGCCCTGTGTGTGTCCTGTGTGTACCCTGTGTGTGCGTGCGTGTGTGCGTGCGTGTGCCCTGTGTGTGTCCTGTGTGTACCCTGTGTGTGCGTGCGTGTGTGCGTGCGTGTGCCCTGTGTGTGCCCTGTGTGTGTCCTGTGTGTGCCGTGTGTGTGCCGTGTGTGCCGTGTGTGTCTGTGCCCGTGTGTGTGTGTGCCCGTGTGTGTGTGTGTGTGTGTGTGCCGTGTGTGTGCCGTGTGTGTGTGTGCCGTGTGTTGTGTGTGTGCCGTGTGTGTGTGTGTGCGTGTGTATCTAGGGGAAAGTTCAGGGATGATGGGTAAGAAACAAGAGGGAGGGGAAGGTAATTCACACAAACAACCTATCAATATAGTAACATCAATACAGAAGGTCAGAGGACGTGTGTTGTGTAACCGGATACAAACTTTACACCAGTCTCAAATATGACATAAGAAGCTGTAGCAAAACTTTTTCTGTATAAAGATAAATATAAATATATATATATATATATATATATATATATATATATAATGGATGTGTGTTGTCTACTTCCCTGCTGAAAAACAACACAAACCCCAATGGAGAACTTTAAGTTCCATTGAAGCCAAAACAATTCCCATTATTGCACATTAAATTCACCATCATTTCCTTAAGGATGTCTACATTAAATTTAATATCTAATAAATAATAATAAATAATAAATATTATAATTTATAACACCAGCATTAGCAAAACTGTATGATGAATGATGTGTCAAACTATCTTGGTGGCAAATTATAAATGCAAAAAAAAATAGCCCACGTCATGCATTATTTTAACTCTCTATAATTAAATAATTAAATAATTAAATAATTTACTAATTGACCTTTAATAAAGTTACCTGTTGAAATAAACCTTACACATAGTAGGATTAAGAGTTTAGGATATAAACAACACGTGGGATAAAACTGGAAATCGCTGGTTTTCTGAATATTACATTAACGGCTTTATAACGACAAACACGGAGTTAATTTAAAAGAAATCGCCCATATTTGTTGTCAAATTTCTATAAATGAAATCCCGTTACTTGTCAACATAAACACGTGTTACACTGGGACTGAAAGAGATGTATCAAATACTAAGCTGTGACGTACACACAATTTCACTCAGTTTCACTACGTCATCTGTTTGTGTGTGTGCGTGGGTGTTTTAATAAATACCTTTAAAGTTCTGAAGATCCGTCCGTGTTGCGTGTGCGTCTTCACTGAATGACGAAATATCTCACACTGAATCCTATTGGTCAGACGTCAAGAGAGACATAAGGGGCGTGGCTTCATGTGAGCTAAACAGAGCTCCATAAAACCCTGCTCAAAGTATCCCGGATGTACACAACAATACATACATACATACATACATACATTCATACATACATACATACATACATACATACATTCATATATATATATATATATATATATATATATATATATATATATATATATATATATATATATATATATATATATATATATATATAATACATACACATACATATATAATACATATACATACATATGTACATACATACAAACCATCCATCAATCCATCCACCCATCCATACATACATACATATATACATACCTACATATGTATTCATCCATCCCTCCATCCATCCATCCATCCATACATCCATATATATACATACATACATACATATGTATGCATACATCCATTCTTCCATACATCCATACATTCATATATAAATATATACATACATACAATACATACAAACATACATACGTAAATATACGGTTGCACAGTGACCTGATAATGCATACTATAGGGATACATACCATACATACATACATACCTACATATGTATGCATCCATCCATCCATCCATATATACACACATCCATCCATCCATCCATCCATCCATCCATCCATCCATCCATACATACATACATCCATCTATACACACACACACACATATATATACACATCCATCCATCCATCCATCCATACACACATACATACATACATAAAATAAAATATAAAATAAAATACTAATAAAATGATGACTGGCATTTTATAATGATTGTAGTGAATTTAATGCAAATATTTGTATAGTTGTTATACGGGTAAAAACCAACACAATGTGTTTATCAAACCATTAAATACACTAAAATATTAATAGATTACTATACATTTAATTCTGATGGGATAACACAAACTGGTTCAAACAATTATTAAAGTCAAAGTAAAATATTTACCTTGAAAATTCCTGTTACTCTTCATAATTTGACACTCCTAACAAAAATTTTAACACCTTCATTGGTAAATTCTCAAATAATATTTTGCAAATCTTCCTGAAACCATCAAAAGGTTTTTCAATAATAGCATTATCATAATCACAATGGGCAAATAAAGGACAGGAGGCATTGGATCAGTGATCACATGAGCACTCTGTTATTGAAATACATACATGGTGAAAATGTTACAGAAGCACGGCATGGTCACACTGAAAGGACGGGAGACCCAAGTGGGCTACAGGTTATTATATATACAGTACAGGCAAGAAAAATGTCTTGGATGAGCAAAGCAAGTAGAGAGAGAGAGGGAGAGAGAGATCATTACACGGTCATACTTCAACTCAGATTTAGTCTTTCTCTCAATAGTGTTTATCTTCTAACACTCTGAACCGAATGAATGGAAAGTTGACAACAGACCAACCAAAACAGCTATGTTTGCACTCTTTGTAAAGAGCAGTGCACCAAATCCTTAATGAGATACAATGAGTATATACGCTTCAACTAGCAGACACATTTGTTCAAAAAAGGCACTGGACAACATTTTCTCACAATCTCTCTTTCTCTCTCTCTCTGTAATATTTATGGTTTGGAAAGCAAAATATATTTGGAAGACCAACAAACAGCTCTTGAGTGATAAAGAAAGACCTAATGAAGCACTTTAGTCTAAACTGTGGAGCTTTTTGTGTTGACAGCAATGTCTTCTACGCATAACATCCCATGACCATAAATTGTATATCTGAATAGTTTATTTTGTTCATTTTTAACAATAACAATGTGTTATAGGTTGTTATTAACAATTAGTTAATTTTGTCATTTTCCCTTTCAAGATCATGATAATGCAACATATTTACAAATGCAAATGAGAATGGCAAATGCATTTCTTAAATAGAAAATAAAACATCATAATCATAATAAAACTGTTTTAACAAAACATTCCTTAACATAATCATCTAGAGATGTTTTAATAATGCAATTTGATAAAATCAAATTAAAATATGACTATATATTACTTTAAGCAAAAAACAAACTTAGGACTTGTGTTGATCCTTATAAATATTCTGACGATACAAGTTCTGATAACTGTTTGATGTCATACATATTCCTATTTATAAGGCCTCACCATGAGTTTAATTTTGAAACATTAAATAATCATAATTTCCTAAATGCACACGTTTCCAATGTAATATTTCATTGTTAAGAGTCCACGTCTTATACTCTCTCTTTGTCTATAGCTAAAAAGCAGAGGGATTTTTTTAACCAGTCATAATATTATCTAAAGCAAACTCTAGATAAATAAATAAATATTATTATGAATGTTTGTGTTTAAGAGGAGGAACTGGTTAATTCACAATCCCATTCAACTTCTTTTGGTATCTGTCCAGCTATCTACTATACACACATCCAACACTTCATGTTCAGATAAATTATACATTATCTTTCAAATTCTTCTTAAGTCTTTTAAATCAAAATATTAATCTAAAGACTTTTTCTTTATCTCTTGCAGGCTGTGCAAACATAGAAAGAGAAATTAAACAATTAAGCTTAATTCTTCTCTAAACTCTTCGGTTAAGTAAGTGAAATGCATTGTTTTGTGCGTCATCACATACAAAACAACCTTGTTGCATACTGTCCATTATTAGAGAAAACAAACATGAAAAAAAAGTGGTAGAGAAATTATGACCATTTCCTATCCGAAGCGGTTCACATTGGGAAAAGAATCATTGCCTGAAAATTGACAAGCTAATCTGCGTTCTCCTTAAAAGTAAAACTTTTTTCTCATGTCGATGCAGAAAAATTCAGGTCGTCTTTCAAGATTTCCCTATTAAATTGCACAAATAGTTGTGTGTGAGACCGAAATATTAGCAAATGTCCTCTGGGTTACGTGCAGCCTCTGACAGACACGTGCACAAACTTTAGGTCGCAACACAAAGGTTGTTTAACGTCTAGATTACATAAAATTATACAGTATTTTACAATAAACCCAATGCATTTGCTAGTGGTGTCTTGTATATCTAACAACTTAATTTGGTTTTTAGTTCTTTTTTTAAAGGCTACTTACATGAACTTGCAAAACCTGATGGTTCATCGCAAACAATTTTACAACTAATAAACTAGATCTACCCTTTCTAATCACTGCTCAACTCACTGCCGATTACAAAGAACAAAAAAGTCGCTTTCACAACAGCAAACTGTGATAACTGGGTGTCAGTGTGTATTGATGTTTACATACACATGCACATGAATCTGTCAAAAAGAAATCTTGTTCAGCAGCTTTAATATTCAACAAAGCAGTGACCCCCTCTCCGTGCTTGTCCCCATCTTATGCCGGTCATTATCGATGTCTGTACTCTCGAGATTCAGCGCTTGGGCTCCTGACTGTCCTCGATCAGGGTGACGTATATGATGGGAACAAGGCCCTGGCTGTCCCCCAAAGCACACATCAGCCAGTCAGGGTCTGCTCTGCTGAGCACCTGCATCATGTCACCTTTATTAAAACTGAGCTGACCAGGTTCCGCAGCAATATGATGGCACAACGCCTTAACTTCACTGAAAGAGAAAAAATAATCATTAAATAGAGAAGTTTTGTGTTGTTGTATTCAATCTCAGTTAAACATTTTCCGTTAATAATGTTACCGTGGAGCTTGTTTCAGTGTTTTTGAAATATCTGTTTGTGCCTCTTCAGTTGGGCCAACTTGTCTTTGAGATGTGAGAGGTGGTTGCTCCACTCTTTTTCCCATTCCAACTGAATAGGCCACCAGATCCAACATGGAGTTGTCAATACTAAACCAACCAGACGGCAATCTAAGAGAAAAGCAAGCAACTCAACTTATGTTTGTATTTTTTTGGTCTTTGGCACATGAACTTATACATGAAAACAAGTTGATAAAATGCACCTAAACTTGTCCAAATGGGTTGCATGGAGCAAAAACTCCTATTTAAAAAAAATGCCAGGGTTGCGTTCTTTGAAACCAATTTAACAATGTCAGTCGTAATTTATGCCTTAAGGAGAACCTCATCATTAATACCTGTTTTCTGAAACTTCTTAGTAGAGTATACCTTCTTTAAGTTATACGTTCTTAAGGTTGGTCTGGAGCGCTCTTGGCTATTCCTTATTGCTGTTGACTGTTCAAACCGCTAGTGCCCACCAATTTGCAAAAAGCTTTTTACATAACAGTTAGTTTTACATAAAAAATAAACAATTTAACATACATTTGATTAAATGTCAAATGTTTTCATTTTTATTTAACTTTTAATTTTCACAAATAAAATTCTTAAGTTGTTATAACCTACACCCAGTGTATAGAAGTGTTTTCCTAAATAAGGTTCTATAACACTGATATGTGAAAGCTTTTTTAATTGTAGCCTATTATCCCAAGACTGCTGGCAAACCATTTGAAAGAAAATTCTACAAAGGAGGGTATTTTCAATAGGGAGGCTCAAAAGTGTGTTTGCACTAATATTTCATAAGAGAACACTTTAGTCCACTGGCAATCATGTCAGAAGAAACCATTCTAAAAATATATATAGTTTTGAATTTATATAATATAAAATTCCACCTGCAATGGTAGCAAATTCTGCAACTCTTATATCTCGGTAACCTAGCTTTGTCAACACTAACTTAACGACACTACTCCCTCAGACCCGACAAATATACCTTTCACAGGTTGTGAAGAACATTAACACACTATGGCAAATAATGATAATATTAGTTTAATTTATAAAGGGCAAGCGAAGCCAAACAGCTAGTTATTAGCTTGTTAATACAGAAAATTTATGGCTGTGATGATGGGGGATTACACATTTGAAAAGCTAAAAAAACACATATTTATTGATTTCTTAAAAAAACTTTGTTATTTAGCCCCCAAAATGTAATTTTTACTATTAAGGTGTACCCTTTGAGTCTTCGTAGGGCGCTAGGTGACAGGTTTATCGAAGAATCAGCCCAGCACACTCAAGAATGAAGGGCAAAGCCAACATATGTGAGTTAAAAATCAACCATTTTATGAGAAATAAAATGACAACAAATGTTTAAGGGGATATTGAGGCAATGAAAAAATTAATATGATCATTTCTTTGTCCTTTTTTGTTGAAAAAAAAAACAGCAGAAAAAAAACATTAAATCCATCACAAACATAAAATGGTTTCCATTTAAAAAATTATAAACCATTCACTTTTTCCATTAAAATCATTAAATATTTCAAATTTGGATTCTGTTCTGGCACCGTCAAAGTTCATCCCATCCCATCATAAAAAAGTAGCAACCATCAAACCTATTTTATTTTCTATCGTGTTTTGGACAGGATTCAATTGTTTTTCTTAAAGTGATGTCATTCAAATACAAGTCTCCTTTCCCAAATTTTTAGTTACTCACCGTTGTTTCCTCACTGATTTCTGATCCATTTTCTCTCCCTTGCTTGAATTTCCAGCACCAAACAGCCGCCCCCAACGCAGCGTTTGCGTTGCCTCTTCCTCTTTTCCCGCCTGATTCTGACCTCCTTGATCTGTGTCTTGAGGATCTGGCTGCTTCTCCTTACTCTTCTTTAGTTCACTAAGCACAGATTCTGGTGGACTACCCATCCATGATGGCTTTCCCTTCGTATCTCTGGTGGGTTCTGACGATGCTGACTGATTGAGAACACCATTGCCAAGACTGTTGCTGTTCCTGGCCTGACCGTTTTCCACCTGTTCATCCATCTGGTGGACAGCCTCGGCCCCCTCGACTACACCTTCTCTAGGAGGTGGATTGCTTTGCCTGTGACTCTCAATGCCTCCTTTTCTCCTCTTCTCCCACTTTACAAACTTGGAACCTTCAGTAGAATTGTCAATGTAAACCTGTGAACTCTGCATCAGTTGGTACCACCAGCCAGCTTGTCGATTTCTCTGCCTGGATCCCTCTCCATCTCTTCTGTCTTCTCCAACTCCCTTCATCCTGCCAGCACTCCATCCAACTCCCTCTATCTGTCCTGCATTACTTTTTTGTAAACACTCTTTGCCAGCCTCTTTAGCCAGCATTTCACGGCTCGATCCATCACATTTGCGCCCATCCCGTTTCATCCTGTATGCGGCTGACTCCACCTTAACTCGAGCATCTTCTCCTCTTGGTATAAACCTTCCTTTTGAAAGCACCACATCCACTTCCAGTGTGCCAGACTCTGACGTTCCATCACCTCTCATGAGCTCAAAGGTAGAGCGATTGGACTGGTCAAGGCTTTGGCGGTCCAAACACAGCTCTTCTTTACATCTCAGGTGTTTTTCGTCTTTTTGTAGCTGGTGTGGCTCGAAAAGCAAATCAAGGTCAAAGGGCAACAGTGACAGTGGCTGTAAAAGGAGCAGTAGCTCTTCAAAAAGTGGCTGACATGCCCCATGAGATAGAGGGAGGAAGCCCCATGGTTGGTAGTGTGCTCCTAAGATGTCTGAGTACAACAAACAGGACAAAATTAAAATTTTGAAGACAAATGAATGCTGCATGTAAAAAACTTAGTGTAAAACCACTGGCAAACCTTCATGCGTATAGATGTGATTGAACCAAAATTCCAAAAACCGTAAGCTGCAAGAGAAAATGTGAAGACAGCATTATAAAGGATGAGTCCATTAAATTTATATTAGGCAGAAAAGTACTAATATTGTGCAATATTGTGAGCTATGTCCAGGCCTGTCAAAGCAGTATACAATCCTTTTAAGATTTCTAAAGGCTTCTAGAACCGCATTGCAGAGCTGTTAGATGAAAGACCTGGCTTCTTTAAGTGGCGATAAATGTACTACACCAGATCCAGAACCCAGTGAGCTTACTATGTACAAATAATTCAAACCATCACAGGTATGCTCCTGGTGAAAATTCTGTTCTCAAAAGTGTTGTTTATATTTTAATTTATTCTTAAAATAATGCAGTGTCTAATACAAAAATTTTTGAAAAAAAGTTGAAAAGCACTTTTAATACTTTTTAGAGGTTAAATATTAGCAAAACCCTGTGAAGATGTCAACTTGACTTATAATGACTAGATCAAAAAAATTGAATCACCAAATAAAAGGTTTAAGGTAAACCTTACATCAGATTTATGTAATTTACATTTAATGTTATGTTATATCTAAAGTCAGGAAAATGTAAATATATTTAATTAGAGATTAAAGCAAATTTAATAAAAGAACACCAGAATAACCAGCAAGTGCTACTTTGTAAATAATGATAAGAAAGAAAGAGAGGCATAAAAAACGAAACCAGCTTACTTCAACAGGCCAAAAATGAAGGCATTGAACCTCATATGGTTATTGGTCAGCTCTGAATACTGACAGACTTTTGAGAACAGATTGTGCAAAACCCGTGTTGAGGGACCTGAAGAAGAGAGGATAATATGTGTTTAACTCTGTACTGGATATCCTCATTAACATTAACCCAACATTTCTCTCTTACCGAGTTGAGTTGAGGCTTCCACTACGCTCCAAGGATGATTTTTACGCTGCCCGATGATAAGATCCAGCACATATGCTTTCAGTCCATCCTGTAGTACCTCACGGATGGCAGGACACAGGTATTTCACAATCAAGTGACCCACGTTAGGACTGACAGAACTATTCCCTAATTTAGCCTGAACATAGGGGGATGGAATGAGACAAAATTCAGATTCATGTTGACACGTAAACTTAAGTACTTTTAAATTCTTATGAAAGGATTTACCTTAATGCCAGCATCACGACTGGTGCCAAAATGAGCAACTATTAGATCAACTGCTGTGTTTATTGCCTTCACCAAACCTAAAAGCAAATAACATACATGAAACAGTACAGGCACAAACTGAATCATTCACTAATGTGGATCAGAGGCTTTTATTTACTGGATGTCAAACTGGGAGATTAAAGGGTAAGCAAACAGGTTGTGTGTGACCGGCAGGTGGACCAGCGGTAGAAATCAGAGCATCAAACTCTCAAAAATCTTTACGCACAATGGCACATTTAATATTCTCTTTATATCGAAAAGTGGGTATGATATGCATTTGCATTGGAAAGTTCCATTATTTAATTTACGGCAACAAATTTTTCTTTTTTACCATAATGATACCATGAATGTTAAACTTTTACTAAACATGTCTGTTTCAGTTGATGTTCTTAAACACAGAATACACACCTCTCTTCTGCACTAGATCTATCGAGATAGATTCGTCAATGTTAGCATCAGGAGACAAGCAGAACTCCTCTGGGGGGCGCTCTGTCTGAGAGAAATAATCCGGCAGGAAGTCGCTGTAGCACTGCGGAAGTTGCCTAAAGGAATTACCTGTAAAAAAAGACACACAAAAAGAATAATTATGCATAAATATACATCAAACAATCACCTTTTATATAATTGGAAACAAAACAACCCCATCATGTCATATAAAATGTAACATATGATTAAAAACATTCGTTATAAACAGATCCCCCCGCTTTTTCTCGCTCAGACTGAATTGAATCAGCACCATTAAATCGGCTGAAGCCAAGCGGCTGACTGGTCGAAGGGAAATCGAACACATTGCGCCTCATGACACGAGTTCCAGGTCTCTTGCTTTCCAAAGCACAAGACAGTGAGACAGAGCCATCTTTGAAACACTCCACACCTAGAGGATTCTTTCGCCTGTACTCTCTCCATTTCAGTGCCTGCGGGGAGAGGTGGTGAACTATGGGGTAAGGTGGAAGAAAGAGGGAAGATAGCAATTGAAAAAAGAAAGAGAGGTATTGGGGAAGAAAGAATTGGCAGATGTATGAAAAGGATCAAATTTTGGGAATAAACAAGTGCAAATAATAAGAAAAACATGTATGCAGAGGAAGAAACACAAGAAAGAGAGTAAAGATAAGTTGTTAGCAACAGTTTGAGAAAAGATAAGATTTAAGTATGAAGGTTCGCCAACACATCAGGATCAAAAACACATAAAGAGAGTACCCTAAAAACTTCACACTGCTAAAAAGGGTAAGTTCAACCAACAATAATCTTTTAATGTATCTAAAATGTATTTGATCTAATAACCATCATCACCTAAACACCCACATCCTGACACATTTAACTTTACCTACCGTTAGGCTGCCGTTGCGTCACACACGTGGGTAAAACCTTCACCGGCTCTTCCTGTGGTGCTGGCTCTAACTTCCCAAGTGGACTGAGACCAGAACTGGAAAGTGTTGTTAAAGCTGACAAACTCCCACGGTGAAAACAGTGACTTCTAGTGGGCAGCGCTGGCATTAGCGGGCTCTGCTTCATCAGTGGCGGTGGAGGCGGCGTGGGAGGTAATGGCACAAGATTAGATTGAGTCTCTATGTGGACATCTAATCCAGGTGGGGTATGCTGAGGCAGGAGACCCGCAGAGATTGGGCAAGAGACGGAGCGTGGGGGTCTTGGACCATTCGGGGTTGGAGTGCATGTCGAGCAAGTTCCAGAAGAGGTTGGCGCACCCTGGAGACGAATTGGAGAGTAGCTCCCCAGTGGGGATGGCCGCACAGTTGTTGGACCGTTGGAAGTGCTGTGAGGTCGTCTGTGGTCTTCCTCTGAATCTTCCTCGCCGCCCTCAGGTGCAGCAGCCCCTCGAGCCTGCATATGACTGATGTAACCGTCCAGAAGTGGAAGGAGGGGTTTTGCTTGAGGCTTTCCAAACTGGTTTTGGAAAGTGAAGGGCTGGATTGGTAATGATGTTGGTCGCTGATCTTTGCTATAGCGAATGATAACTGGAGAGGAATCTGTGGAGCTAGACAGGCCACCTAGAAGAAACAAGACAAGCAACAGGAGAAAACAAAAAGGAAAATCAAGATTAAACTAGATGTGAATAGTGCAGTTCAGATTGGTTGCCATGGTGTGTTGCAAGGCGAGTTACATTTACATTTACATTCATTCATTTGGCAGATGCTTTTATACAAAGCGACTTACAATATTATGCAATGGCCAATTATCACTGCAGAGCAAACAGGATAGAGGTGTCTTGCTAAAGGGCACTTTAGTCAACGTCTGCTGGCAATGAGATTCAAACCCGCAACCTTCTGCTTACAAGTCTAACTCTCTAACCACAACTGACACGATTGTTGTAGTTAAGTATATATTATAGTCAATATTATAATAATGCTAAAATAAATATGATTTCATCTATTACTCAACCTTATGTCATTTTAAGCCACTAGGTCTTTATTTCTTTGGTAGAACACATATGAGAAGGTTGGTAACCTAACAACCCTAGAGCCTATTTACTTTGATTATATGTACAAAAAAACACTGAGACATTTCTCAAAATATGTATTATGTTCTACATAGGAAAAACTAATAAAAAAAATACTTCAATGTTGGTAACTGGCATTTGCACTGTTTTTGTGAGGTTTTCCTGTGAATGGGTGCCACAATTGTTTTGTTACCAACTCTCTTCAAAATATTGTGATTATTGTTCTATAAAAGAAATAAAGCTATACATGTTTGAAATGACCAGTGGGTGAATAAATGATGTTGGAATTATCTTTTTGGGGTTAACTATCCCTTTAAGACTAGGTTTTGTTTTCCAAAAAGGACACAACTTGGCTTAACTAAACAACAAAATAGCCCTATTTAAAGCTCCAAATAAATCAGTTTTATATGTACACATCTTAATATATATGATTCTATTAGGCAAGAGATTCTATCGTAACTTAAAACATATCAGAATCATAAAGGTAGTGACATAGCATTAAACCGAGCATATCAAAGCAGAAGCTAGCATGTCAGCAGAATCCTCTGCAGAAACAGGAACCCAGACATAAAAACCTCAGGAAATCACCTTCAGTCGAACACAGAGCTGCCGTCACTGCATCAAAAAAAGCACTTTCCAACAGGAAGACTTGAAAATAGGACACCACGACCCACACACTGAAAATCCTGTTTTTACAGCTTGGCTGTGTATGTGTACACCTCTGGTGTGTATGTGTGTATATGTGCTTTGACTGGTACACAGTGTGTGTGAAACGTCACGCAGATGTTACGCAACTGTTTGCTCGGCATGTCTGGGAGTCATGTGACAGAGCTCTCATTATTCTGCACTATACAGTCACAGCCAGCAATGGCAGTATAGAGAAGAAATCCTTTTACAACAGACATTCTAGTACTGCACACATTATACATTCTAAAACTACAAACTCATCAACTTGCAATTTGTGTTCAACTGAAGGTAAATTTCTTGTGGCCACGATGTCTGTGTGAGAATCAATGTAAAATGCTTTATATAAGTTTATTGTATGTTTTCACACAGCAGATGTTGTCCATATCTCCACCAGACGTCATACAGACTTTGATGACTGTATATAATTATATATATATTTATACCTTTTAAAAATTTTACTTTAACTAGTCATCTACATCCTCATTAAATTTAAATACTTTTTGGTGTCAAAGCATTATACATTGCAAAAATTTCTAAACCAACATCAGCAGATGAAACAGACTCTTCGCACCTCTTTCTTATTTTAAGCTCGTACCCACCAGGCAAGTGGCACTTACATGCAAAGACAACTCATTTTCCTCATAGTCAAACCCCAACAGAAAAGCCAAAACAAATCACATCTTGAAAAACAACAACACTCAACCCGAAAACCCACTAACCTTCAGCTTTGGTCCGAGGCTGTTTTCCACCTGGTGATTCCCGCAGCGGTGTGCTCCTTGACCTGTGTGGGGAGGGCATGTCACAGCTCCCCTGGCTGTAGCATCGAGTGAGCGGTGGCAAACTGTGGCTTCGACTCTGCGTGAGGTCTTCCAGAATGGGCGAAAACTCTCCTGAGGAATGAGAGTGTGAGGACGTGGCTTCCAAGCTGCCCTTCTGTGATGGTGATCCCCCAGGTCTCTTCTTATTTCTTGCAATTTCCGCAAAAGAAGTGACGCGGGGCGGAGGAGGCGTGCTTGGGGCTGCACTCTCACTGAGACGGACGGGGCAGCTGAGCATCCGTTCCAAGGATCCCAGGCGAGGAGACGGGGACTTGTCTAGGTTCCGGTCATAGCTGCGGGAACGAGGACGACAACTCCCGGAGGAAGCAATTGAATTGCAGACCGTCATAGGTGGAGAGATGTTGATGTAGACCTGCCCCTCAATCACATTTTCGTTAGTAGAGTCTGCCAACTTTTCCTCATTCTGAAAAAACAAGAACAAGCATACAAATAAGATTCAAGAATACAAGTTAGAAGGTAGAATGTGAGCTATTTCTATGGGAAACTGATAATTACTAAATACAAGCTATGTAGCAAATACTCTACCAGCTCTGTATCCACTTCTTCATCCTCTTTCAGTTGTTGAAAAAGGTAGTATTCTGTTGGCTGAGTGGGACTTCCTTTGCTGTGGTCATCTGAGCTGCTGGTGACCGAAGAACCCACCGGACTAGGAGAAGACTGAGATGAAATATCACATGTCACGAGCTTGTAATAGTTCTGGGTTGCTACAACCAAGCGTGCCTGGCTTTGAAGACACAGCGCAAGATCATTGGCAGAGGTGTCAGCAGTGGACAGATCTCCACTTTCTAGGTGGTTGTGGTACGAGTTACAGTTTGCATCCAGTTCCATCGTGGCACCTTGCTGTGTAGAGTGACATACGGAGGAAGAGTTTGCATGTTCTTGAGGAACTGAAGGATGCTGAGGTTCTGTTGGGGAAGTGTGTAGATCCAGGTAGAAAGCTCCACGCCCACTGGTACATTCTTTCCCACACATAGCGACGGGCTCGTAAACAGACGAGGCACAGGATTGGTCAGCGGAACTGTTGATATTGAGTGATGGCTTTGCTGGGACGACGTTGTTCATCTTGTTGTAAATAGAGCTGAAGTTCACCAGCACTCCATCCGAGCTGTTGCAAGAGGAGTCACTGCCGTAGCCCTGGAGGCATCCCGGAAATGATTCAAGGAAAGGTTCCGAGTACGGCTGGGAAAGGCCACAACATGTGCAGTGTGGTGCTGTCAGACTGGAACTCTGTGAGCTTCCTCTCCCACCCTGCATTGAGTGATCATAATCATCATCATCCTCTTCACCCCATTCTTGCTCGCCACAGTCCATTGACAGGGTGGACCCGCTGCTACCGTGGCGTCGCTGGCTGTCCAATCTTAGTAAGCTCAGGCCTTCCACATGACAAGGATCAAAAGTCTCACCTCTGCTCTCTGCTGCCCCACTCAGGTCATTTACAGAACACCACTGTTCCACTGTGGAGTCATGCAGGAGGAAAGGTTCAGCGGTATAACCAAGGTCATGTAGGTGGAATGGCGGTAAGTCTTTATTTGCCAGCATGGAATTTGAGATTTCATGCGAATCTCCATGCAGGTGAAAAGAGGAGTCTTCTAAATAACCATTTAAATTATCTTCATCCTCATCATCTTCATCTTCAGCATGGAGCTGGAAGGGGTTGCGCCTTGAATTAATCCGTTTACGAGTCTTATTTGGCAGGGCTTGAGCTTGATCTTCCGAATTGCTCGATGTGAACGAGGAAGTGTCACTCGCCATACCTCTGCCTCGTTTCTCTCCTCCTCCTCCTCTCAGCGCTCCATCCCCAAAGGTGTCACTGGAGCTTAGGCTGCTGCTGGACGTCTGTATGAGGCTGCTGTACACCAGCGCCTCCCGCTGAAGAATGTCTCTCTCGGGCAAGGAGGTGGTCCGACTAAGTCCCAGGTTCTCTGGACAGCTGAAAGGATTGCCGCTGCGTTTCAGAGAACTACCACAGCACTGCCTTGTGCTGCTGACCTGGCAGTGTACCAATGGAATGTGATGGACAATAAGGGTCTCCCCAGATATCTTAGGTGGGCTTTCCATCATCTCCTGGTTGGGGTGAATATTGTTCGAGTAGTTGCAGACTGTGGTTTTCAAGAGTTTTAGTTCACACGTCCAATGCCAACCCGTGGTTTTGGAGAGTAAGGAACGTTAAAGAGAAGGTTTAAGAAAACTTCTTGACAGAAGGAAAACATCTGAAAGTAAAGACAGAATTCAGTTTAGTTTTTATGCAAATATTGGCTTGTATGAAAAAGATGGCATTCTATCTACAACAACAGAACCATCGCCATTTGTTTAACATCTTCCTTCATAATATATTAAAGAAAGTCATACATGTTTGAGAATTGTACATTTTTGGTAAATCATCATTTGTATGAATATATACAATGTAACGCAAGATATTGTGATTAATTTCCAAGAATATTCCCTATTCACTTTTCTGTCGGTCTATGAGAGGTTTAGTGTAGAGTGGCCATATTACAGATGAGAGGAAAACTGAAAGAAGGAGGAACTAGTTGTGAGCCAGGCAGTGACCTAATGTTGGAGTTCTGGGTGGGCAGGGACAGACAGTAAAGGGACATGTAGAGAATAACAATGACTGAAAATAAACTCCATGAAGCAGTGGAGGACATTACATCATCCCTAAGTCATGGCACGCGTGTCTGTGTGCCACTTACAGTTGTTAGACGCTGTAGTCACAAGATAAAACCTATTAAAAAACACCTTAAAATAACTGTATTATAACTGTATTCCAGATCGTGTTTTCCAAACCTATATAACTGTTCTTTCTTCTGTAGAACAAAAAATTATTATTTCTTAAAGGGCAAATAAAAAACATTAAACCAATATACTTAATATCTATGTCACAAAGCCGAGAGATGTCTCAAAATAGCTTTCTTGTGTTCGACAGAGACAAAGTCAGAGTTTAAATGATATAACATGGTGAATAAATAATGATGCTGTCTGTGATATGTTCTAATCTGTTTTATTGTTAAGTTATTATATTGCTTTGATTTGTAATAAACAACAATATCATTTAACCTCTTTCTATATCATCTGCAATTTTTTACCAAAGTATGCAAATCATTAATTTACGAATCAGTCATTTAATGGCAATAGATCCCCTGTTAACATCATCTGTCAACACAAGCCATCAATAAAGTGTTTATGTCCTCCTGAACAAGTCTGACCAATGAAACTTCCTATCCTATCCAACCTTCCTATCAGTGCAGGTGGGTTATAAACAAAATGTAAATTATAGCAGAACAGTTCAATTACATATTTCAAAATATTTAAATATTTCTCCAATGTTTTAAATTTCTAAAGGAAACATTTTTAATTTCTCCTCTGATGTCTGAGAGAATACTGTCATACTAATCCTAAAAAAAAACAGTTTGATTTTCTCATAAGATCTGAACAGAGCATTTGATATAAAATACATGACAGGTTTCAATTGGATTTTAAAACAGACTCTTTAGGAAGTACACTGAAATTTATTTTTAACCTGACATTACTTTACACATTTGTAGAAGCTATTTTCAGCAATGGGGTCTGTTCAGAAAAATCCAACAAAAGACCTCATGTGTTTAAAGATTAACTATGTCAACTACTCCAGAATAAAGATATACAGAGAACCCGATTATAGGAGCAGGATATGCCTTCTCTTTTTCCAGTGTTATATAACTAAAGGTCGTGACAAGACCTACAGTCTAACGCTCTGGTTGTTAAGCGACAAGATCAGCTGCTAACAAACAGAATGTATTTTTCACACTGTAATACACGAACACTAGCAGTAAGAATTAACATATTCAAGCTCTTCGTGGCATTTGGAATGAAAGCAACCAGATTTGTGTGTGACCTATAGTTATAGCAAAGATTAAGAATTTCATACATCAAGAGATGATTCTGTCTTCTGAACAAGTTGAATAATTACTCACTCATTAAAAATAGCCTCGACCTACTGGACGTTATAGTTTTATATTTAAAGTGAGCCTTTATAATTATTGCTGTGTGGATTAAATGTGTCATTCGTTTGAATTAGTTTCCATGTGAATATTCTTGTGTACTTCGGTATTTATTACAGTAAACATTACGCGCTTACAATAAATTCTATAGACATGTTTTTTGTAGTAGGCCATGATACTGTACTTGCTTCAATTTAATGTTTTGTTATAGTTACTACTTATAAATATTAATCATATATAAATAATAATGTACAGTATAATATAGTTTACTATCGTAAAAACTAAATATTTTATTTAGATTTGAGTATTAGGAAAAGTTGGTTTATTTTGATATTTTAAATTATTAATATGGCACAGCACTGTGATACTACTTGGCATACTTAGCTGGTATAGAATCATAACATATCTTAATGTATCGTGAAAACAATCATTTAAACTGGTGCTAGTATGAAAAGTTATCCTAGATTATCGTAAAAAACCTCTGATGGCCTACATACATCTTGATCTGATGTCTGCATTTTCATCAACAATACATCTGGCAGATACTGTTTGCTCATCTGAAATATGACTCTGAGATGCTGTCGTCAGATATCATAGAGACCTCAAGTTGATGTCTGTAAGATGCTCTTCATAAATGTTTAGCAGATGATTTTACACAGCATTTTTTGTGTATTTTCTTATTTCTGTATATACAATCAAAGAATGTGAGTGATGAAGGTAAACGTAAAGCTCAAAACCTTATGATCTGACCACTAACAACTAACATCTCTACCACTAGACATCACTGTAGTAGTTCTTGTCATTATATTTATTTACAATAGCACATACGTATAAGCTGTGGTATTTGTAATGAAATGATGATCACAAAGATACAGTTATAGAACTTGAAAACAGCACATTTAGAAACCACGACATTCCAGTCGAAATACCTTAGCTAATACAATTATAAAGAAGGATACTGTACAAATCAGATTTTGATCATTTAATCTGCAATTTTATAAATTTAACATGCTTTCAGTTTAGATCCTAGGCCCGAACACAAGCTTTTGTTCGATCTTCCCTTAATAGAGATTCTCAAAGGAATTCCACCATCACTTATGTAACATTGTACACATCAGCGTTTCTCTCTTTTGGAAAGGGGTGTTGCTTTAAAGGGATAGTTCGTGCAAAAATAACAATTCTGCATCATTTCCTCATATTCAAGTTGTTCCTAAACTGTAAACATTTCGTTACCTGATGATCAACACAGAGCAGGATACACTATATTGCCAAGAGTATTGGCTCACCTGCATTGACTGGCATACGAACTTAAGTGACATCCTATTCCTAATCCATAGGGTTCAATATGAGGTCAGCTCCAACAGCTTCAACTCTTCTGGGAAGACTGTCCACAAGGTTAAGAAGTGTGTTTATAAGAACTTTTCTTCAGAAGAACATTTATGAGATGTTAAGAACATTTATGAGGTGTCCTACACACTGATGTAGGATGAGAAGATCTGACTCTCAGTCTCCTCTCTAATTCATCTCAAAGGCGTTCTATCGGGTCGACGTCAGGCCAGTCAAGTTCATCCACACCAGACTCTGTCATCCATGTCTTGATGGATCTTGCTTTGTGCACTGATGTCATGTTACAAGAGGAAGGGGTCAGGCCCACATGGTTGGGGGCATGGAATTGTCCAAAATGTCTTGGTATGCTCATTCATAGTGAGAGTGATTGAAACACTTGATTTTGATTATTTGAATGGGTGAGCGAATACTTTTCAATCTTGTGTATTTGAAACAACACGATTTTGGAATCCATGGACGGAAGTAAAAATGTATATTTTGATATAATTTGATATTTTAAAGAACAAAAACAAGCATTTCTAGGGTCATTTTATTCTTCATTTTTTAACTCATGTGGTCAATCCAGTACCAAGCATTCATCTAAACCCCTTTCTCTGTTACACCAACCCAAATAATGTAAACACAACTAAGTGATTTATGACAGAATTTTCATTTGGGGTCCCTTTAACCTTTAAAACCCACTGTCAAATAAAACATCTGCGCCATCTGTCAAACCCTCCCCAATAACAATGCATCCGTATGCATAGGAAGTTAAGGATTCATGTCTAATTCTATTATCATATATCCGATTTAAACACATTGAATGTGACGAGCCATCAGTGCTCTCAAGGCCCAAACTCCGCAGAATCCCGACAGAACAAACCCATAACAACCATGCATGTGTGCATGTGTCTATGATGGGATGTAATGCTGCATTACTCCATATACGTCATTATTAAAAGCCAATAAACGATTGCAACAGCACAAAGCAACGTGATGTGTGAGCGGATCTAACGGTGCGTGTTGAACTGTCATAACAAACACACCCGTTCATATCAAAGCGGGTCGTTTTCTTACGTAAACACCATCTTTGTCTTACATCTGCATGCTTGGACACAACCAACGGTTAGAAATGATAAAAACAAAGACATCTTACTCACATTGGCGAAAGGGCGTCTTCTTATCGTCATCCGAGATCATAAATCCGAGTTCAACATCCGCCGGGGTTCGGTTGATTTCGGCCGTCGGTGCATCAGACGCATGATCGACGTCACTGCGCATCACCGGGAGATGCGGGCTCATCTGATGCTGACTTTTGCTGGGATTCTGTATCCGAAATCATGTTGTGCTGTGGGCCCGACGCTGGCTTGTGTTGGACACAGTGTTACAGTGGGAGGGGTGTTGGGCAGTTCTTTGTTCCTCTGCTGAAGATGAAACAGTGGGCCTTCTGTACTTTGGGGTTACAGAGACGCCTTCATCTGGTTGAGAATGTCTTTGACTGTTAAAAAAGATTTCCTCTCCTTTGTGTCTCCTAGTTTCCTTCTGCTCGTGCAACATCTGATGAGATTTCACCATCATGACTGCCCTCCATATCAAGAAACGAATGGTTCACCAGAAAGTTAAAGGTTTTTGAACGTCCCAGCCCTAATTTAGAGTCCAAATCTTAATCCTATTGGAAAAGTTAAAAGGCAAGGAAAAATAAAGTATCGCTAGTAAAGATGTGCAAGACTGTTTGAATCTTATCCTGTTTGACTCTTACATTTGATTAAAAACTGCGTGCTTTGATGAAATGTAGAGACGCTTGGGGATTATTAGATAAGGGCTCTTCATACCTATACAACCCTGTTATTAAATCATTTTCAATTTTAATTTCTACGGCCTAAATGAGTCGTTATTCTTATTCCCTTGTATATTAACTTTACAATTTCTGTTTATTTAAATAAACTGTATTAAATGAATTGCATTTTTTAAGTCAACTACATCAGCCGTAGCGTAAGACCTGAACATGAACATTCAGATTTGAGCCTAATCACAAAATTTCTGAAATCATTAAAGTTGATTAATTACTTGTAACCTTTACTTCAAATTCAGGAACACTATGGATTTCAAGAGAGTATTCAATGAATGGTGGGGATGGAAAGTTGCATAAATAGACTACAATAAAAGCAAATGAATACTAATTGTGAGAATTGGTGCAAGTGTTTAGACCAAACTGAACGGGTGTTCATGATGGTAGATGTGCGCCCCTTTTCTGACTCTGTGAGGACGTGTAAGGTGTTGGCAGGATGTGCTTGGGAGAAGATCGTAGAACCCCCAGAGAAACATATGTTTTGGTATAAAGGTGTTCTTATGTAAGGATTTGCCACATCAAGAACAGGTTATGTTTTTGAGAATAACTTTTTTAGTACTCATAAATACATAACATAAGATATTCTACATTTATATTCAACAAGTATGTACTTATGTTTTCTTAAATGCAATATTTAGTATATTTTTACCCACAAACCATGGCCCAGATGACAAATGTGATATAATTGACATGAAAAGTGTAATAAATCAGCATTCTTTATTTTCAACATTCAGAAGAAAAATCCACAAAAAATCCAAACAAGTCCTAATTAACAGAGTGGTATTTAAGTGTGAGTCTGACCCTTACTGTCCCATCTTCAGGGTGAGAGACATTGCTGAAGAAACTTTCAGACCATGAAATGCATTTCTCTGTCTTGGAGAAGTGATGGGGGTGCAAATTTTGTAAATTTTGAACTTGATTTGCCAGGGAGCTGTTGTACGCCAGCTACAATTCTCACAGAATAGATAGCAAAGACCCAAGACCTAAAAGCTCACAAGGGCAGGGCTGCCCAAATTTTTATGTATAAGCCAAGGCAAAAATCCTGAAGAAGAAATTAATTAGTACCAGATCTGTGTGTAAATGTGTAGAACAAGTCAAAAATACTAAGTAAGAAATTAATTCTTACCTCATTGAACATCAAATTGATCCCAGCCATGGTACTTACCATCACTAAATGAAATAAGGATGAGAATCTGACAGTCAGAGAGTTGGATCTGTAGGTCCAACCAAAGAACACACACACAAACTTGATTATTAGTATTATTGTGTTGCTGCAACAAATGCAGATAAATGTGTAACACAAGTCAAAAATACTAAGTAAGAAATTAATTTTTACCTCATTGAGCATTTAGTTGATTTCAGCCATGGCACTCATCATCACTAAATGACATGAGGATGAGAATCTTGCAAAACCAGAGTTGGATCTGTAGGTCCAACCAAAGAACACAACACACTTGATCATTAGTATTTTTGTGCTTCTGCATGAATGCAGATAAATGTGTAACACAAGTCAAAAATACTAAGTAAGAAATTTTTTCTTACCTCATTGAGCATTTAGTCGATTTCAGCCATGGTAATCATCATCACTAAATGATATGAGGATGAGAATCTGGCAAAACCAGAGTTGGATCTGTAGGTCCAACCAAAAAACACAACACACTTGATCATTAGTATTTTTGTGCTTCTGCATGAATGCAGATAAATGTATAACACAAGTCAAAAATACTAAGTAAGAAATTAATTCTTACCTCATTGAGCATTAATCGATTTCAGCCTTGGCACTCATCATCACTTAATGACATGAGGATGAGAATCTGGCAAACCAGAGTTGGATCTGTAGGTCCAACCAAAAAACACAACACACTTGATCATTAGTATTTTCGTGCTTCTGCATGAATGCAGATATATGTATAACACAAGTCAAAAATACTAAGTAAGAAATTTATTCTTACCTCATTGAGCATGTAGTCGATTTCAGCAATGGCACTCATCATCACTAAATGACATGAGGATGAGAATCTGGCAAAACCAGAGCTGAATCTGTAAGTCCAACCAAAGAGCACAACACACTAAATCATTAGTATTATTGTGTTTCTCCACAAATGCAGATAAATGTGTAACACAAGTCAAAAATACTAAGTAAGAAATGTATTCTTACCTCATTGAGCATTAAGTCGATTTCAGCCATGGCACTCATCATCACTAAATGACATGAGGATGAGAATCTGGCAAACCAGAGTTGTATCTGTAGGTCCAACCAAAGAACACAACAAACTTGATCATTAGTATTTTTGTGCTTCTGCACAAATGCAGATAAATGTGTAACACAAGACAAAAATACTAAGTAAGAAATTAATTCTTACCTCATTGAGCATTAATCGATTTCAGCCATGGCACTCATCATCACTAAATGACATGAGAATCTGGCAAAACCAGAGTTGGATCTGTAGGTCCAACCAAAGAACACAACACAATTGATCATTAGTATTTTTGTGCTTCTGCATGAATGCAGATAAATGTGTAACACAAGTCAAAAATACTAAGTAAGAAATTTTTTCTTACCTCATTGAGCATTTAGTCGATTTCAGCCATGGTAATCATCATCACTAAATGACATGAGGATGAGAATCTGGCAAAACCAGAGCTAATTCTGTAAGTCCAACCAAGGAGCACAACACACTAAATCATTAGTATTTTTGTGTTTCTACACAAATGCAGATAAATGTGTAACACAAGTCAAAAATACTAAGTAAGAAATGAATTCTTACCTCATTGAGCATTTAGTTGATTTCAGCCATGGCACTCATCATCACTAAATGACATGAGGATGAGAATCCAGGAAAACCAGAGTTGGATCTGTAAGTCCAACCAAAAAACACAACACACTTGATCATTAGTATTTTTGTGTGTCTGCACTAATGCAGATAAATGTATAACACAATCAAAAATACTAAGTAAGAAATTAATTCTTACCTCATTGAGCATTTAGTTGGTTTCAGCCATGGCACTCATCATCACTAAATGACATGAGGATGAGAATTTGGCAAAATCAGAGTTGGATCTGTAGGTCCAACCAAAGACCACAACACACTTGATCATTACTATATTTGTGTTTCTGCACAAATGCAGATAAATGTGTAACACAAGTCAAAAATACTAAGTAAGAAATTAATTCTTACCTCAGTGAGCATTTAGTTGATTTCAGCCATGGCACTCATCATCACTAAATGACATGAGGATGAGAATCTGGCAAAACCAGAGTTGGATCTGTAGGTCCAACCAAAAAACACAACACACTTGATCATTAGTATTTTTGTGCTTCTGCATGAATGCAGATATATGTATAACACAAGTCAAAAATACTAAGTAAGAAATTTACTTGACCTCATTGAGCATGTAGTCGATTTCAGCCATGGCACTCATCATCACTAAATGACATGAGGATGAGAATCTGGCAAAACCAGAGCTGAATCTGTAAGTCCAACCAAAGAACACAACACACTAAATCATTAGTATTTTTGTGTTTCTGCACAAATGCAGATATATGTGTAACACAAGTCAAAAATACTAAGTAAGAAATTAATTCTTACCTCATTGAGCATTAAGTCGATTTCAGCCTTGGCACTCATCATCACTAAATGACATGAGGATGAGAATCTGGCAAACCAGAGTTGGATCTGTAGGTCCAACCAAAAAACACAACACACTTGATCATTAGTATTTTCGTGCTTCTGCATGAATGCAGATATATGTATAACACAAGTCAAAAATACTAAGTAAGAAATTTATTCTTACCTCATTGAGCATGTAGTCGATTTCAGCCATGGCACTCATGATCACTAAATGACATGAGGATGAGAATCTGGCAAAACCAGAGCTAATTCTGTAAGTCCAACCAAGGAGCACAACACACTAAATCATTAGTATTTTTGTGTTTCTACACAAATGCAGATAAATGTGTAACACAAGTCAAAAATACTAATTAAGAAATTAATTCTTACCTCATTGAGCATTTAGTTGATTTCAGCCATGGCACTCATCATCACTAAATGACATGAGGATGAGAATCTGGCAAAACCAGAGTTGGATCTGTAAGTCCAACCAAAAAACACAACACACTTGATCATTAGTATTTTTGTGTGTCTGCACTAATGCAGATAAATGTATAACACAATCAAAAATACTAAGTAAGAAATTAATTCTTACCTCATTGAGCATTAAGTCGATTTCAGCCTTGGCACTGATCATCACTTAATGACATTAGGATGAGAATCTGGCAAACCAGAGTTGGATCTGTAGGTCCAACCAAAAAACACAACACACTTGATCATTAGTATTTTTGTGCTTCTGCACAAATGAAGATAAATGTGTAACACAACTCAAAAATACTAAGTAAGAAATTAATTCTTACCTCATTGAGCATTAAGTCGATTTCAGCCTTGGCACTCATCATCACTTAATGACATTAGGATTAGAATCTGGCAAAACCAGAGTTGGATCTGTAAGTCCAACCAAAGAACACAACACACTAGATCATTAGTATTTTTGTGCTTCTGCCCAAATGCAGATAAATGTGTAACACAAGTCAAAAATACTAAGTAAGAAATTAATTCTTACCTCATTGAGCATTAAGTCAATTTCAGCCATGGCACTCATGATCACTAAATGACATGAGGATGAGAATCTGGCAAAACCAGAGCTAATTCTGTAAGTCCAACCAAGGAGCACAACACACTAAATCATTAGTATTTTTGTGTTTCTACACAAATGCAGATAAATGTGTAACACAAGTCAAAAATACTAATTAAGAAATTAATTCTTACCTCATTGAGCATTTAGTTGATTTCAGCCTTGGCACTCATCATCACTTAATGACATGAGGATGAGAATCTGGCAAAACCAGAGTTGGATCTGTAAGTCCAACCAAAAAACACAACACACTTGATCATTAGTATTTTTGTGTGTCTGCACTAATGCAGATAAATGTATAACACAATCAAAAATACTAAGTAAGAAATTAATTCTTACCTCATTGAGCATTAAGTCGATTTCAGCCTTGGCACTGATCATCACTTAATGACATTAGGATGAGAATCTGGCAAACCAGAGTTGGATCTGTAGGTCCAACCAAAAAACACAACACACTTGATCATTAGTATTTTTGTGCTTCTGCACAAATGAAGATAAATGTGTAACACAACTCAAAAATACTAAGTAAGAAATTAATTCTTACCTCATTGAGCATTAAGTCGATTTCAGCCTTGGCACTCATCATCACTTAATGACATTAGGATTAGAATCTGGCAAAACCAGAGTTGGATCTGTAAGTCCAACCAAAGAACACAACACACTAGATCATTAGTATTTTTGTGCTTCTGCCCAAATGCAGATAAATGTGTAACACAAGTCAAAAATACTAAGTAAGAAATTAATTCTTACCTCATTGAGCATTAAGTCAATTTCAGCCATGGCACTCATGATCACTAAATGACATGAGGATGAGAATCTGGCAAAACCAGAGCTAATTCTGTAAGTCCAACCAAGGAGCACAACACACTAAATCATTAGTATTTTTGTGTTTCTACACAAATGCAGATAAATGTGTAACACAAGTCAAAAATACTAATTAAGAAATTAATTCTTACCTCATTGAGCATTTAGTTGATTTCAGCCTTGGCACTCATCATCACTTAATGACATGAGGATGAGAATCTGGCAAAACCAGAGTTGGATCTGTAAGTCCAACCAAAAAACACAACACACTTGATCATTAGTATTTTTGTGTGTCTGCACTAATGCAGATAAATGTATAACACAATCAAAAATACTAAGTAAGAAATTAATTCTTACCTCATTGAGCATTAAGTCGATTTCAGCCTTGGCACTCATCATCACTAAATGACATGAGGATGAGAATCTGGCAAACCAGAGTTGGATCTGTAAGTCCAACCAAAAAACACAACACACTTGATCATTAGTATTTTTGTGCTTCTGCACAAATGAAGATAAATGTGTAACACAAGTCAAAAATACTAAGTAAGAAATTAATTCTTACCTCATTGAGCATTAAGTCGATTTCAGCCTTGGCACTCATCATCACTTAATGACATTAGGATTAGAATCTGGCAAAACCAGAGTTGGATCTGTAGGTCCAACCAAAGAACACAACACACTTGATCATTAGTATTTTTGTGCTTCTGCACAAATGAAGATAAATGTGTAACACAAGTCAAAAATACTAAGTAAGAAATTAATTCTTACCTCATTGAGCATTTAGTTGATTTCAGCCATGGCACTCATCATCACTAAATGACATGAGGATGAGAATCCAGGAAAACCAGAGTTGGATCTGTAAGTCCAACCAAAAAACACAACACACTTGATCATTAGTATTTTTGTGTGTCTGCACTAATGCAGATAAATGTATAACACAATCAAAAATACTAAGTAAGAAATTAATTCTTACCTCATTGAGCATTAAGTCGATTTCAGCCTTGGCACTCATCATAACTTAATGACATGAGGATGAGAATCTGGCAAACCAGAGTTGGATCTGTAGGTCCAACCAAAAAACACAACACACTTGATCATTAGTATTTTTGTGCTTCTGCACAAATTAAGATAAATGTGTAACACAAGTCAAAAATACTAAGTAAGAAATTAATTCTTACCTCATTGAGCATTAAGTCGATTTCAGCCTTGGCACTCATCATCACTTAATGACATTAGGATTAGAATCTGGCAAAACCAGAGTTGGATCTGTAGGTCCAACCAAAGAACACAACACACTTGATCATTAGTATTTTTGTGCTTCTGCATGAATGCAGATAAATGTGTAACACAACTCAAAAATACTAAGTAAGAAATTAATTCTTACCTCATTGAGCATTTAGTTGATTTCAGCCATGGCACTCATCATCACTTAATGACATGAGGATGAGAATCTGGCAAACCAGAGTTGGATCTGTAAGTCCAACCAAAGAACACAACACACTAGATCATTAGTATTTTTGTGCTTCTGCCCAAATGCAGATAAATGTGTAACACAAGTCAAAAATACTAAGTAAGAAATTTATTCTTACCTCATTGAGCATTTAGTTGAACCAAAACAGGATCTTTAAGCCTCCAAATCACGGTAACACACACGGATATATTTTTTGTTCATTTTATTTTAATTTCTCATCTTTTTCAAGTGTAAATTTAAGCAGATCAACACGTTACTTGCGTGTAATTGGACGCTTGAACATCAGAGTTTGTTCGCTTCGTTCATGCCGCTGGATTTCTATTCAAGTCTCTTCATTAATTTAACTTGTAAAAAAATCCACGACATCAACCAAACAAGAGAAATATTTGCAAGAAATAACTTATAAGATGTTTCTCGTTCGACGGTTGTTTACAAACTGAGCAAAAGCGACACCGCAAGTAACTATAGAAACCGAGTTCTATATTTGACGTCATCACACCAATCAACACGTTAGCTGAAGAAAGACTTTCATAATAAGAGTTCACTGCCACCTGCTGGTAGATGTAACTACACAATTTTAATCATAAATGTTTAGAACAAAGTTAACATTTACACAACAGTTAAAAATACACAGATACGAAAATAGCTCGATGCTAGCTCCGTTAGCAACTCTAAAATTTGTTATTAAATTTCAGTCGGTTGCCAGGTTCACAGCACCAGAATTGTTTAAACTGTGAAACAAAATAATATTTTTTTCGTTTATCCGATAAATATATTTTCTGTTAAAGATTGTTCAGATAGAACTCAATTATACAGCAGTGGGCAACAGAGACGCGTGAGTGCTGTTAACGGTCCTCAGGTGAAGAGCGCTACTGCGCATGCGCGAACTGTCTGATAGAGTCTGCGCAGAGAGAGAATATAAAACTAAACCCAAACCTGAAATCACAAACACTTTATTATTATTATTATTATTATTATTATTATTATTATTAATATTAATATTATAAGTTATTATTATTATTAGTTATTTGTTTCTTCTGCATAAATGTGTCACACAAGACAAAAATAATTAAAATAAAAAATAAAATAAAAAATGTATTCTCACCTTAATGCAGACTATTTTAATGCATTTTTTTTATATTATTCATTTTTTAGTGTTGTTGTTCTGTTTGAATTGTGTCATTCAGATGAAACAGTTTGTCATGTTTTCACTGAAATTTTATTTTGGGGGGAATTCAGTCCTTTTGTCTAGAGAGTTTGACTCCTAGGATTCTGGGTGTGTGTGTGTGTGTGTGTGTGTGTGTGTGTGTGTGATTCTGATTACACAGGTCTTCTGCAGTATCTACTTATTTGAAAGTTTTTTAATATACAATATATTAAATATGCAGTGGTGCCCGGCCCTGAATTTCCTTATATCATAACAAAAATTACAAAGTTAAAATGAATTAATTCATTTCCGCTTTGGAATCATCACAATTTTGACTTCAGTAGAAGTTAAGTTTTTGCATTTCTAATGTCTTTGTCTAAGTTTACTTTTTTCAGTTAAAGGTGGAATAAGCACATGGGTAAGATGTGCGTTAACCTTTTAATTTTCAATTCATCTGTGTGACAAAGTAAATCGGTCAACATGAACATTGTTTCGTCCCTCAAAAACTTTAAAAAATTAAAAATAACGTTGTAAGATCAAGATTAAAGTGTATTATCTACTGTTATATTGTTTTTAAATATCGCCTAAATGCAGCATTTAAAAGTAGCTCACAAATCTGAATAATCCACTACAATGAAGTCATGAGTATATTTCCTTAAAGTTTACAGTACCTGGTTTGTTATAACTTCAAGGCAACAATATTCCACTTCAGATATGGCTGAAATGCCATATATATTGAATCTATATGAACCCTTGGGTCTTAACAAAAAGTGATCATGATTTTAAATAAAAAGTGCAAGGTTTATACGCAAAAACACCTTACTGGAGTTACAGCGGCATATTAAACTAAACAGGCCCAGTTATTAAAAAGTATTTTATTTGTATAAAAGATTCTTTGGATTTCATTGGAGTATGACAACAATAAAGCATGATTATAAGAAGAAAAGCATACATTGACAACATATTGTATAGCAAATATTGGTAACACTTTACAATAAGGTTTCATTTGTTAACAATAAGTTTTGTGAATAACTAATATATAAGTTAATAATTAGCTAACATACTTAAACTAATAATGAACAATACTTTAAATGCTTTAGTTGTAGCTGTTAAAATTAGTCAATGCACCTTGAACTGACATGAATAGTGATTTCATATCATTAACAATAAAGGATTAATAAATATTGCTCACTATTAGTACATGCTAGTTTACTTATTAAACAAATACCTTGATAAAAAAACTAATTGTAAAGTATTACCCAAATTATTTTGCCAAACCATACAAAACTGTTACACATACTTAGGTACAACACTGGATTCTCAGGCACTTGCAGGTATTTAATATTCGACATTCAAGACATTAAATTGGATTATCATAAATATATATTTTCACATTTTTCAAATAAATGGGTTTTATGTATGTGTGAACAAACAGTTAAAAAACAAATATATTTTTTGTAAAAAACAACTCTACACCAAGTTTACAAAAAGATCTATTTATGAGTGCTGTTACTTGTCAAATGGCTTTTTTTCAGAAGTCTTTTAAATTTGAATGGTCAAAACTAAAAAAATATATGTGTGCTCTATAAATTCAGAGTCTTATAAGAGCATGTAAAAGTACCTGGAACAGAATGACAACCAAACGTATTCTTGAGGTGAACAGTCGATATAATATAACAGTTTAAACTTTTTCCCAGACATCGTTGTGCTCTTGCTTGTCTTTCCTCCTACATTCTAATCCTGCCTTCAGCATGTTGAGCACTTCTAAAGTTTGTCCTTGAGATAAACTGCATTTTGATTTCCTAATAAGAACTAGATCAAGGTCCTTTGTTCTTAATCTGTGCGTATGTACTTCGGGATACATATCAATATGACACAGCAGGTGTGAAACTGTCCCATAGGATTCAAGCCGCGTAAACAATGTTAATGTGTTGGTTCCAAACTTTCCTGCATTCCAGCATCAAAAAGAAGAGTCTTGAACTGCACGGAACATCTGGAGCGATGTGGGTTCTACTTTTTGTTTCGGGTTCTGTTCTCGCCCAACTGGACTGTACCCTGCAGACCGACCGGTAGGTTTGAACCCGGGAGAACGTCCAGTGGGAGTGAATCCGGTGGAACGCGCTGGTGCGGGCCGGCGCAGAAACCTGCGAGAGGTCACGAGGTCGCCGTAACCTTGAGTGTGGGAGAAAGCGTACCCGGACCGTCTTGTGCTCCTGCGGGCAAGCTTAGTGCGGCGTGGACGGGGAGCAGGTTCCTTCGTTTGATGGACCTTGTACCTCACCTGTATTCAACGATCAAGGTATATTTTGTATATTTGTTATTTGTGTATCGATCCATACATTGATTAATATTCATTAAACACTTTTTCCACAATCAAAACAACAGACATTGATATTCACAAATATATTGTGATACTTTACCTTGTCATTGATGGTAGGATAGATCTGAGAGCAAATATAGCGGTAAGCAAACACAGGCAGGACACAAAGAACTACTGTCAATGCAACCGTAAGCCACACACTGGTCTGATTAAGACAATTCCGGGCAGTTCCTGTAACAACATATTTTAAATGATTGGTTGACGTCAGTAAATTTCTGCCCATAATGCAAGTCCTGCTTACCTATGAATGAGAAAGATGGCGGATGTAACCGGAAAAGCCCATCTGTGTACATGGTGAAGGTCAAAATGAAAAACATTCCCAAACTTCCCCAAACATAAAGATGATTCACAACAGTCCAGTATGACAGATCCAGACTCAGCTGAAAGAAAAGTTAAAAGAGAAATTTGTTAAAGCTCAAAAAAATTTTGTATTTCCACACATTTAGTGTTAACTGACCTGTACGCAGACGGTGACAGTAAGACATGTCTGAGTTATCAGCGCGAATGATTGATAATCCGCACCATCCCTTCCATCACTCCCTGTCGTGTCGTATGTGGCGGCATAAGGCACGAAGAACAGCACCAAAGAGCTGTAACAGCTGTGAAGTGCACACATCATGAAAGCACGCTTACTGAAGTACATGCTTAATTGTCCCGGTACATAAAGCTGAGGAAACTCAAGACTCCAGCCTGCATTCACATCCTGAGAAAACATACACACAAATCTATGAGTGACTTTGTCATTGACTTAAATAATGTAGTTTTATGAGTATTTGGAATTAACTTTTATCTAATGTTCTTTGTATTCATTCTAATTTTAGTTGCATTTAAATAACTTAAGTAACCATCATAACACAATAAAATTAAAAGAAAATGATCATATTAATGTTGACCTTTTGCAAAATTATATATATATATATATATATATATATATACATATTAAGATCTACATTATAATTGATTTGGCAAAGTATTATGGAACTTAAATTTATATTGTACTTTGATTCATATAAAAGTTAATGAATAATGACCAATTGCTACATCACAAGCACAGGCATAGATCATCACAGACATATAGCATACAGCATATATTCTACCTGGTCAAACAGACTCATCCCCAGAACAGGCAGAGCAGTGTAAACCAAATTATATAGAGTGATGAAGCCTTCATCATACACGGTCTAGAAAGAGAAGTCCAACAGGAATAAAGTAAAGGTCTATTCATAGTTATAAATTCTGCACAAATGAGAATGACAGTGTATGAACAACTCTCACCTGAGCGGAGTAGCCGCAAAAAAATGCGTACCAGAAGTGCACAAACGTAAAGGTGAAGTTCTTATAGAAGAAGTAGCGCAGGAACTTGCACATGCGCAGATATGACCAGCGTCCGTGTACCAGCAGAAGACGCTGCAGGAAACGAAATTGAGCGAAAGAGAAATCACTGGACAGCACAGCCTGCATCCCCTCCTGCCCGCTGATGCCCACACCGATGTGGGCCGCTGTACAGGGAGAGACAGAGATAAATTGTGTGCCAGGTATTAACATTCTTCAAAATATCTCCTTTTACACTCTGTGAAAGAAAGTCATACAGGTTTAAAATGACAAAGTAAATGATGACACATTCTTTGTTTTAAGGATTAACTGTTTCTTAAATGCTTTACCTTGAATCATGCTGACATCATTGGCACCATCTCCTATGGCTAGAGTGACCGCTTTCTTGTATTTCTTGACCAGCTCCACGACCTGAGCTTTCTGCAGGGGGGTCACCCGACAGCAGATAACAGTCTTACACATGCATGCTGTCCGCAAAAACTCCAGCTCCATACTGCTCTCCAGAGCAAACGCCTAAAACACACACACACACCCGAGACAATGACATCATCACTTTTGACATTTCCCATTGGGAAGTTGGGAACACCCATCCTAAGGGAAACAAAAGCAAGTTTATATAAGGGCATGAAAAATAAGGGGCTGTTTTTTACCAGGCTGTGTCCATTTATCACCAATCCATATTCTCCATTTGCACATTCATCCTCGACCACATCAGGAGTGTTACCCAGGATAGTCTCCGGAATAAGAAATTTGTCTTGCTCTGTAGTTGGGCACATCTTTAGACGGGCATTCCTGTGCAAAAAAGTCACAAAGTATCATAGCTTATACACATAAAACTTAAATTCTGTATAATTAAAAATAGTATGTCGGCTGTGATAGAGTTCTTATACATACATGAAACATTAATTCATGTATGACAGGTAAAGTACCTCAGCTCTTGTCTGACCTCCTTTGGTGAGTTAGCTGCTATGATAAACACATCATTCATTTCTTCCCGGAGTAGATTACAGGAATAGCCGATGTTCTCCGCTGTCTCTGTTTGAAAAAGAAGACATTTAATCATTTATGTTTAAAAACCCTGCTGGCATTAGTACGTTGTGTACTTTGTTAAATATTTTAACCCCTGGACTAAAGTGTGCATATATACAGTTGTCCAAGTTCCAACAAAACAGGAAAATGTAGATTTTAAATAGATTTCTTATAGATTGTTGAGCTGGTGCGTGGCAGAAAAAAACAAAAAAAGAACCTTGTTTGTCTCCAGTGAGCACCCAGATCTTGATTTCTGCTTTGGCCAGCTGCTCTATAGTGTGAGCCACTCCATCCTGGAGTTTATCTTCTATTGCCGAAGCGCCGATTAACTACACAAGAGAGACGGAAAAAAAACAGGACTCATTCAGAAGTCAGCCTTTTGGTAACAGACGCTAGATTTTTGTGCTTTGTTACATAAATAATAACTACTGGTCACCCTTTATGTTTGTGTGGGATTTGTAAATATTTAACCAATGAAACGCTCCTTTAAATGGAGGGTTGTAAACTTATGAACTTCCTGTAAAGTGTGGGTTTCAGAGATAAAAGATTGCAGCCTGAAAGCATTTTTAGATGTGTTATGGGTGTATATACCTGCATGTCCTTCTCTATCTCTTCATATAATTTGTCTAGTTTGTCCTCCCGGTCCTCTAGAGCAACACTAGCCTCATGATGACGCTGTTTCCACTGCGAAAAGTAATCCTCGTCCAAATCCTTATAAGCGAGAACAAGTGTCCTCAACCCCTCCCCAGCAAACTCCTAAAGGAAGAGAATGAAAGGGGTTAAAAATAATCATTAGGATTATAATTGATAATTGATTGGTTAAGACCTTAAAATGTAATTATTTATTTAAAAGAATAATAAATAAGAATTTAATTAAACTAAAACATAAAAAGGTATTTAGATGAAGAAATCAGTTACATGTAAAGTGTATATATCAGATACACATATATAGACAAAGACAAGGTAATCGACTTAAAGATGTTTTTGTAGGGTTACTGGCACCCTCTGTTGTTCACTTACGTTCAGGTGCTCTGTGGTGGCCTCCATAAGTTTACTGCAGGAAGGATCCAGCCTCTCATATATGATAGTGTCTGCTCCCTTACAGTACAAAGTAAGCTTGCCCTCGGGATTACGGACTAAGAGACAAACACATACAAGGTCTATTACGAGTCTCTTCGATGTGTAGACCAATGGCAGCACACATACCGATCACAGACATCCTCTTGCGTACGTTGTTGAAGTCCAGGATTGCCAGTAACTCGTAGCTCCTCTGAATCCCCATCTCTTCTATTGTCACCGTTTCGGGGGTTCGAGAGCGGAACACAAAACCAAAATTACGTGCGGCTGTGACCAGAGCCCCCTCATCTGGAGACTGAGCCTGGTAAGCCAGATCACCTGCAGAGAGACAAATTTGCTATTGCTGATCACTTAAGAAATGTGGGTTAGCTTGGAGTCACAATTAATGACACATTCTGACTAAACTAAATCACAAGAGTATTAAGAAGTATAGTTTTTTTTATCTTAAACTTTCTTCTATTCATTCTTCAACCACCCTCCAGTCATCCATGAATAATTTATCACTTGATCTTTCTTAGCATTCATCCGTCCATCCATCTCTCCTTCCATTGAACCATTCACCCATCCTTCTGTCTATCAAACTTTTTCAATCGTCCACCCATATCTCTACACATCAATCTCTCCATGAATTCATTCATCTCTACTTCCATCCAAGCATTCATCCACTTCTCCATCAAACTTCTTTAATCACCCATCCAAATATCTATACAACTCCATCCATCCATCAATTCACCTATCTATCCTTCCATTCATCCATCTTCCATCCATCTTTCTATAGATCTCTCTATCTATCTATCCATCAATCCATCCATCCCTCTATCCATCCTTCTATCATTCAATCTTTCTAACCATCCATTCCCTCATAATCCCTCCATCCATCTATCTTTTCATTATCCATCTCTTCATCCATCCCTCCATTTTCAAACGAACTATCCATCCCATCAAATACTCTTATTTCCATTCATGCTTCTACAATTTATCTCTGCATGTATCCACCCGTCTCCATTTATATTTCCATCAACACATCATCCCTCCATCTGTTTCATCTTTATCCCTTTGTTATACCTCCTTCCATCATACCTCCATCTATACATACACCAACACCTACTTATTCATACATTACTCTGTCCTTCATCCCTCCATCATCTATCATACTATTTTCTTTCTTCCCATCCATCCATTCATCCATCCATCCATTTATCAAACCTGCAGTGTAAGGTTCACCTACATGTAATCACTCACCCTCCTTTTTCTCTTCAGCCATGACAGTGTGACAGAGAGCAAGCAATCTGAAGAAAGCATGGACCTCCGTAAACTCCAACTTGACCGCCTCCACTAGACTGTGATCATAAAAGAGGAACTTTGAATCCGCCAGCCGGTTGAAGGAGAAATCCACTGGTGTCATTTCCTGTTCCAAAATGTAACCTCAGTACCAAAGAAGACTTCTCAAAAAACCCTTGCATTTCTTTAAGAAGAGTTGCTTCTTACCTCTGTGATCTCCAGCCTCTGTCCACTGTAGTGGTCGATCACATCTCCTGTAGGGTAAAATTACATTTTTTCTAGATTTAGTCAAATTGAGTATGTTTCACATATATGTACGACTGTATGAATGTTCTATCGAAATTCTGTTTATATTGGTTCTTACCATAACATTTCCCATTGATGGAGCATTTGTTGAAGGTCATGATGTTCTGTGTGAGGGTCCCCGTCTTGTCAGAGAAGATATATTTGATCTGACCGAGCTCTTCATTGAGCGTTGTGGTTCGGGCTTCAGCTGGTGTGTCCGATCGAGCATGATACATGTTTCTGTCCCAGTTGATGTAGTAACTGTTACCTAAACGAATCACTTCCATGCTGCAATACAACACAAAGCCAAACATGAAACAACAACAACAACAAAAACACACAAAAGAACTAAAGTAAGCACAAGAACCAAGTTTTACCTGACATAAAGTGAGATGGGCACCACAGTGTTAAGTATTATAATGTAAGACCAGAATATGAGAAAGGCAGAAAACGCAGTGTTTTGATCCCTTGGTAGAAAGATGTTGAACTTTGACCCGTCCTTGTATTCCCAGATGGCATTACCCACAGCCAGAATAATGCACATTAGAGCCAGAAGGCCAAAAATCTACAGAACATAAACACAAAAAGATATATTAACTAATAAATTACAAATTCGTGTTCTATGAGGAGACATTTTGTTTAGACAAGAGTTTTGAATTTCATACTTACAAACAAAACTAGCACATTCATGAGTCGGTCGATACTGGTTCTTTTAAAAGTGCTTTTCCCACAGTTTTGCATCAGTTTGGTCTCTGGACCTAAAAGAATCACACATACAACTCAGCATCTTGGGGAAAGCTAAATTAAAGAGAATACAGACAGGGTTCCCACAACCTGCTGCTGATGAAGTACTTCATTAAGTAGAGATGACAATCATGAAGGGCCGTTAAATGTGATGATCATGAACACAGCATCACAATATGTTTAGTACCGATATTGTTTCAAATTCAAGACTGTGTGTCTTCCTGTAAATAGCTTGTAAAAAATGGATCATCTTATATTTAAAGTCTAGGCTTTTTATATTTAAAAAGGGGGGCCTTGTTCAACATGTGATCTGGGTCATCTTTATTTTTGGACAATACAGTAAAATGTTCACTCCTTCCTCCAGTTGAATGTTTTACCTGCAAACAGGACTAGACCAAAGCACCAGTCCGTGTTTCTGATGGTACAGCCCCTCAACAGAATCCGTTCGTTGTCTAAAGAGTGTTTCTGCGTGCCACATGTCAGTGTGCCCGTAAAGCGATCCAGACGGTTGTTAGGAGGTTCACAACACACCTCCCCTAAAGCAAGACACAGACACAACAAAGGAAATATCATTACTCAAACATTGCTGTCTTAGTTTAGATTCAAGGAAGTATGGTGTTTCCTGATTAATAATTAGATATGAAAACCTCGAATTTGATCTAAAAGATCAACATCTGTTACATTTGTTCACAGACTCGGTATTCTCAAGCACAGTTTGAGACATGGTTGAGATCCAAACATATTGTGCAACACAAAACAATGCATACAAGTAACTTAAAGGTTAACTATTATATTGACACTCTTGTGAAGAGGAGACACTAAAAGTACAGTATTTGTTTTTTTGTCTTGTTTTAAGTTTTAAGGAGATTTGTTTTATATTAATAGACAAGACACAAGCACAAGCTAAATAATTTCTGTTTTTCATGCACCCTCATAACAAGATTAATGTCTAAGTTGTACAATATTATTTTATATTACTTTACAATATGTTATTCCTGCAATATTCCTGTCTAGAAAATAATTTGACCTGTCTCATCTACTCTGGGTAAAACATTTAGATGCAACAATTAGCACCGCTTTTATCCCTAACTTGAATGAGAAAAAAAACTTTAAAATACAAAACTAGTGTCATAAAACCATGCAAGTTAAACATTTGGTTTGTATTGCTTGAAAATGTATTGCTTTAATGAATGTTTTGCAGGTATAATTTTAAGCAGAACGTTCCATCTGCGTTTTCAGTATATGTTGATATTCTACATTTATGATACATATGGGCTCTCTGTCTTTTTCACGTATGTAAGGGACTTTTTCCTAATATAATTTTTACTTTATGACGTACAACAACTCAGAATGCAGATAGAACCTTATAATTTCAAGGCAACAAAATTCATAGGAACACATTAAATGTAGACGTTAGACAACATGTTTTGATGTGATTACAGATATTTTTCAGACCAAATGCTCTTTATGTTTGCACTGAGTGTCTATGATGAGAAAATCAAATATCGCATTATACAACATATTACTTAGGTAGTGGATATGGTGCAGATGCTTCTTTGTTTTGTGTAAAGTCACTATAGTGTGAAATAAGTCAATAAAGGAACGCTCACCATTAAACGCAGCCAAAGACTCCAGATTATCACCCATGTCTCCTGTTACAGTCAGGGACTGTTTCACCTTCAAGTTTGTTTCTCTGTGTGGACAAGCAACATACAGATCTAGAACTGCTTTAATTGGCCAGATGGACATTCAATTTGAAAAGTGCTCAAAATCTCCAAATTATAAGATTAAACACATCAGATCAGTCGAACAAACTTTGCCAGAGAAGCTAACCACCTCAAGCTGGTTTAGGCAGGCATGGTAGAGCAGGCAACTTGTATTTCATTTTCATGAATAGAATAGAATGTATTCAGCAAAGCTTTGATAAACAACACTCTCTCTACTTCACGTCCTCACTTACCCATCCAGCTCAGCAGTTTCAATGTACACCAAGTTTAGAGGTTCGCTGCTGGACAACAGAAGTAGATCAGCCTATGAGTCAAGAAAGAGATGAGATTTAGTTTGCATACATGTATTTAGTTTATATACTGCATGTATAGTGTCTTACTGTGACAAATTGGTTGTTTTCTAACTTGATGATGTCACCCACTTGCACATTCATCCATTTCTCGCTTATCAGCCTTTGAGAGAAGAAGAGAGACATTTTTGTGGTGCATTGATCAGGTGTGTGCATCATATGTTTTCAATTATTTTGATGTACTGATAACGATGAAAGTACACTCCAATACACTTTCTAAATGAAATGTGTGGTTCAAGTCACTGTAGTTTAGCTGTGAGTCGGTTATACTATTTTGATACACTAACAAGGTCTAGAAAAACAGGAAGAACCTTTGTGTATCTGCAGCTGTTTCCTGATGAGCCTGATGGGCTTGTTTTGTATCATAAGAGAAATCCAAACATTTTTGTATATCAAGCCAGAATCAATTTTAGAGAAAAATGAATGGGACTAATTGAAAATGGGTGCTACAAGCCCACCATATACATTTTTGTCCCAGCTGATGACAGTGCTAAATTCAAGTTCCACGTTTTACATTATAATTGTATGTTATAATAAATAATATTAAAAGAAAATGTATGTTTCTTTTGCTCATGAACATGCATGTACACAAGCTAGTTGGGCTTTAGTTCGGGTTACAGAATTTATGACTCCACTTTTGTCATATTTCATTTGGGATTTCTACCTATCCTAATTCAAGCACTGTAGATAAGAGATCAAATACTGCCTAGAGACATTCCCAAGAGCCAGAGAGTGAACAGACTTCTCTAAAAGGGTCAAACATTCTTGTGTGATAAATTCAAACCAAACCCAAGGATCTGATTTGATCATAAAAATATACCTGATCATTCACATAAGTTACTAAACCACTGATCACAAGAAATCATTTAATACATTTCTTGTCATAATTATGCAAAATAATTGTATAGAAAGCATATAAGGACTAGTAGAGAGTTCATAAATATTATTATTCTAGATTACAACCAAATTATATATATATATATATATATATATATATATATATATATATATATATATATATATATATATATATATATATATATATATATATATATATTTTGAAAAATGTTGTTTACAATCTAAGGAATTATAATAATGAATATATCATTTACGTCAGTCGTGGTCTGGTGGTTAGAGAATTGGGCTTGTAAGCAGAAGATTGTGGGTTTGAATCCCAGTGACAGCAGACCATGACTGAAGTGTCCTTGAGCAAGACATCTTACCCGTTTGCTCTACAGTGATGATTGACTACTGCAGAATACTGTAAGACACTTTGGATAAAAATGTCTGCCAAATGAATAAATGTAAATGTAAAAATAATTTTTCATATTTGTTTTATGTGCAGCTGCTTTGCAACAAGATGAAATACAAGTCTTAAAAGACATATATAGAAATAAACTTGACAGTCACTTACTTTCCATTAAGGAGCACGTTCACCTTTCTGTTATTCACTTGCCTGTCACTTCTGTGCCGATTCTGCAAAGAAATTAGAGGAGGAAAAGATGTGTCCACCCTAAAATACAACTTTTGTTTTACCAAAAAATGACACAATTTTTTTGTTTGTTTCATGTTTTGTTTAAATTTATTTCTAATAAATCCTTTGTGTTATACCATTTTTATCATCTTATAAATATATTATATAAATAAATATATATGTATGTACACACAAACACACACAAAGCTTTTCTGTAGCTCAGTGGTTAGAGCATGGACCTGGCAATGCCAGAGTCATGGGTTCAATCCCAGGATCATCAGAATCAAATGTAAAGAACAATGCATTTGCAAAGTTGCTTCGAATAAAAGCGTCTAATAAATGCATTCATGTAAATACAGATATAGAAATAAAGAAGCTTGCATGCTCACAATGGTATATGCTCACTACGATATATACTTAATAGAAGACTGAACACAACTAATGTTTAACCAAAGAAGAAAAACTTCTTCTGTCTTTAAATGTTAAAACCTGAAACATGCTCATCTCTGTTTTACCGAGGGGAGGGAGGGATAGAACAGAAGAGGCAGAGATGTGGTGTAGCAGGGGTGTGTGTTTCACTCCCTTCAGCGGGAACATAAGGACTATTGTGCTCCTTCTGAGGGTGAGGTAGCTCCCCTGGAACAGATTTTCCAGTCCACCACTGAACAAACCGTGACCTTTACAAGTCTCTGCTCGGAGAAATGTTTGTTTGACGTTTAAAGTGACACCCGCGTGCCAAAGAAAAGGGCATTTAAATATGACGCGTGCTTAGCCTTTTAACAAATGTTTCCAGTTAATGCTCTTTACTTTTCAAGAAGTACGGTCAGATAGGAGGACTAGATTCCAGTTTCCAGTTGCTTTCAAACACATAGCAAAAATAAGGAAAAAGATCCCACAGTAAGCGTTGCATGCTTTTTGCTTCAAACAGATTTATTCCGGAATACACAACAGAATAAGATTTAAGAATCAGCCCTTTGGGATAAACAGTCGGGACAAAAAAAGATCTCAGTCTTTTCAGGACAAACTCAGACCTTTATTTTGTTGGCCTCAATCACATGAGTTTAAGTGTGTACTTACAATATCATCAATGGCATCCTTGGCTGCAGTCACTGACAATACTAACACCAGAGGTACGACGGTGGTGAACCAAGACAGAGAAGATATAGCAGGTATGACCTAAAACACACACACATAAACGGTATACAATCCATATAATTTAACAGTATTGTTTTTGGATTTATGTTGCGGTTATAGTTCCTAGAGTCATAAGACATACAGTAACACACTTTAGGATACTGATACAGGAAGTCAGGGTCATGTTTTGGCCACATCCATTGCAAAACATAAAACGGAATGAGGAAACCACCTGCCCAAAGAATTTCACTTCTCGTGAACCGAACAAACGTCAATATTCAAGATAAGGATAGTTCACACAAAAATGAAAAATGCATCATTTACTCACCTTACTCAAATCAAAAGTTTTTTTGAAGAATGTTGGAAACAAACCACAATGTTACTTATTCACTTGCATTGGTCCATACGATATATGTTATTGGGTATGTCTGGGGTTTGGTTGACAACATTCTTCAAAATGTCATCAGGAAATGACAAGAGGGTAGGTACTCTAGATTTTTGGGTAAACTATAACTTTAATATGAAACATGAGAACTGTTTGATGCATGAATAGAGAAAAATACCTGTAGGATGAGCAGGAACATGAAGTAAGCGTTGGCAATCCTCTGGAACTGCTCAAACAGGTTGAGAGGAAGAAAGGTGATTGGGTTGTATTTAGAGGTCTTGATGGAATTGGTCTTTTTAATGAAGAAAAAGAGATTTAGTTAATGATTTTATAATGATTATAGAGTTTTTTAATGTCATCATGTCCGACCGGATGCATACTCACAGTATACTTGAAAGATAAGTTATATTCTCTGTCGTTTGCTCTGATCTTCCGTTCCACCTCTAGAAATGAATATAAAGAGGATTGTGTTAAACTTAGATAAGGACACATTTTATGTTAAGATTTCTTAAAATCCTGGTGTGATAGGCCATCTGTGTGTACAGTTTATTTAAAGTAAAAGTTACCCCCAAAATTTTAATTCTAAGATATTTTGAAGAATGTTGGTAAGAGAAAATATTTGGCCAACCCATTGACTTGCCTTGGTTTTCGGTCTATACAATATAATTATATGGTTCTTGGTAACCAAAATGTTAAATATTTCTTCTTTTGTCTTTTGTCTTTTGCAGAAGAAAGACAGTAATGCATGTTTAAAAGATAAGAGTTTTGATAAGATAAGTGCGGAACTAAATTTATAAAATGAAACAGAAGTGTACATTTTGGATGAACGATGCGTTTTAATTGTAATCTTTATAAACTATGAAACAGTATTTTATTATTCTTATAAGAATATGTTTAAGACACATTTAGTTTAGGTTGGGGTTAAATTTTAGCTCAGGAACAATTGAAACAAAATTTGCAGAGGAAAGACATTTGATTGACTTTAGACTCTGTGGTTTGACAAGTTTGTGTGGTGTGAAACATTAAGCTGAACACTATATATCTACCTTTCTCTTGCCTCTTCATCCAATCTAAGCCAAAGAAGGACATGGCTTTTTCACTTCCCTCTTAAAGACTGTTCATCATTTCTCTGAAAAGAAAACATTACACACTTGTGAGAACTCGCAAACCGCTTCACACATGATGACTGTGCTGCTGATCCAAACCCCAAGATATCCTTAAGGCAACCACGAAAAATACTGTAATCTTCGGAATGCAATCCTATCACACCTTCAATGCAAACTAACACACATGCGGGCACAACACTTATTAGTTCAGGAAAACAGCAATTAAAAAACCCGCCCATTGGATCAATTTCTAGAATGACCTTAGCAGTTAATTATAGAAACCATATGTTTGTGTTTAAGAATGTGTTTTTTTTAAGCACTCGCTGCATCAGGAGCATGGGTGAGACACACGCTAGAAGATCTTTTTTCCACTGCAACCACAGCTCGGTTAACTTGTCCACATAACTGGTCATAAAAATAGTCATTTAAAAAAAACTTTAAGCAGTGAAAAATCAGTATAACACACATAAAGAGGGAAACTAAAAATAATTTACTCATCCTTTCTTATTCTAAATATTTCTTTCTTTCTTACAAAATCACAATAGAAGATATTTATGTAGAGTAAAAGGGAATTGGAGCCACTCCTGTTTAGTTATCCGCATTCTTCAAAATATCTTCTTTTGTGTTCTGCTGAACAAAAGTCACACAGCTTCAGGGATAAATGAGGTCATTCTACTTTTTTGGGTAAAGTATCACTGAGTAAAATGGGATATTTCATGAATATTACATGGATAGTGAAAATACACATGAGTACTGAAAATAGCATTTAAGTTCACAGGTACATTGTGAAGTAAGATCAAAGTACAAGTCCCGGAAAATAAAATAAAAAAGAATGAATGGCTACTGAATAAACTAACAAATGTTTAGGAAAAAAACAGGTCAAATTCAACCACAGACACACATTTGAGTTTCAAGGGGGACAATTCTCATACATATACCACAAATCAGTCATAAAGAAAGCCACAAGTGCAAATGCTTTGAAGTGCATGCTTAAAAACCAGAATGTAACATACATTTTGATTGACTTTCACCTGATCATGGCCAGTCTGTGACCTTATTTTCACGTAAACCATTTCTAAACAATGAAAGCATTTACAGAAAAGTCCTATCACTATATTTAAAAAAGCCTTAATTTTTTTAATTTAATTAGTTCAGTACTTTTTTAAATCAATTCCATAGTTCTGATAATAATTTTCAGGAAAGCAATATAATTGCTGTACACTGTAAAAAATAGTTATTATCACTTAGTAAATTTAAACATTTTTAAAAACATCAAATTCAAAACAAATGTTTAAAAATCCAACAGTTAAATTTTCAAAAATGTACAAAAAAAAACAAGTTTATGCAATTAATGTATGTAATAAACACATAATTTTTTGAATTCTAATAGAAATGTTTGAGTTTTTACTTACATAAACACATTTAACATTTAACAGTATATTTAATTAATATCAAAGCTTTAAAATGTACTCTTTTTGTGTAAATTGTTTCACATAAAAAAAATTGATTTTTGGAATAACTTAGTTTATCATGTACATTCGTTTTCCACAAAATTAAATAAAGTCTATTTTACCATAACTCAAGAGAAATTATTTTAAAATATGTAAGCATGTCGAATCGATATAATCTGACTCCTATATTTAAGTGTAAAAAAATTTAACTAGCCAATTTATTATTAATGTACATTAAAAAAAATGCAACTGCTATGGGTACCACATGATTGAAAAGTGTTATTTAACATTAGTTCCTTGAACATTTTTGAAATTTGAATTTCAAAAAACTTCATTTAATTGTGTGTAACAGGTACATTATTAAATTAAGAAATTCCAAAGGAAACTTTTCATCGTGGCTGTTTCTACTGAACACATGTACTACATACTTTACACTTATATTGACTGTTATAATTACAATTTTATCACGTTTTGGGTGAATTCTATGAAAGGTCTCAAAAAAAGCATTTCTGGGAAAGGTTTGTGTCACAAAAAATTCTCTGATTTAATTTCTGTGCCTATCATGTGGTTTTCTACTGCAAGGACACTTTCAGATTGTGAAATAAAACAAAACAGGTGCTTCTGTCATCGTCACAGTTCATTTTTTATCTATACATCAAAGCCCCCTGAAATTTCAATATTCTGACCTTCCTCTCTGGAGGGTAAAACAATGCCTGGCGCTTGCACAAACATTGTACAGTCGTCTAGAAGTGAAATAAGTGACGTGTGTGCAAGAATTTTCAGAGGGACTATTGTATGCAGCTCTGATTTACACCTTTTCCGTTGACACAAACAACTTTTTGACTTATTTTCTTTTCCCATAAAAGGAGGTTTGTGCAGTTTTAAGTTCTCAGGATGGCATTGTGTCAGCTGACATGGTCTGGTCACTGCTGTTGCATTACGGAACACTTCAGATAATCTCCGAGGAGTATTTTTAAAACTTACTATGACTGTAAAGGTGTCTTAAAACAGATAAGGGCGGGAAAGGGAAGAGACAAAATAAGGAGCAGATAATGAGAAAGAAAAGAATATATCTAGTTAAGTCTATTTATAGGGCATCCGATTTAAATATCTATGGGTAATTTGGAAGTAGAGATGAAGAGCTCTCTTCCAAAATGCTATAATTGACAAAATGTAAGAAATTTTTTTGTCATGCCATTTTGATGCCTACATTTACATTTGGCAGACGCTTTAATCCAAAGTGACTTACAGTATTATGCAGTAGTCAATCATCACTGCATAGGTAAGGTGTTTTGCTCAAGGACATTTCAGTCATTTGTTTGCTGACACTGGGATTCGAACCCGCAACCTTTTATAAAATGTATAACCTAGAATTTTATTTAACAATCATTTTTTAACATGTTCAGACTGAGCCATCAGCCATTTTTAACAGGATAAATTGAATATTAATGAGATGGATAGGTAAATAATGCAATTTTCACAAAATTATTTAAATGGATTTGAAAAGAGCCCTTCAAATACACTATGATAAATAAATAAATATAAATACAAATTCTAAAGAGAGAAGTAGAAAACAAATTTTGGTGGTGGTTTTAAAATAGGCCAGGGGATTTAACTAATGACTTAACTAAGGATTCAATAGAAATTCTTTGCAAACAAAAGTAAAAGCGTGTTGCTTTCGGGGAGAACCATATATACACATGTTGATTACAATATTAAAGGTTAGTTCACCCCGAATTAATACTGCAGCAAAAAATGACTTTTCAATTTGTGGGTGCACTCCCCTTTTAACAGCATAAAACGTGAAGTCACTATTTATCACACAAATCCTGTAACATCTGCACAGTACATTTATACATTTCGCATGTTTTGCAATACATTCAGTATCAGTATGTTTCACATCCTTAGCTCTACAGACAGAAAAACATTGAGATTGGCAACATGTTGATTAACCGCTGACAGCTCATACAATACATGGAAGTGCTTGCAAAACACAAGTGAGGGCAAGACATGATGTGGGAAAACTGGAGGATTGCAAACACCAAGCACAACCCAACCCTGCAAAACAATGAAAATGCACACCACACGCAAGTGTACACACCACACGCATCTCTATCAAACATGATTTAAAACTGTCCTGTAAACCATCTCCAAAAACTCAGTCTTGAATGCTTCAGATTTCCACATGCACCTCAGGACAGTCGGAAACATGCATAGACTTGCAGGGGATTCTTTAAGAAATGCCTAAAGATCTCTGCAGAGTAACAGCCTGGACATTTTTCTGAACGTTTCATCTTAACATATTTAGAAAAAAAGATTACGGTGCAGAGGATGTTTTCCAAATTTAGAAAAGGTGACATATACAAGATAACAGGAGAAGAGCTTATAGCCCAGAAAGTGTTTTTTTTTTTAATAACCGAGCATTGGGTTTAATCTGTGTTTAGGAAAGTGTCCATCAGACAGGTAAATTATCTAAAAGTCATCCAGAGAGATCTCCAGAGCGGCTGTTTTACTATTATTGAACAGGATGACACACGGGACGATTCATGCCGAGACAAACCACAGTCCCTGTAGTTTACAGATTAAATGGTTGGTGAGGGAATGACATCTTTAACCGGTGCAGTCGCTCAGCCTTAATAAAACTTCTCATGATGGAATTTATAGACGAAAAAACATGCAGGAAATGAATGTGAAGTGTGGCCCTGTTGCGTCGTGATTTCATCATCTACTCAGCTTTACTCGGGGAGTGGAGGAAACCTGATGAATAAGAGAGGGGCATCGTGGGAAGAGAAGCGGGCAACTCTACAGCTCTCCGATTTAAAGCTCATTTTAAACTAAAATAAGATATTTTGTTTGTTCATTCAATAAAAACAAGTTAAAGTGAAAACTCAAACGAGAAAATAATACATTTCCTGGCCACTTATCAAAACTGTGTGACTCTCTTTCTTTTTCACACCACAAAAGAAGATATTTAGCAGAAAGTTTGAATACTTGAATAACGACAGCACCCATTCACTTCTATGGTACGGACACAAAAGCAATGCAAGTAAATGGTTACAACTGTTGTTCAGCTACCAACATTCTTCAAAATATCTTCTTTTGGGTTTTGCAGAAGCAAAAAAGTAATTGTAATTTAATTGTAATTTATTCTGGTTTACAAATCCTTTTGCAACATTGGGATTTTAAGGAAGGGAGTAACTTCTTTTTGCTTTCTCTACTTGTTCTGCTATTTTAATCATGACAATCCATTTATTTACTGTGCACTTTGTATTCAACCTAAAGTGTCCGTATATAAAAAGGCGAGAAGTCCAGTAAACGCATCAAGTAAATAAATCACATCTAAATGGAAAATGTTTAAGGCAGATAAGGGCTGAATAATTTAACTAATCTTTACAGCGGCGTTCAGGTACAGCAAACTGCACAAACTGTTGGCTTCTCACTTTACCAGATAAAGGCATGTCATGTCTAATGAGCTTTTAAATATTTATGGATTAACAATAACAGACTGTCATATCTGATCAGACAGGGCCTGCTGTTTGTTGTCACTGCATTATGTATCTGCTTCATTTTACAATGAAGTTATATGGGCCACCGGTGGAACTCAGGGTCATGCTTCAGTCACAGACACCACACACGCATAGAGAGAACCGTTAATCCACAAGATGTATTATATTATATATTAGGTGATGAAAGGAAATGGTGACATTCACCCAACCTCTTGTCATTTCAAACCCCTATGACATTATTTTTTCCGCAGAACACAAAAGAAGATATTTTGAAAAAAGTTGGTAGCCAAACAGCATGAACACAAGACCAACTCAAGTGAATGGGTTCCAGTAACTACATTCTTTAAAATATCTCCTTTTGTGTTGCAGAATAAAGGAAGTCATACAGGTTTGACATGACAAATAGAGTTCTTTGAAGAAGTATTATCAAGGTATTCAAACTCAAAACAAAGATTTGAGAAGTCATAGGGGCATTTTTATAGGAATAGTACACACACGAATAACAATTATTTCCCCTTTACCTTATCATCATGTCATTCCAAACCTGCGTTATATGTTTCTGCACCACAAAACAAGATATTTTGAAGAATCTTGATAACCAAACAACATTACCCCGCACGTCTTCTCAATGCACAAACCATTAAGATGCTTCTTGAAATATCTTCTTTTGCTTTCCAAAGAAGAAAGTATCAAGTTTTAAATGACATTTGGAAGAACAAATGGAGACAGAATTCCAAATATATAGTTAATATAGCTCAAATATATATTTGAGAAGCTCAAATATATAAGTTGATCTAATAGATCTCACAGACAAAACTGTACATGTTAGCTTGTCCAATATCTTTCCTGTTCTTGTACTCGAAAAAAAGAAGTCACTTCACAATGATTGACTCTCTAATAAATGTACAGTAAGCATAACACGGCTACAGTATAAATGACAATACTAATTACAACACTGCACTAATCAGATTTTGTGGTGCGACACAATTAGAAATTAGACAGACGGTTATCTTATCTTTGAGCGAGATACATATAACCAGACATTCAACTCAATGAACTCTTATGGACCTTTCCCATATACCATACACACAAAGAATACTTCCTCTGTGATTTCAGACTAGAAGCAGTTTTTCTTTTAACGCACTACATGACAGTCTAAAATGTGATATCTGATATACACAGAGACTAGGGCCAAACCTCTCAAAGCTGCCAGAGATAATGTATAAACCTCTCACTGGAGTCTGCCTCATAAAATTAATCTCCGGGTTTACACAATGTGAATAACTGATGCGGTACGGCTCCAAAAGTGTTTTCATACTCAGCTAAATCTTTAGAAATAAACCAACGTTTCACTTAAAAAATGTGCTGTACAAACAGAAGTGTCACTCATGCAGAAAACAAGAGAAAAAAAAGATCTCACCCTGTGATACAAACGGTAGAGTTTCAGGTCCACAGAAAGGTTGTAGAGTCCAACATACAGTAATGCAAAACATTCAAGCACACAAACTTTTGTTGAGATAAGCACACAGCATAGAAAGGAACTAAAACAAAATCTCCCCCTTAGGCTGTGAACAAACACAAAACTCCCTCCCTTCCACCCCTTATTTAAACTCACACCCACTATCTCACTTCCTGTGCTTTCCCCGTCTAACTGTCGATTCCCTGACCCTTGACCTCCAGCAGAACCCCTAAACTCTCACCCGTGGGGTACATACCATAGGCACTCATCAATGACACTGCAATGGGATTAGGTGTAGTGGGTAATCCAGATGCTCCTTTTTCCAACTGGAGACCACGAAAGACAGCAAGTCTCCTCCTCTTTGTCTTTTATTATCCCCTCCTACTTTCAGCCGCTCCTCAGCCTTCCATCTGCTCTCCCTCTATGTTGATGGGAAACAGAGAGCGCCGGCATCCAGCGTAGACTCATTCATACACAACACAAGATAAACAAGGAAGGCCTGAACCGGCATGAGTAATCCTGACACATTATCTTTTGGAGGTACAATTTTTCTGCGTAACAGACTCACACTTTGTCAAGCTTCTTCTTGGTTTAGCACACCACCTCTCCCTCTCTCTTTCACTAGTAAAGTATCGATTTCCTGCATACCAAAAAAGGAAGAGACTCTTTTTTTCTTCTCATTCCTCTAGCCGTTGACTGCAAAGAGAAGTACTGAGCATGTTCTCTACAACCACAAGACCACACATATGCATAAACACACTCCAAACTTCTAAACACAGACATTTAGGAGAAAAGTATCACAAACATAACACACACACACACACACACACACACACACACACACACACACACACACAAAGTTAATAGTTAATAAAGGTTTAGCTCACAAAAAAGTGAAAATTAAGAAGGAAAATATTTTGAAAAATGTTGGTAACAAAACAGTCGCAATACCCGTTTACTTTCATTCTACAGACACAAAACAATGCAAGTGTGCAGACACCGATCTTATAAAGATCTTGTTTTGTGTTCTGCAGAAGAAAGTCATAAAGGTTTGAAATGACAAGAAGGTTAGAAAATGATGTCACATTATTCATTTTTGATGACTTATCACTTACAGAAAAAAGTGATCATGCATATCCACATCGTATGTCCATGAGAAAAAAGTTCAAACAGCAAAAACATCTTAACATCATCAAATAACTTACTAATGACCTTAAATTCTCTTAGAAAGTGGAAGTGAGAGAAGCTGAACATGTGTGACTTGCAAAGACCTTTAGTTATATGAAATGTCATTTAAAATAAAAAAATCATCCAAAAGAACAGTGCCTTTAATAAATATCAATGTTAAAAGCGTTACCTCAATGACTTTCTTCCATGGTCGTCACATTAAAGGCCAGGAATAAAAGGCCCAGGTGGTTTTGAAAAACAAGCCCTGGATCCACTGTACAGGAACTTTTCTAGAGGAACTTCTACACAGAGGAGGAATATTACTACATACAACTAACAAGATTAAATTCTTACATATTAAAAAAAGAAGAGGAAGTGTTTTACCACAAACAAACATGGTCATGCAGAAAAATCTGTGGGATGCAAAGAAGTAAAATCCACAGCATCTGCCAATCTAAGCATCTAAGATATCAGAACAGACACATTGTGATACAAGTCTGATAACTTGCAACATGACGATAGACCTAAAGAGACTTACAGTAGATGAATAAGCGAGCAAGAAAACTTGCTGCCATGATGCTAGAGTGTTTTGAGAGGTTGCCGAGGCATTGACATTTAGTTTCTAGGGTGTCCTGGGTGGATATTTACAATAAAATCTTCATCCTTAGTCCTTGAGATATATACAAGGAGGTAGGGAAGGCTTGGGCGCTTCTCTTAAAAAATCTAAATCGAAAGGAAAATTCTTAGAGAATCATTCTAAGGAACACATCCCATTTCCACTTTTCAAAATTGAATTTAGAACAAACTTAAAAAACAACTACAAATTGAAAGAAATGTTAATCTTTCAAAAAAACACACAAAATGAAATTTAACATAACACCAAAATTATTATTATGTCACAGTAATAATAATTAAATTAAAAAGTACATTTCATTCCAAAATTGCTGCAGATCTCCAATGTGGTCAAGTTCTTCAGCTAACATAGATGCAAAAGATGAAATTTTGTTTTCTTTGCATTAATAATGTAAAAAAGATTTTAGAAACTTTTTCTCCACTTATTTTGCGTGGTGCTCGGTTCAAGCTTGACGGAGCCTGCCTAAAAAAACATATCTAAATATAGAATGTAAAGGAGACTCAGTACATGCCTGCTTTTTTCTTGGTGGTCAAAGCTTAGATGATGTCTTATGAGACTTCTGCCTTATGATGTCTTTCAAAACAATGGTACATTATTTATGGATAAAACGAGTTGATTTAAGGAGACGGTAAGTCAAACTGAGGGATCCACACAAATCATCCAAAAACATCAAAACAGAGACACACACATAATCTCGAAAAAAATGCAAAAAAATTAATATGTTTCTAGATATATGTGTAATGTTTGTTGACAATGACATGTTTAATTTGCTATGTACCAATTAAACCTTTTTTGAAATATTACATTTTACTTTAAGAATAGTATTTTTTCATATATTTTTTACAAGGAAACTTTAACTATTTTAAGCTTTGGAAACACCTTTTCGTAGATTCAAGTGTATATCTACATAGTTTCAATTCATTTTGAGACTACTGTTTAATACTGTAATATTAACATTATTCATAATTAATAATTAATACAACAATCACCAAGGTTCATTCATGAATTATTTATAAACTGGTTCTGAGTTATATCCAGCTTTTAAATACATAAATAGTTTTTTACTTATAGACAAAACATAAATAAATCATTTGACCAATATCAGTTTACAATAAATACGTGCATGTGGAAATCTAGTATACAGAATATCTGCGTCTGATGGACTGTGCATATATTAATAAACCAACAATGTAACTTTTACATCCAAAAAGTGACCATACAAACTACTTGGCACAAGGTAAACAAAGATTCGTTCCTGCCTTCTTATTGGCTGGCACTATTGGTTGGTCTATTCTGCAGCTGTACATTGTGTCCATATTTCTGACAATTTGTAAACAGGTAAGAGTTTGAAAGTGAATTAAAATGACCATTTCCCAATAAATCTTTCAGGTTAGACAAATATGGTAAACATGACTCAGGAAATCAGAAATAAATCCGAAAAATATTAAAAAAGTGCATCAGTTGATATATTATGGACTAATGCAAACAAGCTACATTTCGCTCAAAGTTTGGATGCGTTTTTAGAAGCTAGTTGTGTTAAATTACATCTACAGCAAAAAATGTTTCACAGTTTCAGAGGGACGCATTCGGAAAAAAAACAATGAAATAAGCATTTTTCTTAAAATGCATTTGAACCTATAGTTAGTCTTTAGGTATTGGAGCATATTATTTAAACAGCATAAAGGATGGGAATAGGGGTTTTCGGCAGTTTTACATCATGCCATAAATGTATATTAGAATATTTTGTTATTTTCATATGGCATCTGATTACTTGTCGGAACCAGAAACATTTAAAACCATCTCGTTTGGCCCACTCAGAAGGCCAGAAAAAACAGTGTGGAATGAGCCACTAGACTTTTGCTTTGGCATCTTATGTATCATCATTCGAAATGCATCGTGCACGTGCACTTTTCCTTAATGTCACCAACATCATCATAAAGCTTTTGAATGTATTTTTGACAGAAAACCAGAATGTATCCAGTCCAACTGACTATCTCAAGCAATGATGCCAAGTCAGTTAAGCAGTTTGCCTTTTAGGGCTTTCAAAAAATATCCACATTCGCCAGTCTTACAGTTTCATATCACTGAAATCTCTTGTTTTACCCTTATGACGAATTGATCCGATCAGTTCACTGCTTTCTCATCTTCATCTCCCCTCCTCAACAGGTCGTGTCTCTGATTTAAGTCTGACAAACTCTTTGGCGACCTCATCAGCCGAGCGTTGAGAGAGGATTCGTAGCGCCGTGGTGCCGGTTTCATCCATGTTGATACGTGGGCCCAGGGGACACCAGCACACGCAGCTTTTCCGGTCCGCAACATCACGCAGCTGCAAAACCGCAGTCCCAACCACCCGGTCTGCCCGACCGAAACAGTAATCCTTCACAGTTATCTGAACCTCATAGCAGTCCAGGCTCACACTTTTGCCCAATACACTGAGTGTGTTCAGATGGGAGAAAAAATTGAGTTGTTTTAAGATTAATTATTTTTTAACTGAATAACTAAAGTAATCAAACAAAAATAATAATAATCTTAAATTCCTAATTCATCCCCAAAATGAAAATTCAGTCATTGTTTACTCACCCTCTTTACATTTTAAGCCTGTATGAGTTTCTTTTGCATAACACAAAATAAGATATTTTGAAGAAAGTTTGTTATTGGCAGCCATTTAATTTTTTTGATGTTTGTTTTCAAGAAGTGAATGGGTGCGGATGCCGTTCGGTTACTAACCTTTTTAAGATATCTTTTGTTGTGTTTCACGGAAAATTGTAATTCAGGTATGAATTGACAATGAGTCAATGATGATACAGGTTTCATTTTGGGGTGAACTAGCACTTTAATATCAACTTAGTTTTTACTTACAATTGGAAGGCCTCATTGTATTTTGCTGTCCAGCAGTTATTTTTAGATTTAGTCGTGAATTTTCGCTTCTTCTCTGCAAGCTGCGGACCGATCAAGTTGACCTCGACAAAAGGTCGAAACATACCTGATGTCTGCCATTTCATGTCATTTACAGCAATAACTGGAGACAAAGCGATGTCATTTAAATGATAATAATAATAATGTTAATTAACATTGTTAATTAAGGAATTGAGTGTATCATCAATCCTTACTTTAAACTTTTTATTTTGCTGTAGTGTTCTCACCTCTAACTGTGAGTTTCTGTTCAGTGTTTCCAGCAGGAGGCGACACATCAATCTGAATCACTGCCTCTCCTATAGGCCGCTCGACCCCAGAGCCTGTCGAAGGGCACAAACTCAATCTTTTCTTATGTCCCTAACATTCTCGATGTGCCCGTTTGCTTTTCACTTCTCTATATTTACTTACATTTTTATGACCCTTTTATGTAGTGTTTTATAAGTGGTAGGCAATTACAAATGAAATCACGTTCAATATATAAAGAAATTTACTGAGAAATAGATTATATTTATATAAAGCCCTATAAACAAATGTTTAATCTCACCTCTGTCTGGTCGGATGCTCTCTTTGGGTGTGATCCTGATTCCCATGCCATTTTGTACTGAGCAAGAAGAAACATGACATTTTCAAACCATACTGCTGGCTGTTTAATAATTTGTGCACCTGGGTGCATCCTATACGAAAATGTTTTGGAAAACCAGACAATGTGACATGTATGCATTTTTCTTACTCTGAGCATGTTGGGTTGTCAGGAAGGCCTTGATAAGAGCATCTGTAGTCTGCGTGTAGAGAGAAAGAGCGTACCGCAGGGATGACAGCTCAGGACTCTTCTCCAGATAGATTTTCTTTAAACCATTCCCACCAGCATGAAAAAAGAGCTAGCCAGAAGCAAATACAGTATGAATGAGAGAGAGAGACTTTTGTGAAACCAAAATTTGATGTTTGTTTCCTTCAGCAAGAAGTGCAAAATTTTATTGACACTACCATGTGTATGTATATGCATAAATACATACATAGATATAAAGACATGGGTGCATATGTATATATTAAGATCATATATATATTAAGATCAAGATATATATATATCACAAAATACTCTTTCCCACACACGCTTCTATATGACGCATCAAACCAATGAGGTAACAGGTTGACTTGGCACAACATTGGTGTATAAGAACAGACATTGAACGTCTTTTAACTCAGCGGGAAGATCATCTCCGCCAACACACCTTGATCGCATCCAGCGCTGCCTCCATGATGATACATTGCCTTGGTGACAAGCTCTTTGGCTCCGCCCCCGCCTGTGACAAATACAGTAAAGGCATTAGACACACCCACTGCCTTTCAGATGGTGGCTTCTAATTAACCAGCATGTGTCCTGTATGATGTCAAATGTGGGTTTCTCTTGAATGTATACCTTTAGTTTAGAGAGTTCTTTAGCAGCTGTAAGAAGTTGAGCTCCCTGTAGAGAAAAAATAAGACACAAAATAATATTTTGCAGTTTTATATACAAAAAAAATACAAAAACATATACAAATAAAGTCCCTGAAATAGTGCACCAAGAGATACAAATTCTGTTATAATTTACTCACCTATTATTTGCACAAAATCTGTTCCGAAGAACAGAAAGAGATGTTTGGCAGAATGTTTTTAATCAGAGTTCTTGGACACAACTGACCAGGAAAAATTACTTACTACAATATTTTTTTCCAATAAACAAAGAATGCGATATTTTGAAGAATGTAAAAAAGCTTTGCAGCGCTTTTGACTGTCATCGTTAATTTTCTTACTATGGTTTTCAATGGTGTACAAAAGCAAAATATGAAACTATATGTACAACTATCACTTTAAAGGAATAATTCAGGGACTAATTTCATTGTCACATCATACATTTTTTGTTGTTAAGTTTTATTTTGTGAACTACTGATTTTCCCAATTTCATACAGAAAATAAAATGTTTCTATTTTTTTATTTATTTCCCAAAAAAACTTTGTTAAAAACTATGTTTTCAGATCTAAAATACTGCACAATTATGAAGTAATGTTCACTTTAAAGCAATACTTACAGATGTATATTTTTACAACATGAATACCTGTATTTAGGAAAGCTCAAAATTATTTTCCTATGTGGTTACATGATTTCATTCACAGTTTTCATGTGACTTGTCATGCTGACAGTCTTTACATTGCTTTTTATTACCTAATGTCATTTCTGAGGTTTGATTTTTTCAAAAACCATCAGTCACTGAACTGATATAGTCAGACTACAAGTAGAAATGGTTTAATGAGAACTAGTTTCCAGTTCAAGCAGGTGTATGTATAAATGAATGACACTCACGATACTGTCACTGCTCTGAGGCAACACGATAGTTTTCTCCATGCAGATTAAAACATTTCTCCACAAGTCCTTCAGTACACGCTTCAACACCGTCTTCTCACATATGTCTGCAAAGATGCTGAGGCTGCAAATGTCCAAATAAACAGATCTGATGTCAGCACATAGTGTATAAAACATTTGAATCCTAAATACTTCCTATAAAACTCTATACTTGAATTAAAATGATTTTATATTGCTCTTGCCCTAAGTGTGTATCTAGTGTATCCTGTAAGAGTAAAGGCGAAATCCTGTAATGTGCAGTTAATCAGAAACTGGATTATAAATGTGGATTATGTGTAATTGAAGTGAGTTGAACTGACTTTGCATCAAGGAACTCCATAAGCGGCCTCAGAGCGTTGTCTGCGTCGGCTTCTGCTGTGTTCCGACTGTTCTGATTCAGAGGACCTTTAATCTGGTACAGGATCTCTGCCATCTGTCGCATACACACGTTTATACGAGGCTGGAAACTGTGCAAACAGACATGCAATCAGAACATAACATGTATATAGTAAAAACTATAAAAAAGGAAAGATTATTTAAAAACATATAATATAATATATAAGCTATATAAAATATTCCATATGATATGTAGAGTGCAGCACCAAAAGGCCTATTTCAGTGGTTTTAATGAACAATCACAATCAAATATTGCAGAAAATTGTAAACTTGATGCATAAATAATATTTAACATTTGTATTTGTGTCTTAAAGACACAAATGTGTTATACATATGGTTAACATATTATAACCGTTGTTGCTTTATAGGGTCAATTGTTTTAAAAATGCAAAATTTGACATTTCACTAGAACTGTAATAAAGATATTTATCATCAGAATAAGTGTACCTCTTGGCAAACATGGCGCTCATGTGATCCAGAGCAGAATTAAGCTTTCCTTGTAGATCATTGAGGATATCAGCAGCCTCAGAATCAAGCTGGAGAGAGAAGCACAGACACACAAACATGTTATAAAATATACAAAAGAGGTGATGGAAAAAGATCTTGTTAAGGGTCCACAGAAACATTGAACAATAGGGAAAACAATCTAAAATAGTTTGAACCATTAATTCAACACTTGCGGTCTACAAAAATGGTTTAGTTAAAGTAGAAGATTTAAAGTTATGGTTTCATTGCTACAACAAACAAAAAGATTTGTTTATTCAATCCTCTGCTTAAGAGAATAAAGAAATGAAAACTATAATGCATTACAAACTATCCACAAAAGCCTATAAGTCCTAAATGCTCCTGTTCAGTAGATTTTCATCACTAACAAGACATTTTTAGTGATGCTAAAAATATTTGGTCACAATTAAAATGAGTTTCCCTTCAGCGTACACAATGTCGGTGTAGTTCAAGTTAAATATGGATCAATTTAACTAGATTTCACCACCTGATATGTCCAAATACATTTAAGGGCCAATTTCAGGATACATAAATCTCAAAACATTATCACAGCGAAAGTGTTGGTGGAGAAAAACAGCCCGATTTCGAGCAGATATACACGTTCACACCACACACACATCACACCTTCTTTGTGTTGACTGTTGCGTCGTTCTATTAAGAGACCCGAAAAAGGAAAACAGAGGAAAAAGCAAAGACAGAAAATTCATTCAGCTGTGCCAAACCTCATTACAGATTCTTTCAAATGTCAGACTTGAGAAACGATGGAGATTATATTCAAAAAGCAAAACATGTTGTAAGTGACGCACCTCTTGTTCTCCATTTCTGAGCTGAAGAAAACAGTGAAACAAAAAGTAAAACATTCTTTAATCTACAGTCCTTTGGCCAGATCTACTGATTAAAATATATGATAAAGTCTAGACAGAGTTCTGCAGGTGTATTCTGTATAACCTGTGATTGGTCCCTTTATATAATTGAGATTGCTTTGAGTGGTTTTGGCCAAAACAAACAGCAAATGAGGGCCAAAAATATTTTTTATTGAGTTCCTCAAAATGATTGTCAATTATTTGCAGACCACCATAATTCACTTTCCCCGAGCAAATCATTATTTATGTCCTGAATTCTGTGTTATTCTTTTGCATCAAATCAGGTCACTAATGGGAAGGCTGAATTAACCATAAACAAAGTACACACATTCGCAAACACGCCACACACACAAACACACGTGCGCACACACACACACCTTTGTGTTTGTAACTTTCACACTAATAGGACCCTGCTTTATCATATTCTACAAAGTCTCTATATCTCTTTCAGACAAACACACACACACACACACACGCGCACACGCGCACACGCACACACACACACACACACACACACACACACACACACACACACACACACACACACACACACACACACACACATCTTAACCTATCAGCTTATTACCTCAGCTCCATCAGACACCTCTGTGTTTGCATTCTCCTTCTTGACACATAAACAAAATGACACACAATATCACTGTAAGACCTGTTGATCCAGACACTATAAAGCAATGAATGGAGACACAGACAGGGTATGCACAAACCTCTTTCTCTTTATCTTTCTTCTCCTCCTGATGCATCAACATCAAAATAAAGAAGTGAACACCGACATGAAACGTTTACAGCATGATGTGATAGAAATGTACATAGAACCACCACAACACAAGCACATGTATTTTTTCATGTTAACACACAATAAGCTGGCATGAAGATCCAATCTTTAGAATCCTGTAGGGTTTATGTTCAGAAAAAGCTGCAGCAACACACGTACCTTTTCCTTCTTGGCAACAGACTGTAGACAGACAGATGACAGGTGATGTGAAAGACCAATAAAGAAAGAGTCAGAGATGCCGATTCATATGTTGTCGAATAAAAACATATGACCTTCAGGATATTTCAACACACATAAAGAACTACAGGGAATGAAAGATTGAGGTGGCATGAACAATCTTGTGGGAAATAAATATGAAGGGAATTGCCTTCCTAAATCACTTAAACTTTCCCAACACACCTGATACACACATAACAGTGACTACTGCACTAATACACCCATACATCAAACTAAATCATTTACTGCTTGTGCACAGAGGAGACAAACAACAGAGAATAACAGATAAATAAACCAAAGGTGAAGTGCAGATGTGAAAGAAAACAGCTTTATCAGAGAACTGATAAAGAAAACTTATGAACTTATTCCAAGAGAATTCAAGTTGATGTGTTCATTTCTCCCACTTTTAGTTTATTTCTGTCTCAGAAACACGCACGCACGCACGCACGCACACACACACACACACACACACAGGTCGGAAGATTCACCGCTATAGACAATTACCATGAACATGGACAAAACAGCAACACTCACACAAAATCTAAAGGACAGAGGGAGATCTGACATGATCTGACAGTGTCATCTTAAAAGTGCCAAACTGATTTCATTTACAGAAAACACATACAACACACCATTCAAACATTAGGGAAGGACACAATTTAGTAAATTCTGCGTGAGAGAGTGAGAGTGAGAGAGAGAGAGAGAGAGAGAGAGAGTGAGAGAGACAGAGAGAGAGAAACACACCATGACAGCTTTGAACAGCTGTGTGGGATGTAAATCAAGTTAAAATCTCAGAAACATTTCTCTTTATCGAGAAATCAAAGCAGCCAAAAGAAGAGGAATGTTTCAATCATCTGTTAAACGCGCTGTTCTTTCCTTTCCTTTTTGGCCACATCAAAAGAAATAGAAAAGAAGCACAAATAATGTGCAGAAGAGAGGAAATTCAACATTCCTCAAACCTTCGCTGTAACAGACCCTCAGATAATAATCACAAAGGCCTCTAGGACACAACAGCATATGACACGTGAAGGTGTACAGGACACAAACATTGAGGAATACATGATAAATAGTTCACCCAAAAGGGAAAATCATGTCATCATTTACTCACTCTCTTGTTAATTTATAAGTAAAAGAAGATATTTTGAAGAATATTGGGGACTGGCACTTATTCACAAGCACTGGGTTTGTTTACATACATTAGAAGTAAACGGTTGAAGGTACTGTTCGGGCATTAACTTTCTTCAATATATCTTCTGTTGTGTTGTGCTGAATAAATGAAGCCATGCAGGTTTGAAACTACATTTTTTGGGTGAACTCTGGGTTTGTCTCTGTCCTTCCAAAACCAACCTTATTCTCCTTCTCTTTGTTGTCAATCTACAAGTGAAAAATATTTTGCCATTACATACTGTATGTTTACAATAAATACAAAGCAATGACACCATTATCAAATAATTCACCACCAGTATGTGCTTGAAACTTCAACAGCATAGCAGGTGGTGACATTTCACACATTTAACATTAAGCTGTCGTACTACAAATTCCCTTGTCACCTGAATATATTTTATGTGTAAACCAATGGCCAAAAGTAAATAAACCATAAATTCACAAATTTCTCTACACAGTTGTCTGTAATATATATATAAATATTTTTAAAAGCGATAGTTCACCTGAAAATAAAATGTACTTATTCATTATTTGCTTACTCTTTTGTCATTTTAAACCTGTATGACTTTGTTTGAAAATGAGATACTAAGAAAAATGTTGGTCCTCTTTCCTTGCACTGCATAAACACACCACCAACAAAACTAGATGAGTCGAATGCCTCTCTCTACTGACATTCTTTAAAATATCTCAGAAAATAAGAAAGTCATACAGGTTTGTCTATCCAACTATCTCTTCGAAACAGAAAATCCACAGTTATGTCAACAAATCTTTGATATATGACCCCTAGAATGACTCAAGCTCCTTCATATTGCTGTAGAATAGCCTGTACAGTTTATATAAGTTGGTCTTGTATCGATTTAGCTTGTGTTATATAGTGACACTGATTCTAACCCTGGCTTATTAATCCAGCCGTCATCATTATCATCACAGCTGGAGTTCAAGACATCAAAACAGGAACTCCACCTGCTCATTTCACATGCACAAACAGATCGCTGATGTCATCAGCAATAAAAACCTTCAATTGCAGAATTAATATTTCTTATTTTATTTACCATAAATGTCTTACATTTACAGCTTAACTCGATTGATAGGGTTATTATTTCTTTAGTAGGTTTTATAACTTTAACAGAAAACAGAATCTGACTGTGAAAGAAAAGTATCTATAGCTGTATCTACAGCTTCAGCTCTTTAGCATATTTTATGATTTGTTCGTATTTAATATGTCAGTCAAGCTTTTGCATGCAGAAAGAGTGTAGACGCAATTTAAGAGTCTAAGAAGTTATGTTGCTTTTAGTTTTCAATCAAGCAACTAAAGAACGATACATAGAGTTGTTTGTTTTATATTTTAAGACACTATGAATTTAAAGGGATTTATCCGGAAGTACGCAAACCATTTTTTTTATTGACCACAAAAGTAGATATTTTACAGAATGTCAGGAACTGAGATTTCTGAGGCACTATTGACTACCACAGCAGAAAAAATTAACAATGTAGTCAAAGATTTTCCAGGATTGAACTTCAAAATATCACCTCTTGTTTTCAACAGAGAAAATACAATATTTTTTGGCAATGTCAGTTTGACGTCATTTGACATCAACACACTTACGGATGGGTAAATTAACCTGCAACTTACCCTCAGAATATTCAAAAAATTGTGTACTGTGGTAATCAAAGGTGCTTACATTCTTCCAAATATCTTTCCGTGTGTTCACTCGACCAAAGAAATAAAGGTTTGCATTCCATTTTTGGGTGGAGTATCCCTTAAAAAAGGCTTTTTGTCTGTTAGCTTTATGGTCATCTATATGCTTAAATGACACTTTTCCTTAAAACAGATTACAAAAAAGCTCATTAAAATTATTCTAAGTTGAACAGTCGGTTATAGTTTCAGTGGTTATGTCAATTTGATGTCATTTGACATCAAAACACATACAAATAGGTAAAGTAACTACAAAATCATGTCTCGAATAGACTATGAAAGCATGTTAGGGATGGTTTTAAATGCCCTTTTAGAAATTGTCGAACATAAACCAAGAATATTACTGACACATCCTTGACTTTCATCCAAACAAATGAGCATTAACGTCATTTAGTGACGTACCTCTGATCCTCCAGAATCTGAACATCCAGACTGATAAAAGAAGTGAATAGAACAAATAGAAAAACATGAAATAGACAAACCCCACACTTTAAAAGCATTACAGATGTAAATGACTATGAATGTCTCTCTGACATCAAGAGGCGGAGCGCAAGCACTGCACTATCACTTCTATTACAGCAGTGTCACACAGCTTATTTACATAAAGATAAACTCCAGAGTCACTTCAATTGCTATGTTGGTTAAAGAGCTTTGCAGAATAACAGATCAGCCCATTTCTCACCTTGACATCCGATTCATCTGACTGGTATTGAAAAATACAAGACATGATACACAATGGTAACCAAAGTAAATAAATATTGAATAAACATCTGAAATGGCTGAATTTTGTCACTGATTATTTGCATTTACACATATTTATCTTAACTGTACTGTACACACCTCACTGCCTTCATCATCTGTGACAGGCTGAGTAGAGAAGACCAGAAGAAACAAAACTTGGTTTACTAGTCCAGCGGTAAAGTCCCCATACCAAGAACATTTTTTTACAAATCTTCTCTCATAAACATTACTCTATTCTAACATTTACTTTACTTTTAAAAGAAGCCTCATTAGACGAAAGCTGAACACTAGTTTATAACATCAAAGTATTGTGAATTGTAATTTCTAAGCATCATAAACATGTTTTGGACCATCTACACACACACACACCTCCTCTTCATCGTCCTCTGGTTCTTCCTCATTCTCCAACTGGGAGTGAAGCAAAATATTCAAGGTAAAGTGAATATTCAAAAATCAAATGTGATTTTAGGAACATTGCACAAAAGCACTATAGAGGAATGAAGCATATGGGCTGCACTAAGGGAACACTACTAACAAAGGCACTTTTTTTCTAATCAAAGGGTGTAAATACAACACGCACACACATGGGGTCTAAATAATGCATCTCTTCACCTACCCGCTCTTCCTCAGCGGTGTACTACACAAAAAAACAGATATCGAGTTAATGCTGCTGGCGCCCACACTCTAGGCCACATTTATAAACAGACACAAGAGACAGACTATTCTCAAAAATGACATCCTGGTGTCTTCAAGCAGATGATTCACCAAAAACTCCATAACTATGGATGAGTTTATGCCAGAGAATAAGCATCCAATGCAGCGTCTTCAACTAAATATATCAAGTGTACAGAAATGACAGCTCTGCGGGCCCATCTCCAATCCAAAACGAAACCATCCGCTCCCGAGAATTACCGATAAGGCATGCCAACAAGACACCTCATAAGCTACCTTACTTCACCTTTGTGCTGTCTACATACTATCCTCCTATTCTAAAGTGACTGATTAAAAAAGACTCTGAGGTATTATGAGTTAACAAATGATGAAACAATTGGTACAGAAAAGGACTTTATATATTTATAAGGACACGTGTAATCTCTAAAAGCTTTGCCTTTTATGTTTGTTTTTTGCCCATTTCGTACCGTTTTAAATGAATTAAGCCAGCACATTTGACCATGGTTTAATCCATGATGTGTATTATTTGTAAAAATCAAAACTGAAAATGTAAAATCATAGCACAGTTTCACCATTTATATTTATGCATTTGGAAGACGCTTTAATCTAAAGCGACTTACAATGCATTATAATTTTTGATTTTGAGTGTGAGCTAACACGGGATCGAACCCAAAAATAAATCCCAAAATAATTTATCCACATCCTTGTTTCTTTTTGACTTTCCTTTCCAAACAGAAGAATCCTGTTGAATTCTATTGTATGGACAAAGTCGCTGAGACATTCTATAAATATCTTCTTTTGTATGCTTCACAACACAAAAGTCATTCAGGTTTTGACAGAAGGACTGACAGAATTTGTTTTTGTGATGAACTATGCCTGTTGAAACACATAAATGTCAATGATGACACATCATTTCCATACTAAGATTATCCTTTAGCATAGAAGGTGAGGCAAGCAGCTCTTAAAGTGCTGCAGTCTTTTATTGTGCCTTTCATCACTCCACAGATACAAGTCTCCTGTCAATAGAGAGCACCAGCTGATATTACATCATGTTCAACTCACCTGCTTGGCCCCCATAGACTCGAACATCTTCTCCAACAAAACACGCATCTGCTGAATGTTATTCATTAACATACAGGGCTGCAAAAGATAAAGAAAAGACAAATGAAACTTATCCAACACCAAGGCAAATCCTAAGGCTATAACAGTTGTTTATATTGTAAACTTACAGTTTTTTCTTTCTCACAGTAGGATGAGAAGCTCTTGGTTAGAATAGCGCAATACTGCAGGAGAACTTTGGTGATGGTCTGAGAGGAAAAAGAAAAAATATATAACAACTAAATTACATGTAGGGTAAGTTAACTACATGCTCTACCCGGCTGGTAATGGGAAATTGCAGATAAATTGACTTGATGTTGTTGAGAATTGATGAATGTTTCTCAGGGAAATGCATTAGGCACCTGTTGTGTTCCCAGAACATTACAGAACAAACACACAAAGATAATGACTATGATACACCAACCCATTATACAACTTTAAGATAAAATAAAAAAAACAAAAATCTGTGTTGGCATCGCCAAAGATGCCACTGCGTCACATGCCTAAGTTAAAATGACTCGCAGGTTAAAAAACAGATGGCGACTCTCCAACAAAAGAGAAACTCTTTGCAAGCAGCTTGTTATTCAGCTATTTTCATTCCAAAATCAGTTTGTTTATTTTTTTATGCCTTCCAATTTTCTTAAGGTGATGAATGCATACAACATAGTTTGTCAATCTGCACCTTGGCAAAGCGCCGGTTGTATTGGGCGACAACAGCAGGATCGGGGCAGTCTAGTTTCTTGATAATCTCAAAGCTCTGGTTGAGCTGAGTGAAGATGTCCACGACTGAACTGGAGAACAGAGCGTGCTCGGATGTCTGCTGGAACTGTAAAAAACACAAAAAAGAAAGATTTGAGATCCATGAAAAAAAGTGATTCCTCTGAACAAGATCCCAGTTAGGTTGTCAATGTAGCCTGTGAGGTTGCTAGGATCAGTGCCATTGACAGCCGACAGACAGGACTTTCTGATTGTTTTATACTTTCTCAATTAAGGGTGTACAGATTTCTAATCAGAGGAAGAAATTCTGTTTGCAGAGTTGGGTTGAAATCCTTAGCGCTGGAGGAAAACTAATCTCCGAGTTTGTCAAAGCTTGTTAGCTTCAAATCTAAAAAAGATTTTTGTTTGAGGCAATCACTCTTGTGCAAGCTAGAAATTGTCAGCTTTGTCTGGTTTGTGAATTCTATGCTTCTATTAGGGTTTGAGTTTTCAACAATCGTTCTGATACTATATTGAGTACATATTTATACCATGATTTTTGGGATTTTAAAGTACCAGAATTATTCTACTTAAATATGTTATTACATTAAGTTTATAATAAAATATAACCCATTTGATTCAGATAAACAACAAATACATACCAGAATTGAAAATAAAATTTAAATAAAATATTTTTAATCTTTTGTTTAAAATATATTTTAATTTGTAAATTGTTTATAAACTAAACATGTTTTTAAAATGCTTAATAAAATGCTTAAAAGTTTTACAAAATGTAAAATATGTAGGACGGACTACATTTTATTCATCGAGAACTAATGCAAAAAAGTGTCTTCGATACCTCTGCCCTCACTGTTTTACTCCTGATATGAAGTGAAGCCGTATTGAAGGGGGAGGAGGTTGATGTTTAAAGATTATTAGGGCATATGTTTTGAACAAATTAATGAAGTGCAAAGATTATTTAAAATAACTACAACATTCCATAAAAAAAGAAAGTCTTTACAGTGACTTTAAAGTAACTAAAACATTTACAAAGATGTAAAACAATTCTTTCATAATGGCTTGCACCGGCTCAGCAATTTTTGTAATTTTGTAATTTGCAGTTTTTTGGAACTCCCCAGACCAAGAGCCGAAGTCAAATAAGAGAAACACAGAAAGGTTTTAGTTACTGTATCATACCCCCTCTCTTTTATCTCTCTCAAGAGCTCCATGCATAAACTCCATTGACACTTCTTCATTCTCAGCCAGCCACTGCAGAACAAATGGCAGAAACCACCTACGCAGAAGAGATCCAGGGGTGGACAGAGAAACAGAAGAAAAAGGCAAGAAAGAAGTGAGGAAACAAGTGGTCATGACGGTTTGAGCAAAAGAGGAAAGAATCAGCTAGACATGTTGCCATATATCAGTTTAGGTGATGATGGTGAGCGAGACAGCTGACTATTAGAAGAAATAGAAAACACATTCGCAAAGTTACTTTTAAAAGAGTTTTATAATTGGCATGACTCACGATGGGTACTCTGGGATGGCATCAGTGAAGGCGGGCAGGTCACTGACGTACTCGTTGTACAGCCATTTCACTTTGAAATGCAGATTCATGTAGTCGGCGCTTTTGCACAACCTGAGCTTCTCGTGTTCTGAGAAAACAACAAGCGCGATTTCACATGTTTGACTTTTTGCCTCTCATCCAGTAAAAATACTTTTAAGCTTCATATAAACCACTGTAAGAACAAAGTGACTTTTTCAAGAAGGTCTGCAGCTGTACCCAATAAAGAAAGCTATGGCTAAGAAATTGATAATGACGTTTTACACACACATGCACAAACCGCTTTGACTGTCACTAAACTGTCTGTCTTACCAGTGTAAAAATCAAGTCTGCGAATATGGAATGTGGCAGGTGCTATGGACACAAAAAATGAGGCAGGAGAGAAAGAAGACATGACAGATGAAAAGCACTTGAGAAAAAAAAATGAAAGCAGGTGTGCAATGAATGGGGCAGTTTTGAAAGAAAATGATTTTGGCATGAAAAGGAAGACCACAATATTGTCAAAAAGGGATAACACTTCAGTTAGCTCCTATTTTGCAGAAATAAAGAAAAATCAAGGAGATCTATTATGTTAAACTATACTGAGGCTTTTAAGGGATAGTTAACTTCAGCCTGTGAAAACCCAAAATCCAAATTCTGAGAAAAAGAGAAATTACAGTTTGATTTTATCTTATAATTTTACTATGATTTCATTCTTTTTCATGGTCTTACTTAGTCATTATAAAAGATATACATTTTTATACTCACAGAATATTCTTTACATAGTGTAGAAGGATTTTATGTAAAAAAGTAAATACCTAAGAAATGACTTTAGCTAGGTTTTCACAGTCTGGGTTACAATTAGATATCTCATTTATTTCTCATGTAAGTCAAAGTCAGGAGGACTTTGTTTCTATACAAACAGGGTAAGACATTCTTCAAAATATGTTCTTTTGTTTTAGCAGGAGAAAGTCATACAGGTTTGTAATTACATTTGGGTAAATTAGAAGTCTATGAACCTACTAAACTATGTTTCATTTACTATGATGACCTTTACCATTCTTCCAATGTTTGTGGGAAATGTGGTCAAGGACTGAAGAACAAAAGAAGCGAGTGTGATAAAGATGATGTGTTGTCATAAACAAAAATAAAATCTGAATCATATATATTAGTTGCAGTGAAGTGAAACCATTCAACATAGATCTCTCCTTACCTTCCAATGCATACTTTATATCTTGAGAAAAGAGTGTCCACATGACCTCAGCACTGATCTTCCCCACGTTCAGCTCCTGAGGAAACCTGTGTGAGATATACAAAAGGTTGTTCTTCCCATCTCAATGCCTCTGTATGTGAAATTTTGTGTTTCTGGACATGCACTAACTGATTTATTATAGAGCTGTAAGAGTTCTTGTCCTCCTCAATGATGGACACTATTAAAGTGATGAGTTTAGGCCAGAAGTCGAGGTTCTGAACACTAGGTCCTGGTTCTTCTGTAGTAACATTGTCTTCCTCTATCTCTTCGGCTTTCTTTTGTTCATCTTCATCATCCCCTTCTTCTTTCTTTTCTTTTGTTTTTTGCTAAAGAAAGATAGCAGAGAACATTTCCTTAATGTAGTTTAGCTTAGTAAGATAAGGTTAAAGGGTCAGTTTTCACAAAATGAATTTATTTTTTATTATCAGTAAATGTTTTGAGTTTATTCTGAGTTTTGATTTTTGTTTTAGAAAAAACTGAAGCTAAAGTTTGCATTTTTTAAGTGACATAGAATAACTCTGTATAAAAGTCTATGAAAGAAACTCCAATGATTCACATGAGCATTACATGTGGATTGTAAGGCAACAGATAAAATCTATTCACTATTAATAATTCACCCACCAACAGAAATCCAACCAATAAAAATACATATTCTGAAAAAAATCTAACTTAAATACCCTGCCATACAAATGCATGTGTGCAAGTACACTTATATATGTCATAAATGTTACTCACGGGTTCCACAGCGGGCTGAAACTGTCTGTTGTACAGTTCTTGGCAGTTGTTAAAGATGTACTCGTAGGTGGAATTGAGGCACGCTTTCACACAATCCCTAACAACGTGCGCTGCACGTGGAGGAGACTGCAGTTCTAACACCTGAGCACATGGGACGCCAACGAGGACAGGAGCATGTCAATGTATATTTACCATAGCAGCCTTCTGCAGAGGCATTGATGTTTTTCTTGATCTCTGAGTCAAAGACTACACAACTGATGTATCTCCAGTCGACAAGCGATGAGCTGTCAAATCAATAGTGACTAATCTCCATTACGAAACCTCAAACAAAAGCCTCTCTCTCAAAACAAAAAGAAATCAATATTTATTTCAAACCTTCCATCACATGTTCTTAAGCTTTCAGAAAGAAATGCCACCATCCACTCGCCACTGTATGAATCACTCATAATAAACAACACTTAATATCTGTATGACCGGCATAATATATCTCTAAAAAAATATCTAAAACAGATGCAATGGATAAAGCAACTCATGGAAGGATGGGACTTAAAGATATCTTACCTTCAGTCTGAAAAATGTGATGCTAGTCAATAAATCAACTGTGGATTTGAGATCTGCCAGGCGAGGTTTACTGCTAGCCGGGAAATTATTCTGGATATCAGAGAGACAAGCAGAACATCACAAGAGGTTTTAGTGAAAGGTACACCATGACCCAAGTAAAAATGCTAGTTGACTTCAAATAAAAGTCCTTATGAGAGTCATTTAGTACCTAGCAACTGGAACTTTTACAGTCATGGCAACATTAAAGCAGAAACTCTTGATATTTGGAACCTGTATGACTTACTTTCTTTCGAAGAACACAAAAGAAGATATTTTGAAAAATACTGGTAACCGAACAGGGACGGCACCTTTTCACTTGTTTTGTATGGACACGAAACAAATAAAAATCAGAGCAACTCTGATGCCCCTTCTGTTCGGTTATCAACTTTTTTCAGAATATCTCGGTGTTCTGTAGAAGTCAACAAAGACAGAATTTATATTTAGGGTGAACTATTTATAAGATTGGCTATCAATGTCAGAGGGAAAACAAATGTTTAAAATGAATCACTCTTCAAATGACACCAACATTTTGCTCTCTTAAATATCTGAAACTTGAATTGAAACTGATTTCTTAATGTGCATCTGTTTTTTATTCAGTCAATAAAAAGACTAAGCAAAAAAAACAATTTGGTAAAATAATTTATCTCTATAGACTTCACATTCAATTCACATGTCTGTATCGGAATTTAAGAATTTTTTGCATTAAGTTTAAGTTGACAATTTACCTTGACTTCAAATGCTTTCCCACATTTGTAACACACGCCTGGATTGTTTATAGCCTTTGTTAATCAAATTTCATTTGTACATTTAAAGCACAACAAATACTTACTCTGTAGGTTGACAAGTCAATGCGGAGAGAGTTGTGGATCTGATCGAGCAGTCTAACAAACCGTTCTTTCTGTTGTAGAGCATAAAAAAGAATAACAAGTCGTTAAAGTTATAGACAAACATTAATATAAATGTTCAGCTTTTAACAAAAGCATGCAATCTTTTAAAAGTACACACACTAAAGGCTAAGGCAACAATACCTCACCACAATATTCAAATCTAACTTGTGTTAGATTCTTCTGAATGAGTTCTGTATCCTGAGCCAAGGTCGCAGAAGAGTAAGTATTATTACAGCAAACATACATTATCACTATAAACCCATGTCAGAGAACAGTGTGTGTAAAATCCCTCTTATTGGTATAACAAGTGAAATGCATGAATTGGAATCAAAGGGTCAGGGACAATGTTACTTATTTACAATCTCATATTTTCCAGGTCAAAAAATGATTGAGGGTCTACACAAATCTAGGCTTGTACTTAGCAGTGATAGGAACAGACGCTGCCCTATCAGCTTTAATGCCATTTTTATTGCCACAATATCACCAACATCTGTTATAATATATTTTGTTAAAAATATTTTGTCGAAACCTTTAATTGCCACTCTTTCCACCATTCAAATATTTAGTTTAATGTAGTCGGACATTAAGTAATTTATCAGTCAAATTTAAAAAAGTCACGGTGTGAAATAGTTCCCCGGCATTGATAGGGAGTCAAAGTTGTGGTAGTAAAATGTTTTAACATTACCCCAAAGTTGGAGGCTGTGAAGCGGTCACAGGCCGAGCCGCTGGTGACGGAGGTAGGGTGGGCGTAGAATGCGTTTATGTTGGCCAGGAGCGTGCTCATCACAGCTGGCACCCCGGACAGCATGTACTTAGAGGATAGACATGCAAAATGTCTGTAGATATACAGAGTCATTTAGAAAATAAAAAAGGGAATAAGAATATGTTAAGCATTTTGTACATTTTGTAACATTAAAATATTTGGCTTTAGTACATCAATGCAAAAAGGGAAACTAAAATTCTGTCATGAATTTCTCTTTAGTTGTTACAAACCTTAATAAACACATTTTTTCTGATGAACAAATATCTGGATTTGTTTATATTTGGCAGTAAAAATAGAACATTCTTCAAAATATTTAGTTTTGTGTTCAACCCAACCAAGACATTTATACTGATTAGAAACACCTAAGAGATGAGTAAATGCTGACAGAACTTTAATATTTGAGTAAGCTATCCCTGTAGTGATTGTTTTATAATATGATATCTGTTTTAAAACTGTTGAGCAATCCGATGTATAAGGTTTTTATAATGCTTTAAGAAAACCTCTCGGAATCTTATAATTTTATTTTCATATTTATTACAGGTAAATGTCAGCTATATTGACTCTCAGTTCCATCTATGTTTCATATTTATCACTATACATATATCTTCAATTCAAAATTGAATGTCTTTACAAGTTGTCATTTGCAAAATATAAAACTTTAAATAAAAAATGAAGGTTAAATGACAAAATGAATAAAGAGTGAAACTGCTTAGTATGTATTCAGGGTGTGTTCAAAACCCCCTTTAACAGCATGTATCTATAGCTTTCAGATTCAAGAGAAAAGTCTCAAACACACACAAACAAAGCTCCAAAACTTACGTCATGGCCTGATAAATGGATTCTATTCCATAGCGCATTGCAAACTCGTCGGCAATATCTTGAGCGATCTCATCGAAGTACACCTTCCAGGCATCATCTCCACATGCCACAGGCAGCTTTACTGAACCCTGACCCTCAATGTCGGTCAAATAGTGAAAGATATTCTGAAATATGGTACAAAGATAATGAGTGAATTCTTTCACTTAATTCGTCATTTAAAGAAGTCGTGTTTATGGGGTTTACCTCATGCAAGCAGGTGTACTGAACGTGATACGGGGCTACTTTCTCTTCGCCTTTAATTTCCACATTTATCTGCAATCGAATGGCTCCTGATACAGCGGACTTGTCTGTGCGCTTTTCTGTGAGACAATATCAAATTATGAAGAGGTCTCCCATCGCAATACAGACTTTAGATCTGAGCCTAAAAAGTGACTTTGGCTTTGAAGTCTTGGAGCCATTGGCTGAGAAAAATCACAGACCGAATATATTAGCTTTTATGAAAATCCAATCTGAAGAATTGCTTTCTCTCTTTTGTAATATTAATACGAAATCTATTCAGAGGGATGCAGTTAAACCAATTGACTGGCTGTAAAATATCCAGCACCAAAGTTGGACGTATATTTAATTCATGACAAAGTTCTATTTCACCATTACCCAAAGTAAGATTTTGATAATATCCCAGCTTACATAAGTAAAACTGTGCACATTACTCCATAATATCTTTCCGTCCAGACTTATTACAACATTAAAAATTTAAAAAGACACACAACCAAAACCATTTCAAAAACCATATCATTTCTATCAAATTACAGCTCATACTTTACTAACAACACACACTGTTGGTTTAAGACCTGCAAAGCCATGCACACCGGCAGATATTGAGGTACATACCAAGGTTGTACCAGACATCCATTTCTCCGCTGAGGGTTCGGATCTCAATAATGCTCTGACCCAAGAAGTCATCAGATTCCCTCTTTAGACGTTGCTTCACCCGAGACTTTATATCATCATCTTCATCCCAAACGCGCAGTTTAATGCGGTCAGATGAATTGTGGCACTCGCTGGGAACAAAGGATAAAACTTATCAACATATCTAGGCATTTATGACAAAAAACTTGACTGGATGAGCACATTCTTTAGCTTTTAAACTTGTGGCCACACAGGAATTTATTATAATATTGTACCATGTAACTACATTGCTCGCCAAATACAAGAGATTTATAATAATAGTCCTTGTGATGTAATTAATATTGAACGTCATAATAAAAATACATGAATTATTCAATACACATTGATGTCTTACAGTGCTTTAGATACATGTGAGAGATCTCAAAAATATATGTAGAACAAAAATTTGTATATGTCTTCAAACATATTTCAATATATTCTTTCAATATGAAATGATCTGAACCACAATTTCCACATTTACCTCATAGCTATAATCTATTATTTAATTTAAAAATTTTATTGCCTTGAGGACAAATATATATGATGAAAGTGATTCTACAAAAAAGAAAATATAAGAAATTCATTAGGTCTCTTGAGCTTTAAAAGCACTTAGCAGTATTTTTGGTTTCTGGTTTATTAGATTTATTTACATTTAAAATGAATAATCATATAAGCTTAGCAGAATATAGAAAGGATTGAAGAAGAACAGAGAAATAATTTTAATGTATCAGACTCACAAGTTGAATGTCTCCTCCCACACAGGATTAAGGTTACCAAAGATGGTTTTGGTTCTCTTTTTAGTCTTTCCAACCTGAACGGTCACATACGGATCACTGGAACCTGTTCTGTCTTTAGCCTGCAGGCCCTGAGCGCTCACCACTATTAAACACACATATACACACGCTTTCTGAACCATGGCACCTGGAGAAATCCTCGTCACAACCACTTACTCTGTCTTATACTAATAGCACTGAGCTTTGACTCACAATAAGGATTTAAAGGGCAAAATATAAATCATTAAAAGGGCTCCACTTTTTAGTTTAGGAACAGAAAGATCAATAATAAATAATAACTTCTTAGAGCAAGATTTTCATACCAGTGATGGAGATCTTAGCAGACCACTTGGACGTTCCGTCAAGCACAGTCTGTTTTATGGCCTTCATCTGTTGAGCATGGTTTAGTTTGGTCGTATGAAACACAAGCCTTATAAATTCAAAGATCTCCGGTTTGTTCCTCTCTCGGATCTTCATGCGGTCCTTCATGGCAGAGATGATATGCTGGGTTCTGTCTTCGGCTCCTGTTTTGGAGCATTTTTCTGCAGCTCCTTGAAATCCGAGAAAAAGATTTTATAAAACAAACTGCAAATGGAATGTAAAATTAAAAAGACCCTCAGAAAGTTCATGCTTTATGAATATGATAAAAATTTACAGAATCATTTTTTTTCGATTTCTCTTGAATATGTTATGTGATTACAATGCTAATTAGACAGACATATGAATGTGACTTCTACTAATATAGATACATTTTGCTTTGCTTCCTCCTGATTCAAACGATAATACAGAAATAAAAATAACCATATTTGATACGTGACTCACTCTGTAAACAATCTGCGTTGAAAAGCTCCTGGCACTTTTCGTGGCATTTGACCCCACATTCGGAGCAGCGCATGCCCTGTCGTGCAATACCCCACAGCAAGCCCTCACACTCGTAGCAGTAGGTGGGAGTGGTGGCTGTCCACACTTCAAAGTTATGTGGTGTTGTGCAAGAAATGGGGTAAATGAGAGCCTGCAGGGTCTTCTTGTACACATGATTTTTCTACAGAAAAAGGAAACGGCGAAAGAAAATCAAAACAGTGTGCGAAAATTAGCCCTGGATGCAACCTTAAAAAACACGAACATTTCAAAACAAACAAACCCCGGCAGGATATGCGAAAATGAAAAAGCAGTGTGTCTGAAGCAGAAAAGAATGCAGTAATAAAGGGGCAGATGTTCATGAAACATGCCTTATTCTGGTCATGAATTGAGCTGTGTGTGTTGTTATGTGAAGACAGGTGTCAACATGATGACTAAATGAAGACATGATATTTATATCTGTATTACAAAGTGTGGGTGTGCAACCATATTCTGTTTGTTAACCCTGTAAAAAGCTGTTCCAAAAATATTTTTAAATTCATGCTCATATGAAGAGCCAAATTGTCGTTGATTTAGAGACATTTTAATCTAAAGCAATCATCTGTTTGTAAATGGAAAACGTCACCATTCACTTCTCAACAATCAATACCCTTAAAGAAGTTGTAAAGGTTTTTAAGGGATTTGAATTGGTCTCAATAGAAACTATAATGGTGTACTGGTAAGGTAATGGTATTTGGCTGATGTTAAATCCTATTGGAATGATGCCCAAACTACAAAAGGAAAAACATTGGTGTTCATAATTGGAAAGTGTAATCTTTCACTGTCCTGCTAAAAAATGTTTTTAAACCATTAAAGGTCTTAATTTGTATTTAAAACAATAATAGTGTGTGCTGGTAGTTGATGGATTCTTAAAGTCAAATGTTGTATCCTATTGGAATAAATCCCAAAACACAGTACAAATGGGAATTTGTGATGGATTTAATGAAAAACAAATGAAAGATTCATAATGGTATTTTATTTCAAACTATTAGAATTTCTGTGACAGATCATGTATGTGACATGCTAAAAACAATAGATACCATAAAATAATGTATATGGTTTTAAAAGGGTTTGTGTGCAAGTCTCACCAGTTCTTCATCCTTCAGCGAAGAGCGAATAGATAATGCGCGTGAGATGCCCGCTTTCCTTGACTGTACCAGAGACTATAAAGTAGACAAAGACTGAATATCATCAAGTGTTTATTTACACCATATTTGTGCTCGCCCACTGAGTATCAGCTCTACTGACCACATAAAGTAAAAGATGCCTGCCTGCAATGTTACTTCAACCACTTTGCAAATGTCCTTTCATGCCCATCTGCTGGCATTTAGATGAGTGTACTAAACACTATATGCCCAGCCCATAATAGTACCATTTACACTTATATAAATAGCTTTTAGGACACAGCTAACATGCAGCTGAATTAATAAACACAACATATAATGGTGATAAACAGCTAACCTTGGATGACAAGCAATATGACAATCCGACTATTAGTTTAAAAGTAAGACTTATTTTCCAGCATGATTCAAGCTCTTATAAGTAACGCAGGCTACTCAACAAACACAAATACCCGGTCTTTATCTTTCTTATGGTGTTCAATTATTCTGAGAAAATCTTGGAGTTGCATAGAGGCTTTGGCAGGTCATAGCTGAGGTTCAGCCAAAAAAGTTTTCTTTTGTTGCAATGAATAAAGATGTGAAAGCTGAAAACAAAAATCAATACTACGTTTCTTGGAATACAATGGTATAAAGATAAAGTCAAAGTTTTTTGAAACCGCATTGTAAAAATCCCATTTTTAGTAATAATGCCTATTCCAAACAACGAATGAGCAATAAATCCCTGAAAAGCATAACACCGAACATAATTAGTTAACAATAAATACAGCTGAACACTATATATAGGAATATCCAACATGCTTAAATTCTCCTCTTTAATCCATGCATATTTTCACACTTCTCAAATAAAGATTGTCCTGAAAACCAAGTCAACGGCATCACACATCCAATCTGTGTGTATACATCTATTTAATCCACAGCACGACAAATGTTTCTAAATTTAATTGTGTCACATTTTAAAGGCTTGTTGACACACTTCCTCTTCATCTGACTCAACTGCTTTACTATCTACCCAGCAACTTGTTTTTAATGCTCCAGCCATTTACTTTAAATGACCCCTCCATAAGAAAAATTTTTTATAAAAATATTTTAAAATAGCATTGCGCTGCTTATAATATGGCTTTAAATTGAATGAAAGTGCAGCCCTAAAATTGCCTGTTTCAATAATAAGATTTACAATTATGATCAATTCAATGGACATAAAACATTATTGACAGAATTGACTAAACAAGAACACAGTGCACACAGAAAACAATAAAAAAAAATACTTTTAAATAATAATGTGTAGTAGTTTAGGGCAAGCATCTGAACAGTAACTATTTTAGTAAACATACTAAAACCACTGCCAGAAAAACATAAACTTACCATAGCCTGGTATTAAGAGAAAGCATGAGAAAAAAAGCACAAAAACCATGTTTAGTTGCAGATCCACCAAAAAGTTTTAAAGGATTTTAAGATGTTGGTTAGATATAAACTACATAAGAATAATTGGAGATTTTTGGAACACTGCTCAAGATTGTGGTGTAATATTCTTTTTTAACATTTGTTAAACTGAAAACTTACCACTTCGCTAACCAACGGTATCGGCTTCTTCTTTCTAAGATCAGGCATGCTGTCAATGCCAAATAATCCTCCTCCACTTAAGGTAAAAAGATGTATAAATAATATTGCTAATCATGGAGAGAGAGAGATGGAGAGAGAGATGGAGAGAGAGAGAGATAGAGAGATAGAGAGAGAGAGAGAGAGAGAGAGAGAGAGAGAGAGAGAGAGAGAGAGAGAGAGAGAGAGAGAGAGAGAGAGAGAGAGAGAGAGAGAGAGAGATAGATAGAGAGAGAGAGAGAGAGAGAGAGAGAGAGAGAGAGAGAGAGAGAGAGAGAGAGAGAGAGAGAGAGAGAGAGAGAGAGAGAGAGAGAGAGAAACATACCTAGGTTTGGCCCATTGATGTTTGTTGTGCTCTCCATTGATATTCTATTAGGGACGAGAAGTGAATCATAAAGGATAAAGACAAAAAAAACAAATTAATATTACAGTTCAAATTAATTTTGCTGCTAAAATGCAATAAAACATAAATTCAAAGAGAGAAAGAGAAATTTCTGATGTTTGGTTGACTAAGTTTCACTGTCATATTCATTATAATCAAAAACCAAGTACCTCTTAACTTCACATTTGGGATTTTTTCATTGAGAAAAGATGGGACACACTTGATGCAATGATAACATTGCAGACTTGACTTATGCAAAGACAAAAAGGCAATCATGCCAAACATATCAGCAAAAAGTCGACGGGAAAAAACTACTTGTATAAAACTCTGACTCAGCAACTTCAGCAACAGACCTGAAGATTTATTCGCAAAACCAGGAGGGATACTTTCAAAAAGAATAAAGCACCATCAATAACATTGACAAAGAATGTGTGTAGCACTTAAAAGACGGCATTGACAAATCACAAGAACAAGCAGTGCGTTAAAATGAAAATAAAACACAATGTGTCAGAGTAAATCAAAACAGAGCAGCAAACTCAAATCTAAGGGATATCAGCATCACGCATGCACATGAAAGGCTTTATAATATATAGGACTTTTTATTTTAAAGGGACAGTCCTTAAGTTGTTCCAAAACTGTATAAATTCCATTGTTCCGTTCAACACAAGGAAAGTAAAAAAATATATGATAATCGATTAAACACAACAGAAGATATTTAAAAAAAATGTAGCCAATTTATTTCTACTATGGTAGTCAATGAAGCCCCACAGATCTCTAACATTCAACATTAATTTCAAATATCTTCGTGTTCAACAGAAAATATATATAGTTGTTTGGAACAACTTGATGTTAAGGACAGAATTTTCATTCATTTTGATTTTCGAGTGGAATATCCCTTTAAGCACCGCAAAAAAAGCATCTTAAATGTGAAAACGATATAACCTGATCTTCATCCTGGCTGCCATCTGAAAATAACAAATAGACCACATCATTTTCAACAAGAACCAAACAGTACTCTTCACCCGACATCTATACTACAAAGCGATTCAACATTCTATCTATGAGTATATTTAAATCAACACTCAGAAAATCTACTGCACTTATGTGCAGACAGTATATACAGTGTCAATCTGAACGGCATAACTAGAAATTTCACAATGGATCATTTAAGTTTCACTAACTTCATAATGGCTCTGAAATAATGCCTGCAATCTGCGTTCATGTCAGATTTGTTTTCATTTCCTTTCAATGAGTGTAATTAGTTTGCCCTAAGCCGGAGGAGAAGGACGTGTTTAACACACAGCAGGATGCTTGCTTATACATCTGCAGCGAAAGACCATACACCCACTGGCTAGACGAGTCAGCACTTTTTTTCCTTAATAATGCATCTGTTCTTTACAGAATAAAATAAAAGACACATCGCGTACACCCAGTGTCTGGTGGAGAGCTTCTGATACACTTATATGAGTGTTCCATTGAAAATTATTCAATGTAGCATTTTCTGATTTATGTTCTTCTATTTTGGATTTGCAAAAAAAAGGCCTTTTATTCGGTGTGTTATGTAGCTGTGCGTAAACATAAAGTTCCTGCAAAGTTGTGAAGCCAACAGCGCACAACAAATAAAGCTACTGTCTATCAAAAAAAGGAGTCCGCTCACTTTTGCCTTAAAAAAAATTGTGTGGGAGTGCATTTGTTTTGTATGCTCATCCAAAACAAACCAATGAGTGTTAACAAACAAATGAGTGTTAACTTTTTTCTCTTTTTTTTTTTAAACATCTCATCAGTACTACCCCAATATTGTGTTGTGTTCTCCTCGTTGTACAGATGATTGTTTTTCCATTTGTCGGATGCGAAAAATGCTTGCTTTTAAAAGATGAACCAGTGCATAATTTATTTAAACTTGCCTGGTCCTCTGAACCTCTACATGTAAGTATTATTAATTGTTAAATATTTCTAGTGATCGTCACTAGATGATCATTTAGAAATTATGTAAAATTAAATCTATTTTATATAAAAAAAAATTTAAGTGTTTTTTGACAGTCCATACATTTAAACCAATTTTTTAGGACACACCAAAGCAATTAAAACAACCTTTCAAATGCCAAAATAGAAGCACTAAATTTGATATGGATTCATTTTAAACAAAACTACTAAACACCGCTAGCAAGAACTTTGTATGCATGTCGGTCGATCGTTGTGGGCCTCAAAACTCAATGTACCTGCATTTAAATCTTCCTCTGAAAATGTTGACGTGGTCACCATACTCAGGTGTCTTCTAGACTCCCTTTTCTCCCTTAGGATCTGCTGGAAATTTCTGATGCATTTCAGACGACGAGCATCATTCTGACTAAGCTCTGCTTCACTTCCACCAAATTCAGAAGAAGACTCAGTAGGAGTCTGCATTTCTTCTCCAAGAGTTTCTTTCAGCTCCTCTGTTCCTAATTCATGGCAAAGAGACTGTGAGATGATGTCTGTAGAGCAGCACAGTGCAATGGCAGCATTGGTGAAGTGGCCAGATGTATCTGATGCACTTTTGGTGACTGAATCCAACTCTGGAAATTTGGAATGCTCTGAATCTTCAAATTTATCATGATGACAATTCTCTTCACCAGCTTCTACATCCTCATATTCAGGTTTGTCTTGTGGTTCAGTTTTCTCAGCGTTGGTGACTTGAGACACTGTTTTTAAAGACATCTTCATTTGAGGCCCCTCTCCTTTTGCTGTTCTGATATTTAAAACATTTGGATTATATTTTTTTTCCCCGCATGGGGAAGTTCTGGGATTGACCTCAACCTTCTCACCAATCCCATCAGGCTTTTTCAGTGCTCCCCGTAAGGAACTTTTAAAGTCAAAAACTGCTCTGCCAAACTTTTTTACATTGATGGCCACATTGCTGGTATTTGCAAGGTCAAATTCGCATTCCTTGACACTTTGAATGCAAAATGAAGTGCCTTCGTTTAAAAGTTTTTTGTCAGTTGTTGATGTTTTACAGAAAGGCTCAACACACCCACTTGCATGCACATTGGTAAAAGCAACTGGGCAACTCTCACACGAGGAAGATTTACAAAAATCTGTTTTTAACTTAGTTGGATTCAAGAATGATGCATGTATGTCAGCCGACAGACAAACAGAGTCATATACCTCACTGCGTTGGTGGAAACCCAATCCAAGTTCTTCAGGGAGCCTACCTGTATCAAACTGCTCCACAGTCATATCCTCTCTACTGCAAGTACTAGAAGGAGAGTTGTAGTGTTTGCTAGAGAGCTGATCAGAGCTGCCCCTTGTAAAAATAGCCTCAGCTCCTGATAGATCCACGCTACCCACTTCCCCTGTGAAAAACTCCATCTTTTCAAAACTACCTTGTCTGGAGCAAGAATCATTTTCACTCCACCTGGCCTCTACGGTCCCATTGGGTTCTAAAGATGCTGGGTTCCGGTTCTTTCTTTCATGCCCAGTTTTGCACTGCACAACTCGTTCTGGGTCAGTTTCTGACTTGGAACTTTGGATAGAAGAGAGCGAACTTGTGCTTGGATAGTCTTGTCCATCCTGGCACTCGAGATAACCAAAGCTTAGTTTCCCTGCGCATACTCTTTGAGAGGCATCTGAGCTCTGATAAGGTGCTTCATGTGTTTTTTGAATGTTTTCATTGCAAGTCACTGGATTAGCACGCATGGACTTGGATCTAAATGACTGACATGTTAATCCCTGGCTTTGTGCTTCTCTACAATTTCTATAAAGAACTTGATAACCAGAAAGTATATCACCACAGCTACTAGACGATTCAACTGTGTTAGGCTTGTTACAGATTTGGGTAGAAGTATTGTTGGATTTGGGATGGGACGCAGGCCACGTCTCTACACCAGATTTGGTTCCAGATCTCATGCATTCAATCTCCATTAGGACAGCATCCACACAGCTGGACACCTCCTCAACAGAGCCACGTACAGATGACAGGTACTCTCTCAAGTCCGAAATCTCCTCTTGTATTTTGTTGATCCCTTGTAATTCCTTAAGGATGTGTTCAATGATGGCACTTGATTCTTCCTCTAGATAGTCCTCATTCCCTTCCACAATATTATCCTGCACTGTCATATTAAACCTGTACAGCAAAGGGTCTTTCTGTATTTTAGGGTTACCACCAAGTCCCCTCCTTGACGAAAACTCCTTCCCATTCAGATCTCGTATAATTTGGTTCTGAACCACCGCTAGAGTACTGTTATGTTGCAAAGTACACGGAATTTTAATGCCTCCCTCTCGATTCAGCTCCACTTCCCCCACACATGGTGCTTCTAAAACCGCTGCCATAGCGTGCCCATTAGGAACCTTAGGTGAATCGTACACCTCCCCAGAGTCCAATCCTCTCCTTTTGTAGTGCTGCAACTTCTCAACAACTTCTTCTCCCTCTTCAACCACTTCTTCAATTCCAGCATTATAAAGTCCAGAAGGCTGGACAGCATGATCTGAAGATCCTTGCAGCAAACGGTGGATTTTTCCACGCAACACCAGAGCAACTCTAGGGTTGGGCTGTCTCCGCTTGGACACTGCTGTTTTCTTTTTGGGTCTGGGATACTGAGGGAGTCCTGTCCCGTCCTGCCCATTGCAGCGGTTCCTGGAGAACATCTCGATTGCAATTTGGGAGAAAGAGCCTCCCAAATCCTGCGTCGGGGAACTGAATCACATTTCCCAGGTTTTATGTACCACACCTGATGATACAGGTGAGTGAAAAAGACATGACTATGGGTGAAGTTCTTAAAAAAAAAAATTATTTTGTTAGCAGAAGTAAATGAAGTTAAAAACTTAATTGAATTCCCAATTTTAAAAAATTCCATAAGGATTTCATTCTATTTTCCTCTCTTATCAAAGATGTTGTAAATGATTTGCAACAGAAGGCAAAATAAAATATTATAATCAATTGAAGGCAATTTGTCAATGATAAAATATGTTTACCCAAATGACAACAATTTCTCAGTTATATTTTTATGCTTACTGATGCACACAAAAACATATACAGAAACACATGCCATGATTAATGTCTTGAGGAAACCTTGTAACAACATCTGGTTACAACAATAACTTGAACTTTGACATAAAAAAACATTAACATAAACAAAAGAAATGTAGCCACAAGCAACTTTTGCTTTGCACATCTACTGTAGACAAATATAAGGGCAAAAATGAACACTCAAATCCATGGCAACAGATAGCAGTTAAGCATAAACATGCATATTAAAACACATACAGCAGTGATATATGTGAATATTTAAAAGAACAATAACACGTTTAAAATTTATTTACAAAATTAAATGTCCATAGAAACTAAATCCAAAATGTGATATTTACAAACCACATTGTGTTTGTCTGTTTGCTCGGGTGAATGAAAATAACAAGAGAGCTTTAGAAACCATGTTTGCTCCTCGAAGATTCCTTGAGCATCATTTAAGCACAGAAAATATCAAGTTTGAGGAAAATCATGAGATGCAGGTGCAGTAACTATGGAAACTATGAACTACCTGCATTCAGGTTCTCGGTTTAATGATTTCTCCATATGGATGGGCCTTTTCTTGAAAATTCTTAGTACATGCCTTTTGCATCATACATATTTCTAACATTTACTCTATCTTCTCCTGAACAAGGGTTCTACATTTCAAAAAAGAGATGTTGTAGTGTGTCTTATTGGTGTTAATCTGCCAAAAATAGAGACTTGTATTATTAAATTACAACAAACCAGTATCACATTTGTTAAAAATATCTTTAAACTAACAAAAGCAAGGTCCTTAATGTGTTTTTTAACCTTAAAATACAATTTCTGTCATCATTAACTCACTCTTTTATCACTTTAAACTATTTCCATCTTTGACCCAACACAAGAGAAGACATTTTGAAGAATGTTGGTATGCAAAAAAATGACGGCACACATTTTCTTTCATTTATTTTAAGACCATACAATAAAAATTAATGGGTATGTTCAATTACCAACTTTCTTCCAAATATTTATTTTGTGTTGCTAAGTCAAGCATTTGTAACATTAGTCACACCTTCCCTTTCACTCTTTTTCTTAATGCTTCACAATCCTTCACCTGCACAGTTAAAGGTTAAATGAAGTGAAAAGCATGATGACTGAAACCACTGAAGCAACATCCTTCAAGGAAACTTCATCCGCTCTGTATGTGTGAACACACTGTTTAATTTATTTAACTGACTTAGTGGGAAAGAAGATGCAAAGTAAGACGTCAATAAAGCCAATGAACATTTGAGAACCACTCAAATCTTGCTTAAAAAGCAATTGCATTATTAACATTAAAAGGTTCCCTCAGCTTTGCATACTGCTTCTTATTTATATATACTGCAGGTACAGCAGTGTGCATTGAGTAGAATAATCACAGGTGTGATGTCAGATGTTCATGAATCTTTCCATTCACTAAGCTGTTGTCCTTCTGCTGAAATACTCAAGTTTTCTTTGTCTGCTGTCACTATACCGTACATTAAACGGCCTTGTTTATTGAGATGACACTCTTCACTATATATGGAGCTAAAAATGCAGATCTCTATGACCAAAAGGAATCCCTATGAGGACAAAAGAGACATATTTCTTAAAGATAAAGACACCGAAATTTAATTGATACTATGATCATTTCAAATGATTGCAGTCCCAAATCTATCCATCTGTTTTCTTCATTGATCCATCACCAATTTTCTTTTATAGTATTTTCATCCAGACAAGTGTAGTGATCAGACATGAATCAGTATTTCACTCAAATGTGATTAATAGTCTGAACATTCCTAACAGAATTCAGTCACTTTTCTAGACTAGAATGAATAGGCTATTGTATGTATAGATTGTCTATAACCCTGAACGCTTTCAAGGCAAAAGTAAAGAAATGTTAGAGAAAAGATAATACACAGTATAGCTGTTCTCATCACACAAAAAACATAGGCTCTCTAAAATATTCTAAGTCATTGAGAATTGTTTTTTGCAATCCAGGCTTTAAATACAACACTAGATCTAAAGGTATAGATTCTGTCATCATTGACTCAGCCATTAGTTATTTCAAACCTATACTTTACTTTTCTTAATTCTGATGAACAGATATTTTGAAAAACACTTGTAGCCAAACAGTTCTTAGACTCCTATGGACAAACATAGTAGAATAATTGCATAATTGTTTTGTTGTGTTGAACACAAAATGAGATCATTTAAAGAATGTAGGAGAACAAACAAGTCTGGGGTAATTTTGACCACTTTCTTTCCTAGTTAGGTGGTATTTGTTTGGTTGCAAGCAAATATTTATCAAAACAAAACAGGTTGCAGGTTTCGAACAACCAGAGAGTGAGTCATTCTTGAATGATTTTTTATTTTTGGTTGAACTATAACCTAAAAGTCCTCCTAAAATAGCTACTCTTGTAAACAATTTTGAACCTCTCTAAGGTATAGTAAAGTAAAAGTGAGAGTACAATAGCATCTCCATCTTAATCATTATTGTTTTTTTCACCTCCTGTTATAAATCTTTATAAATCTGCAATCCAGCACATATATTATCATAATCATGATTTAGTATCATTCTACCGGAGCAACAACCTGTTGACCATATCAAATCATTCATCACAACATTCTTCTATTAAATAAAGGGATAGTTTTTCATTTAATTTCAGCAGATCTAATATTACTCAGGTGTCATGTGTTTAAATAAGATAATTTTAAAAGAATATTAACATCACTATTTTCCTTAAAACCACAGTCCAAACAGTCGAATGGCTTCAGAATTAGAATTTATAGATATCCTAATACTTTCTAGTATGCAATATCGCTTGTACACTGAAAAAAAATTGTTGTTGAAATCACTTAATTTTATCATGTATATTGGTTCCACATGATAAACTTAAGTTTTTTTAACATGACACATTTCTAATTTCAAGAGAAATTATGTTAAAGCCATTGTACCGGATAAAATCAAGTAATTCCAACAACCAATTTCTTTGGTGTCATTCCCTGAGCTCTACAGGTTGGTCCATGTTAAACATTTTTGTATAAAAATCAACAGAATAAAACAGAATTAACTGATTTTGAACAAAATGAAACCAAATCATTTAATTGTTGGATAAGCTATTATTTATATTTCAACTTATCAACCAAATCAAAGCATCATTGATACGAGAGGAAATAGCTCCAATAATTCAATTATTTCCCAAACCTATTTACATTGAAAGAAATCAAAAATCTATCATATATAGAAAATATTTTGTATGCAAAGAGTTTTGTAAATCGTTAAAGAAATAAAACATGCAACTTACCGTTTAGGCACAAAACAGTAAAACCACAGTTATCTATAAACAATTTCTGTGTAACTTTTCCAAAAAGGTGTATTTAAATAGACAATTTCCTATTCCGACTGCCATCGACAAATAGCTTTACAGACGTGCTGATCAAGTTCAAGGATAAAATAAATGTCAAATACACAGCGAATATGAAAGCGTCTCCGATCAAACCATAAGTCCACATTCTCCTGAACCTCCAGGCAGCTTCCACTTTAATCCAACAAGTTGACTTAACAGCAGCTGTCGTTCTCTATTTTAAAGAGTTAAACAAGTCTTTGTAGTCCTGACAAGCTCCCCACTCTCATTTTCTCTTTTAAAATAAACACAGACATGCTGTAATTCATTAAAATATACAAGCAATTCTTTTTCCTCCCTCTAAACACACATTTGTGAAACTGCTTCACTCCTCCTCTATCTCTACAGCATCTTCCTCCTACACTCCTCGGGCTTGTTGCTAAGAACACAACCAATCTCAGCTGTGTGTGCGTATTGACACAGACTTCTAGCCATTCTCCTCTCTCTCTTTCCCCCCATCCTCTCTCTCTCCCCCCATCCTCTCTCTCCCCCCATCCTCTCTCTCTCTCTCTCTCTCTCTCTCTCTCTCTCTCTCTCTCTCTCTCTCTCTCTCTCTCTCTCTCTCTCTCTCTCTCTCTCTCTCTCTCTCTCTCTCTCTCTCTCTCTCTCTCTCTCTCTCCCTCTCCCTCTCCCTCTCCCTCTCCCTCTCCCTCTCTCCCTCTCTCCCTCTCTCCCTCCTCCTCCCTCCTTCTACTCCTCCTCCTCCTCCCTCTCTCCCACTCTCCCACTCTCCCTCTCTCCCTCTCTCTCTCTCTCCCTCTCTCCCTCTCTCCCTCTCTCCCTCTCTCCCTCTCTCCCTCTCTCCCTCTCTCTCTCTCTCTTTCTCTCTCTTTTTCTCCCCCTTGCGGAGGACCTGCACACTCCATCTCTCCTTCAAATATTCTTTCTCCTGACACTTGGTATAATATGTTGCATCACGCTTGCCACCAATGTTTTATTACATTTCTGGCATTATTAAAGAAACTTTTGTTATTTATTCTTGACCCTTGAATGGAACTTAGACTTTAGCGGTATTACACAATATCAAAAGTTATGTTGATTAATTGCATAGCTCACTTAAAAATTTTAAATTGGTAAAATATTTTGCTAAATTACAATGAGATAATACCATATAGCTGTCTAATAGCAGAGTTTATCATTAAGAGCTGCACATCTCTCATTTCAACCCAGAACAGTCTCTTTTAGTTAAATAAATAAACAAATAAACAAAACTCAGATTTGAGAAATATACAGTACAGTAAAGAAGTCTTAGGCACATCAGTACTTTCATTGGTTTAATGGTTTGAGTTTACATAATTTGTAGAGTGCCATTAGAAAAATATGAGTTGACATTTCTTATCATTTATTTAACCCTTATTTGTAATAATGATAACTCCTGGTTTCAACTGACAAGCTATTTTAAAAGTTGCAAAGTACTGTATATATCATTCTCATTCATTAGAAACTAAAGTATCTGACATTTATAAATAGGGAGAACATTTATTAGAACAATGCACATTTACATTCAAGTGCTCTACATATCTTACCCCAAACCTCACACTATTCTACATTAGACAAATAATGTTCTATCAACTATATACAGTACACGCCACTGAAGGGCATCCCAACTGTGGATGTATTTCCACACCTAATCCACACTCCCAGTGTCATCACGGCTGTAGGGAAATCAGCTGTGTGGGAAGGAGAGATGAGATTGGGAGGAGGGAATATCTTTGGTGACTTTCAGTCAATGTCATCTTACAGGACTTTTAGTATTCAGTGCATACAACTATTGAAGAGTCAGAAGCTCTTCCTTATCCAATTCATTCGCTCCATTCTGTCGGTACCCCCCCCCCCCTCTCTCTCTCTCTCTCTCTCGCTCTCTCGCTCGCTCTGATTCTCTTTGACACATCCTACTCTGCCATCTCTCTAGGGTTTTTCTAGCTGTATGGAAGACTATTGTAATAGGCATAGTGATGAGAAGTCTGAAGGATATTAATGCCCATCCAGTCTGGAATATAAATAAATATATATCCTGTCCTAAATTCAAAGAAAATGTAACAATGACCTACATAAACATAAGGCTATGTTTCATATAGCTTGGTTTATGCTAAGTTTACACTATGACAAAAAAGATGGCAAAATTGCAATAAGGTTTTGGTGGTCCAAAGTAATTTCTTTGTGTGTTGCAATGTTGTTTTTAATCAATAAAAATGTAATCTTAAATTAAATGCAAGCTGATGTGAATAAGCCATCAGAGACATTTTGTTAGTGGTTTTATCATAATTAATTGCATGGTAGCCATTCTTGTTATTAAGGCCAAGGCGATTAATCATATAAGAAACCATACATCTGCCAAAACTTCTTATGAGATGTGTGCTGCTACAAGTTTCACAAATGTGGCTTTAAACAAGAACACAAAATATGCAAATTCATCCGTATACTTTCACGAGTAAAAATGACAAGGTAATCCCAGGGGTCATTCTTCAGAATGTCCATTTATATATAAATACGTTTGAATGAATAAACGTAAACAGCAATGTAGCATTTGGATTATTGGACTTTTTAATGTGTAGATGGGGGCATCCACACTTTTACTCTATGTAGTACAAAAAATAAAATGTTCAAACTTTTTGGTATCTTTAATTCTGTCCATGTTGCAAAGTATGTTAATTGCTTCTGGTGACTTGCAGCCATAAATATAATTCAAACAAGTGACATTTTCAGGCTTGGCTTTAAAAAATATTTGATCATGATCATACACCGAGAAATAACGGGTGACAACCAAGGTGATGACAGTTCTGTAATGAAGGATCTTGGCTCCAAACGAGCAAGCAACAAAAAGATTAGAAAAAGTGAATCTTGGCCTTTGCCCCAGGTTAACACAGCAGTAACGCCCCTGCAATTATTTACCAGCAGATTTTTTTTTAGCGAAAAACACTTGTTAAATGGAAGCTTACTGTAAACATAGATTTGACCTCTAAGGAGTTTTATCAGCATTGGGGACAGCTTTTTATGTTTAGTTATTAAACTATGATAAATGGTAACAGCACATCAACAAACTCAAATGTAACAGTGTTTTCTTTGAAAGCTACTAAACAAAATGTGTTTTATCATTACAACGTCAGTTCTCTTTCTATTCATTTTAACCCTGTTTTTAAAGCGAAGAAGACAAATTTGACCCAGTCTTCAAAAACCCAGCTTTAGATTTTTTACTTTTTTTACATAAACATATTCTGTGCAATGGAAGGTCATTCTGTGAAAATATTACTTGAATATCTTTAACAGTGTCTGAGTAAAATGGTAACATAATAATGTGGAAATTCACAAAAGATTTAATTTTTTTCATGATTTACTCACCCTTTCTTTATGACGCGGAACACATATTAAGTATCTTAAGGATGGTTAAATAAGCAGCACAGGCAACTATTCACTTCTATTATCCGGACACAAAGGAGTACCAGTTCCTAACAAAAAAGGAAGTCATACAGGTTTTAACTCAAGGGTGAGGAAACCAGGACTGAATTAAAAATTTTCGGTGAACCACCAACTATTTATAATTGAAATCAAACTGTGATGCTCTAAATGTCAAAATATGATTTTAAAACTGATTTCGCAGACCAAACAAAGTTTTGATGGTTTGAGTGTCTAATGAGTGTTACTAAGCACCTAAAAATATCATCTTTGGTCTTTACTGACCTTAAAAAACAGTCAAAAACAGTTACTTTGCAGAGTTGATTTTGGTCAAGTTAAAAAAACCTATATCCTTAAATTGTCCAGACAGAACAAAAGTGTCTAGGTTTAATGAATATTATAATATTGAACTGATTATTTCCCCCTACAAACCATGTCTATAAATGACTGTAATCTACAGGTAGACGTAGAAAAATCCCAAAGAACAGTTATTTTAATTTAAAACCAAGTCAAAGGATAAAAATCACACAACAATCAAGGTGGTGTTTCCATAGCAATGTCACTTAGTTGCCATGGCAAATTATTTCTTTTTAAGAAAAAAATGGCTATTTAAAACAAAGAAGCATGGCTTACTAATTTCCAGCACTTGTCTGAGTCATAGTCTCGCTCGACTGTTGTACATAATCTTCAGAAACATGCACACTGCTGTGAAACACTCTCTGTACTCTCTTCCATTAATAAAGAAACCGGCAAATATTAAGCGAAGAAGGCGCTATTCAAACTGTCAGCAGAACAATAGTGATCAATTGGAGATGAGTATCCCGCCCAACACTTTCACTGTCAAGGCCATTGTCTCAATACAGCCATCACCCTTTACTTCAGATCAACAATCAACATCGGTCCTCCCTAAAGCAGCTGCAAGCATCTGAAGACACAGCTGCTGTGGCAGACTGTAAACATCAATGCAGACTACAGATTTCTATTGAAAGCCAGGTGTTATATTTTGATCCATATTTGGTTTAATTTGTTTTTGGGTTTGCTTTTTAAAATGAAAGCACACATTCTCCAGCATCTGGGGAAGAAGAGAAAATCCAATTCGATATTCTCGTAGACACTCAAAAAAAGCCATTATTGTTTTCACACAAATCTATTTTGAATGCCATATTTATGCACCCTGTATTTCATACTGGTACATAAAAATAAATTAAAATCTTTCCAAATAATGAAAGCAATGAAAAAAAATACATTCTAATTAAATCTGAAAATAAACATCTTCTTCAGATTGTATACAAAATACAAAAGTAAAACAAAATACTGTCTCTAAGATCGCACATTTTATAAGTCTCTATCGAACAAAATATTCAGATTAGATCTTTTCTTAAAGTGATAGTTCACACAAAAATTATAAATTGTCCATTTTGATTTATAACATGCATATACATAAATGTCTATTGCAATGCCTGAAGGCCATTCAAAAACAATGTTAAATATTTTTCCAACCAAGCCAATCATTTGTGACTCTTTACGCTAAATACTAGTAAAACTAATCATGTGTGACCCTCAATCAACCAAACATAAGTAGAGAAAAGGAGGAAAACTAAAACAAAAAATCATATAAAAGAGTGGAAAGATCGAAAAGAAGAGTATAGAAAACAAGAATCACATAATTTGTGTTAAATTAAAAACGTTCTTTGTCTCCCTCCTACCTCATGTAGCTTAACTCTGACTTTATTGATGGCCTTCAACCAGCGCAGACGAGATGGAGAGAAAAGAGGCTGGCAATCCTCATAGAAACTGAATGAGAACAAAACAATAAATAAAACACTTTTGGGATGCTATGGAAGGACAAAATGAAACAAAGCTGTCAGTGCTAATTGAAGACAAAGGGTATTAGGATTTGCCTGTGATTGTAATAGAAGTCATTATTTTCAGAATTTTTTTAACACTATTTATCATGCATCAGTCAGGGTCAGTCGTGGTCTGTAGGTTAGAGAGTTGGACTTGTAAGCAGAAGGTTGCAGGAACGAATCCCAGGGCCAGAAGACAATAACTTATGTGTCCCTGAGCAAGGCACTTCAGTCCTGTTTGCTCTGCAGTGATGATTTACTACTCTATAATACTGCAAATCGCTTTGGATAAAAGCGTCTGCCAACTGAATAAATGTAATATAAAATACATGACCATAGTAAAATGAAAAGATAAATGAAAGAGTGCAACACATACCTGTTCTGTCTTTCTGGCTCTTTTCTTCTATTAAAAGATGTCTTGGACACATCCATCTCTTCTTCTTCTTCTTTCTCCACTTTAACTTCTTTCTCCAGACTTTCCTGTATGTCTCTTTCCCCTTTCTCGGTTTCATCTGAGGGTGAAAGGGTTTGAGTAACAGTAGATGATCCGATCACTGTGTCTGAATAGTTCAGATCTTCAGGCTCAGAGCTGAACTGAGAACTGGCTTGGCTAAGGTTTCCAGAAGACCCAAGCCGAGAACTTTTAACTGGGCTGAAGAAAAACAAAAAGTTAAAATCTAGATGGGCTCTTTCAAGTATTTACAAAAGACCAATACACACATACATTTTTTATCCATTTCCATCTAAAAAGGCAAAATAAATGTTTTCTTTAGATGATGTATATATTCTTAAAAGAGGGGTATCACAGGCAGTTTTTGACAATCTTAAGTAATCTTGAGTATCTGAAGTGTATAACTTGTAAGCTTACAATGGTGAAAGGTTGAAAATTTAAGAGAAGCTTTCCGTGGCCTTTGGCTGTACGCTGTATGATACAGAATTTACGCTGTATGCTTTGAGTTGAGAAAAACTAGGTAATGCTTCTACCTCTGTTTTAACAATATTTTTTAAATTACTTACAATGCATGAAATAGTGTGATACCCCTTCTTAAAAATTCATCAGTACCAAGACATACCAGAGCAAAATCATTTAAAATGAAAACATACAAAAAATGTATAAATCTTGTTAAGATGGAGGGTAATGTATAAATCAAAGCATAATAAATGGCCACAAAACAGCCATTTATTATAATTTTACTAGCCTTTTGTCAAAACTTTGCTGCAGAGGGCTCTCTGGTGGATTTTCTGCAGACGGTTCAAGGAGGTCCATGTTCTTAACTATATGGTCATCAGAAATTTGGTATCTCTCTAAATTTTCCACTTCTTTAGGGGCCATTAGACTCTCTGAACTTGAGTCAATGCTTGGCTGCTTATATGAAGAGATCTCATTCGGAAATTCTGTATCACTGGGATCTGCACTACCTGTAAGCTCAGATTCAGGTGAAAGTTTCTCTGCCTCTGGGTTATCCTTTTCTTCTAGCTTTAACTCTAGATTTTTGCACTGGGTGCCAGGAGGGGCCTGAGGAGGTGTGCTTTGCCATGGGAAGCCTATTTTCTTTCCAAACATGGAGGGGGCAGAGATGGTTTCTTCGTTTGCTGGTGAAAATTTCTCCTCTTGGAAAAGACCCACAGAAAGGCCTTTTAAACTAGAAAAAAGACCACCACTCTCTGGTTGTGGTTGTGAGGGGTTTGGGCTTACTGAAGTAGCTGGAGAGGAGGAGCCAAACAAAGAACTAAAAGGTTTGGTTGAATCTGCTCCACCAGACATTATACCACCAAAAGATGATGTTGACAAACCAGAAAGTCCAAAGATGCCTTTTGACGTCAAATGTTTGTCTTCAGGTGTTTGTTTGGTTGTAGATGGTAGAGTTTCAATATTTCCTGGAGGTATTTTTAGGGAAACCTCAGATATCGCTTCAAGAGAAGTTTGAGGTTCATCTGTGACTTCTTTGGTGTCTTCAAATGTTTCATGCAGAATGGGTACTTCTTTATTTTCAAAAGGCTCCAGAGTTAAATCATCTTCCTTTAAGTCATCTTTCCTTTCAGAAACTTGTTCAAGTCTTTGAGTTTCAACTGTCCCTAACTTATCAACCATAATGCTCACTTGTCCTTCAGACTCTAGTCCTCCATCAGGGTCTCTATTTTTAGAAAGTGATTCAAGCGTCTTAGATACAGAAACTGTACTTGGCTTTACATCAAAGAGGCTTGTTTGCTCTTTAAAGACTTGTGCTGCATCAAGGTCTTTATTTTCATATTTTTCCACTTTGATTGGTGGCTTGGTTTCATCTGCTTTGCTTGTTTCCATACCTTTGAACAAACCAAACAGGTCCCCTGTCAGGGAATCTGTAGGCAGGCTGGTTGGCAAATTAAAAAATGAGCTCTTTTGCTGTTGTGGTTGTGTTGGAGGAGAAGGTGAGGATTTAAAGAATGAGGTCTGTGGCACTGAGAAGAAACCAGAGGGTGAAGGTTTGTTTGGAGTACTTGATCCAGAAAACATTGACATGAAGCCAGAAAAGGCAGCTGGCTCCGGGGGTCTTTGATAGCCAGGCATTCTTGGTCTTGGTTGACCAGGCACTTGTCCTCTCATTGCAGGTCTTGGTTGAGACATAGCTGGTCTAGGAAGGCCAAAAGGTCCTTGTAATCTTTGTCTTGGTTGACCTGGAAAACCCTGTTTTGCTGCCTGTTGTCCAATCATTTCATGCTTGGGTAGGGGATGCTGTTGAACAGGTGATACAGCCTGGGGATCTAAAGAAGGTTGTGTGGCTGTCAATGTTAAAGATTTTCCACTATCTTCTGACTTTGTCGGTTCTTCTGGCTTGTCCTCCAAAATTGTATCTGCTTGGTGACTATCAGAAATTGTATTCAAGACTGTGTCCTTCTCATGTTCAGTTGACATTTCGTCTGCTGTCTTTGTCTGATCCGATTCCTCACTCTTTACTATTTCATTTACTTCTAAAGGCCTCTCAAATACCAAATGTTTGTAAGTTTCCTGAAATGTGTCCATTAGATTGCTGTCTACAATTTTGATCAAGATAGTTTCATTCTCTTTTTCATTTGAAATGTTGTCCTCTGTTTGTTCAAGTTCACATTTCCCTAACTCCTCACTCTTCAATGTTCTGAGTATCATTGAGTGCTCAATGTTTTCTTGACAATTTTCCAGTTCTGATTGAGAGCTGACATGAATCATGTCTGAGATAGTGTCATTCTTATATTCATCTGAAATTTTGTCTGCTGCTTGTACTTGTTCATTTTCCACTGATTTCTCACTCGCAACATTTTTTGCAGTTTCTGAATCCAAAGGTACGCTAGTTTCCTGAGATCTTTCCAATTCTTCAATATTTTTTAACAGCATTGGATCGTCAGCTTTTGAAGGCATGCCAGTTTCTTGTGATTCTGATGATTTCTGAACCTCTGTCACCTTTTCTTGACTTTCAGGTCTAACCAGCTCTGATGAATTTTCTAGCACAGTTTGTTTCAAATTTTCTTTTGAATCGGTTTTCTCCAAACTAGCAGCTACGAGTTCATTTTCACCAAATACCTCAAGCTCTTCATCTTTAATTATCTCACAAATGTCTCGTTCATCTTCAAGTTTCATGCCAATATCTAATGTTTCATAATATTTTGGTTGGTTATCCCCACTAGTCTCCCTTATTTGTGTTATCATTTGAAACTCTGTATTCTCAGGGATAATTTCCTCAGCATTAAGACATTCTCCTTGGATGTCACGAGAGGGTTTCTGATCTCTATCATCTTGATCTATTAAATTTTCATCAGTTGTAGTTTTTTGAGTTTCGTGGCTTTTGAGAGAACTCTCTTCCATACAGGTTGCATATGCTGGTTTTGAATCATCACATTTCTTATCTATAAAAGACATGAAGCTGAACCCAGATAACGTTTTATTAGAGTCAGAAGAACTACCTATAGAAAAAACTGAAGGAACTTTAAACAGACCATCTCCTTCAGAGCCAATGGAATTTGGTCCACCAAACTTGCCAAACAGGCCTTTTCTTGTCGTTTCTTTATTGGAAAGTTCTGCCAAAGCCGTATCTTTAGGGGCTTCAGATTGAGAACTATTTCCACTCAACATAGAAAATAGACCAGAACCGTCATTTGCTCCAGAATTAGGCAGAATACTTCCAAAAAGTGAGGGTCCAGACCCAGGTGTCCTTGCAGTGGATCCACTTGTGGGTGCTGTCTGTGGAGATGATCCCCCAAAAACAGAAAATAATCCTTTACCCAGTGGTTCTTTTGGTGCAGTCCCCTTAGGAGTTGGACCCCTTGGTCTGAGTCCTACTACACCTCTAGAAACAGGTGGAGTTTTAGGGTCAGTGCTTTGAGTAGCTTTTGGCCCAATGCTTGATGGTCCTTTTGGTCCAGGTCCCACTCCAGTGGCCACCCTTGGAGCAGGTATGTGTATTCCTTTTGCCCCACACGTTAAGTCTTTTAACCCAAACTCTTGATGTAGTTCCTTGTCTGGAGGTGGTTGGTGAGTAGATCCACTAAATAAAGAAAAAAAACCCTTTCCCTGAAATTCTTTGGGCGAAGATGCTGCAGGAGATCCTTGTGGAACCGAACTTCCAAACATTGAGAATAATCCTGTGGCTGGTGTTTCTTTAGGGGATGATGATCCAGGAAGCACCCCCCCAAGTATAGATGATCCACTCTGATGCTGAGATATTCCACCAGAAGAAGCACAAAATGTTCCTTTACTTGACTGCTCATTACCATTTGATTCTGCAGAAGTGCAAGAGACAAGTTCGATGATGCTGGCAGATTTTGTCTCTTCATTTACACTTTCATTGTCTGCCCCCTGTTCCTCAACTTCCTTTGTACACATTAACATCTGAGGTTCTTCTAACAATATTTTCTCAGACTCAGATTGAATATCGAAATGTACTAATGTTACAGATGTTTCATTAGAGAGTGGTTCCTTATCTTTTAAATTCTCCTCAAACTTGGATGACTCAGTGTTGGTCATATCTTCTAAATTAGACACAGACTTGTGTTCAGAAGCACTTAGCATTTTGGCAACATTCTTAGATTTTTCTACATGTTGTGTTTGTTCGGAAAGGCCAGGTTCAGGAAAGTGACTCTCAATGCTTTCTTGTGCAGTAGGAGAAATTGAATAATCAGATTGATCCGTTTTGAAAGAATGGTTGCTTGGCATAGATAAACCTAAATTGGGGGGAGTATGCTCATTATATTCAGTCTTAACACCAGAAACATCAGTTTCCTCTGTGATTCCCTTTTTAATGCACTGCCTCTCAGTTTCTTGAGATTCCACAGTAAAAGACTTTACATTATCCTCTGTGGCACAAATAGAAGATGTTACATCTTGAATACATTCTGTGCCTTCCACTGAAGTGGTTTCGATCATACTTAAAGCTGACTCCCCTATATCTATAAAATCAGATGTCACCACATCTTCACCAGGACAGTCTTCTTCAGGACTGCTGGACTCTGAAATCATTATCTGAGGAATAAGAATCTTTCTTAGACCCAAACCTGAAATACTCAATGATTGTTCCTTTAGCTCAGTAGGTGAAACTGCAGTGAACAAAGGTTTCTCTTCAATACATATCATGTCTGACAAACCAAGGTCGGTTGTTGATTGCTTTAAAGTAAAATTCAATTCACAAGTGTTGTCCCTCTCGGCCTCTGGTTTGGAAGCAGACTTAGGTATTGCAGATGTTTGATTTACAATGTCCTGTGGGGTGGTCTGAACTATCACATGTTGCATGTCAGGAGTACTGAAGGTATCCAAAAGACCTTGGTTTGATATTTCTTCTGATTGATTTAAATCTGTATGTTTACTGGACATATCAATTGGTTGAATCTCTTTAAACTGTGCTTGAAGTTTTAAGGGAGAAACTACACTCTCACTTGAAAACACAGCAGGGATGTTTGTAACAGGACATGCTATATCACCATCAACTAAAACCTCAGCTAAGGGAATGCTTTCAGATGTTTTTTCTTGATACTCTACTGGTTCTTGAGTTACAGAAATACACAGTGACTGAGTAGTTCTACTGAATGAGAACAAGTCCTGTGCAGATGATTCAGAAGTGTGAAGAACTGATGTTCTATTATCTTGTACTTGTGAGCTTCTTTCATCTGTTACAGTTGTTGGTTCAGGGGTGGAACAATGTATATGCTTTGGGTGTTGAGCGGTAAGAACTTCATCATGTAGTACTAGTGAAACGTCAGCAGACTGACATGGAAATGAAGTCGTTGTAGCATATCCTGGACTTGACAGAGGATATGTTGGGGAATGAACCAAGAGTTGTGATGAAGTATGTGCCAAAACTGTAGTTACAGTGGTTCCACTGAACACTGATGCCAAGCACTTTACAGATGTGTCTGCTGTTGCCATCAAAGTATGGTTTGAAGATGTGACCATTTTCTTGTTTGATTCATTACAGTGGTGAAGTGATGGTTTCACACCCAATACTCTCACAGTATCACTTTTCTGTAAGACTTTTGCTGTGGTTTTTTGCAAGTCTTTTTCATCAAAGAATGATTTTAATATCTTGACTGAACTCTCCCCATTTGAGCTTGAATCTGTGGTTTGATATGAATAACTATCAACAACATTTGTAATTAAAGATGGTGTACTTTGCAGGGAGACTGTTGAACTTGTTGAAGACAGGCCTACATTGGCCTTTGAATTTTGACAGTTTACAGTGCTGGTGGGTACAATTACTACAGATTCTAATATAACTCCGGAAGACATTGGTGGGATTGCAGTGGAACACATAAGGGTGGATGTCCCATCTTTGTCCATTTTAGAAGCTTCATATTGAATTGATTTACCTGAGGAAATATTTGAACTATGAACACAAGTTTTTTCTAACACTTGACGTTTTTCACAAAAAGTTGCTGGCTGACTTTGAGGAATGGTCTCTTCTCCAAAGCTTTCCAATGTGGATTGTTTTAAAATAACTTTGGGTATTGAGGCTGTAGTCAGGCAATTAGCTTCTGCCATTTTAATCTGCTGACAATCATTCTTAATCAATGCTGAGGAAATTGTTTTTTGTATCTTTGAATTTAGGATTGACACTTGAGATGGCTGCTGGTAAGCTGGTAAGTGCTCTGAACAGTATATTTGAGGCACAGGTTTTGGGAGAAGGTCAGAAAATGTTTCTACCTTAGTTGAACCGCTGACTTTTGAAGAGAGTTTTGAACCATCTTCAACAAAACTTGTATATTCATCATCCAACCGCTGTGTGAAGATTGGTTTTGCTGGTTCTTGCTGCATTTCAAATTTTTGTTCAGGGGATCTGCAAATATATATATCTTGCAAATCATTTTGAGCACCCCTTTCAAGTGTATCTGTCATTCTAGTAGAGGCAAGGGACTCAACTGATGTGTATGATGCTTGAGGTTTAGCAAAATCCTTTGATTTGGTAAAAACTAATTCCTGATCCCCTAATATTTCAGAAGATAGTTGCTTATTTTTTTGAGTGTGCTTCTGAAAAAAATATACAGATGGAACAAAATTTGACGGGTTCTGTGAAGACTGGCTAGTTATCCCTGAGGCTGAAAAATCTTTGACTTCATCATCACTACTGTTTCTGTTTACATCAACTACTGTGCGAGCTGTCAAATCAACAGCCCCAACACAAGATTTCCTTAAAGGTGTTTTACTATTTTTTTGACATTTGTTCTCAATTTTTAATTTTCTATTTGTAGTGCAATCCATAGGATGTCCAATCAGCAGAACAGGGGGGCAGTCTTGATTTGTAGAAGAAACAACTAAAGAGAAGTCTACAGGTTGGCTAAAGATGTGAGATTCTTCAGAGTGTCCATTTGAGATTAAGGGCAATCCATTTTTGTGAGAAGGATGGATTTTTTGATACATAATAGTTTCTGTAGTATGACTTTCTTTTAAAAGTTGCAATGGGTCTGATTTTACCTTTTGTTCTGTAAGGTGTGTGCAACATGAATGCTTTTGAGGGATCTGGTCATAGTGTGATTTAACTAGTAAAGGCATTCCAAATGAGTCTTTCCTTGAACTTTTGTAGGTGGCTGCTTTATCTTTTACAAGAGACATTGCTCCATTTGGAAGCATTTCTGCAGTTGTCTGCTCAGATGCTTTAGTTGATCGGACCACAGACATGTTAATAGTGGATTTAACAGAGTTAGCTGGTGCTGAAGGTTCTTTGTTTGATTGAACATTGTTTGGTTTATAAGACAAAGGCGCCTTAAGTGTGCTTTGACCTTGAAGCTGCATTGAAAGCAAAGAGGGTTCAGCAATTATAGGTACACCAGGCAAAGCGTTTAAACTATTCGCATCATTATTTAGTCTGGGCCTCACCAGTGAAAGAACACCTGCTTCCATCAAAAGCTCTCCAGAAAGCTTCTCTGATAAGGATTTTGGAGACATGTCAACTACATCCCAGATATTATTAGCTGGGGCTGGAACAGCTTTGCCCTGAAATGACCTAACTTTTGCAGAAATGTTTATAACATTCATACTGTTTTGTAAACAGCCGCTTGAATGTGACTCATTACTCTTGAGAAAAGTTTTCCTCTGTGGGGCTGGGGGCTCCATAATTAAAGCCAGACCACCGAGCTTCTCATTGCAATCTGACAATGATGTTGATCTTGCCCTCACAAGTGGAACAGCTTCCTTCTGAGCAGGCTCTGTAACTGCATTAAAATAGGTAGATGATTTTTCAGACATATCCAAGGTAGCTTTAATTTTGTTGGCTGGTGCTGTTTGATGAAACTGCACTGGAGTTCTGGGTAAAACAGGGCTTTTTTTGAAAAATACCCTGTCTAAGCTTTGTTGTATAGACTCACTAGATACAAGCTGTGGTAAAGATTGACATCTTTGTGGGAGAAGATTTGTCTCAGGTGCTAACGGCTCCACAAGTAAAGGCAAACCAATAGAAACGTTATTAGCATCTGAGAGAGAGGTTCGCCTGCTTCTTATAAGAGACACTGCTTCAGAGTCTTTAATGACCGCTTTCGCCATTGGCTTTGCTAGTGATTTTGAAGTCATATCTACTGTTGATTTAACCAAGATAGCTGGAGCCGAGTTCTCATTATATAACTGACCACTAATTTGACAGATTGTGGTGTATTCACAAGAAAGTGAATTCTTCCTCATAACACCAATTCTTTTAGTTTGATCCGGCATCTGTGAAGTTCTGATCTCCCCTTCATAATTGCAGCTTGTATGATGAGAGAGTATCTGAGATGAGATATCTGAAGTTGAAACACTGTATTTTTGTCTGCATTTGGCATTTTGCTCACATCTTAATGTCCCTGCTACTGGTCCATCAGGTTGAGCTGCGGTTGGGGCTTGTGTAATCTCAACATTTGAAGACCATTTAGGAGATGTACCCTCAGGCACTTTTGCCTGGGCCATCTGAACAGTTGTTTGTGTAGCAAGTGGGTATTTCTGATTACAAGAACACTCAATTTGTCTGGGAATTCCACAATCTACAGGATTGCACTGTGATTTCCTTCTGGGGAAGGCTGAAGTAGTCACAGCTCCTTGTTGTATGCCAGACATTATCATTGAGAAACTGTGGATTTCTAGAGTTGGAAATGTCATGTTAATTATGCCCACCTCCTCGTCCAATTCAACACTTAGATCAACGGCTGACAACCGTGATGTCTCCCCATTCTGCTTTTTTACTTTTTTCAGTTTGGTTTTGCTAAAGTCAATGATATCGCAAATAGAGCCCTCAGCATGTGTCTCTAATGTAGGTTCCTCATTATATTTGTCCTTCCTGCTATAAGTTCCTGAATAATCCATGGGTTTACTGCAATGAAGAGTGTCTACTGCCAGCTGAGGTTTGTTGAAAAGTAGATTTTGTGGAGGTGGCAATGATCGCCTCTCATTTGAAGAAAAGACTGTGTCACATTTTGGCTGCATGGAAACTGCAGTCTTGGTGCCTTCAAAATTGATGTTTTTCTCTGATGAAGCAGACTGTGTTGACTGTGATGGCTGTCTAGCCAGTTTATGCCTCTGAGATGCAGATGATGACATAGAACCATGACTTGCAAATGGTGTGCTCAGAATTGAGGGTTGTGAAGCTGGTTGTACTTGAGGTTTGTTTTTAACACAGGGCTGTGTAATGCTTTCCCGTCTCTGTGAACTCACTGGTTTTAGAGGAAGTGTCCTAGTTAAGCAAGTTTGTGTTTCACTGGTTTTCAATGGCTCTGAAATTTTTGAAACAGTGGTATGAGGCTGTAGAGAAATGTTTGAACCTGCTGGCATTGTACCATTAGATGTTTGTTTTGTAGTTACGGCATTAGAATGAGCTTTTGTTGTTTTTCCTCCTGTTTGACTATGATCATCATTCTTATCATCAAAAGGCCCAATTCTAATTTCAGGAACTGAATGTTTTATATTTGAGGAATGCTCTTTATAGGTTACTGATGAAACAACCGAAGAAGTCCATGTCACAGGCGCCTCAGAGAAAATTTCTTTGATCCCTTGATTTTTCCAATATGGTCCGCCATGGTATGTATTTGTTGTTTCCCTTGAAAGATCAGCTGCATCTAGTTGATCCTGATGAGAATTTTTATTTAGATCAAGTAAATCCAGTTTCACTTTTTTGAGTTTATACTTACTGAAATCAACAGGCTGTTCTGTCTCTGCAACTATGGACTCTTGAAACATTTGAGTGAACTGTTCAAGATTCATGTTCATTATCTTATCACCTTTCTTAAGAGCTGAAGACAGATCCACAGGAGTACTCAGGAGCTGCGGGTCATTCAGATTGTTCCCTGGTACCCAAAGCAATTCATCATCATTTACCAGAGGTATTTTAAAGCCACAAAGCGTGGTCTTTGCTTTCTCCTTTTGCTGCAGAATGCTGGAGATATTTTTAGTGATATATTGTAAAGCAAGGCTTTCCTCTGGAGTGGTGCATGCGTAAAGGTGCTCTCCAGCTCTGTCAGTCAAAAGAGAGTATATGTTTTCTTCATCCATATATACAAAATAACCACAATCTCCCACTTCAGCAGGCCACCACATTCCTTGCTCTAACAAGGATAGCCACTGCTGATACCACTCAAAATCATCCAAAAATTTGTCATCATCTTCATCACCACAAGAATTGGCACTGAGGTTGACTGCACCTGCAGTCAAATCCAGTGGTGCTTTCTTGGCAGTAAGACGTTTAAAAAAAGTATCAAGTTTCAAATCAAAGTGTGGCTTTTGGGCTATTTTGGAGTCATTCTTGGAATTCTGGTAATAGTCTAAAATTGGCTGGCAATGACGTAGATTTTCTAATATATTGCTTCCACCATCCCCCCAGTTTTGTTTGTTTTGGTTACTTAGGTCAAAAACAACAATATCCTCCTCATGTGCTAAGGGAAGACACTTTTGTTTCATACCAACACCATCTTTCCATGGATGTGAGGGTATATGGTACTGACTAGGGTCCATATTTTTCAAGGAACTCCTTTCAGTTTTTTCTGCAACAGGTTGAGAAGTTGAAAGTGTGCAATCTTGACTTGAAGTATAACAGTCCTGGACCTGTGATGAAAGAGTTTCCAATAAAGCATAATCATTCAGTTGCTGCCAAAGAAGAGCTTCTATGAGACACTGCTGCTCATACAGTTCTGGTGGAATCACACCATGCTCAGCAAAAGCAAACATAAGATCCTGGTAGCCATATTCAGTAGTTGTCCCATATAGAAGTTTATGGACCTCATTCATATACTGTTGTGTTGACTTCACTGCAGGATGTAAATTAAACGGTTGTTGGGTAGATTCATATTCAGGACTGCTTGAGTCCAAGCATCCTTTGCTGTTGGTAACAGAGGTAACTGTCTCCTCCTTACTCAGTTTTGGCTTCAGCATGTCAAGAAAACTATTTTCTACATCATTTTCATTGGTTGCAGGTTTAAAAATGCTAGAAAGTATACCTGTACTATTTTTTGGCTCATCCTTGCTATGGCAAGTTTGAAGTTTAGTTGAAGATTCTTCCTCTTGGGCTGTGCCAAATAATGCAGACAATAAACCCTTTTGTACTGAAGCTTTCTGATCTTTTGGAGCAGCTCTATCCTGAGAGCAATGAATCTCAACTGGTTTTGCTCTTTGAATCTGTTGGCTACCTTGATAAATCTTAATATCGGGATGATCTTGTAGCTGTTGTTTTGGCCTTTGCTCAGAAGGCTCATTTGTGTGTAATGAATCTTCTGCTGTTGTAGTAAGTTTGCTCAAAAATCCAGATAAGATTCCACTAGAATCATTTTGCTGATGGCTAGTTTCAGATTTCGCAGTCTTGCTTGATTGATGATTGTCAGGCTTAGTTTGTTGTTGATCAGGCTCATCAGGAATTGCCTTTTTGAAAATGCTAGAAATCAGACCAGTTTGCTGACAATCTTGTTGTGTTGAAGTCTGACAATTCTGGCTCTGAGTGTTGCCTTGTTGCACTGCAGATGGTGATTTTGCTGCTACACTCTCTGAACCCATTTTCAAAATCCCAGAAAAGAATCCTCCTGACTGGCTTGGCGGAGGTGTCTGTTGGGTAATTTTTTGACTTTGTCTTGAGGCATCTGATATGCTTGATTGATTGTTTTGTTTACCCTCAGGAACAGATTTTGCTGTCTGAGCTGGAGTTTCCACTGAAGCCAACTTGTTAAAAAATCCTGAAAGCAAACCTCCCCGTTGTTGCTCTGGTGGAGTTTGAGCGGGAATTTGGTTTTGTCTTTGTAAGGGCTGTCTGTTTCCTTGCTGGTGCTGAGCGGTTTGAGGTCCAGGAGGCCCTTGTTGCGATTGTGTTGGTGGTTGGCTGGATGAAAAAATCCCAGATAAAAATCCACCCTGCTGGCTAGAAGACTGCTGTGTTGCACTTGCATTTGGACTAGGTTTACTGCTTTGCTGTATGGTTTGAATTGGTGATTGAGTTTGGGCTGTGGCGGTGTCAGCAATCTTATTAAACAACCCAGAGAGCATTCCACTTGGCCCACTTGGAGGAATCTGCTGAGGTGGAACCTGGTTTTGCTTTTGCAGGTTTTGTCTCCTTCCATGTTGTGCATTCAGTTGACCAGAATATGGATGCTGGACATTACTTTGGGGAGCTGGTTCTTTTGAAGTACTAGTCTCTGAAGCACCCATACCGAATATGCCAGATAGGAGGCCACCTTGGTGAGAGGGTGGTGGTTGCTGGGAAGGTGTAAAGTCCTGCTTTGGGGTTTGTATTCTAGGTCCAGCGGTTTGCTGTTGAGCAGCATTCTCAGGGGCCGTTAACTTATTTAAAAATCCAGACAACATTCCACTTGAACTAGCAAGTGGTGGCTGTGCATTTGGCTGACTGGATTGTTGTTGATCAGCCTTAGTGCCAGAACCACCATGCTGTTGTGGCCCAGAAGGGGCACTCTCTGTTAGTTTTAGGAATCCCCCCAAAAGTCCTCCTGTTTGTCTTGGAGGTTGCATATCTTGTAGTGGATCAGTCTTTTGAAGTCTTTTTGCATCTGATTGTTGATTACTTGGCTGTTGACAATTAATTTGTCCAGTTTTGGGTTCTTTGTCATTTGTTGTAGCACTTTCAGAAGCTGCTAACTTTAAAAGTCCAGAGAGAAAGCCTCCTGACTGAGGCTTAGGTGATGTTTCTGAAGTACCTTGTGTATTTTTTTGTTTTGAATAACTTTGATTTTCAGAACCTGATTTTGATTGGGCATCATTTGCTAATTGAAATATGCCAGAAAATATTCCACCAGCTTGGGAAGGATCAGCTTTTTGTTTTTGGTTCTGATCAGTTGCTTGTGCATCCTCCTTAAAACATGAGGGCTGTTGCGGACCTGCCGGCTGGGTGCAGGTTGAGATGCTTTCTGAAGCAGTAATTTTTAAAATTCCAGAAAATAGTCCCACTGGTTGGGGAACACCTGGTTGAGACTGGTTTGGGGTTTGGGAGCCAGTAACACTGGAAAGAAGTCCTGAGAATAAGCCACCCTGTTGAGCTTGGTTAGAACATTGAGATTTGTTGCCACCAGATAAAAGACCAGATAGCAAACTTTGTGATTCAGGTTGCGCTTTTGAATCACTTTGTGGCTTTGGCTGTATTTGAGATTGTGACTGGTCCCCTGGTCTGTTTTGTGCTTCATCCTGAGCCATCATCCTTTCATCTGCCACTTCCTGTTGTATTTCATCTTGTGTATTGTGTATCGAAATTGGATTTTCAGTAGCATAAAGGATCTCATTGTCAGTACATTTTTCAGAAACTACATCAGCAGACATTTCCATCGAACCTTCAGTTTTATCAACATCTCTCAGAATATGTTTTTCACATATGGGTTTTGATGTGGCCTGGGAAACAGTCTGTGGCTTGGGTGGTTCAGCTGGACTTGCTTTAAACAGGTTTGAAAACCATCCAGTATCTGTATTTCCTTTAGGCACACTTTCGAGTAGTGCCGAACGACTGGACAGGGGTGATTTATCATCAGTTTGGGATGCAATAGATTGATCTTCTCCTTTTGCAAGTTTTAAAAAGCCAGAAAGCATTCCCCGTTCTTGCTTAGACGTTTCAGCACTTGCAGGAGCATCAGAGGAAAAGAGAGAGAGCTTTAAATTTTTAGCATAATTAGATGACACATCTTCAGGTTTTGGAGCCTCTGCTGACTTGAAAATAGAAAACATGGATGGTGATGAGGAGGTCTCAGCTCCTTTGTCTTCAGGTGAAGTGGTTGAGATCAGTAAGTTCAATGACTTTTTAAAAGGGCTAAAAAACCCTGTGTTTTCAGCAGGTGCTTGACTAGTAGATTTCTCTTCAGTGTTGCTTTCCTCTGACTTAGAAACTCCTCTTGGCAGTTCCTCAGGTATCTCACCAGATGACTCGGTTTCAGGTAAAAGCTCTACTGATCCAGTACCTGACCCACCACATGAGAACTGGGGTTCGGTTTGTGTGCCTGAACGCTCTTTATACAGACTCTTGGATTTTTCTATTGACTCCTCTTTGGACTCTGCATTTCCCTGAGATTTATTTGGCTGTGGGGTGGTCAGGCCACTGGGTTTATCTCCAAAAAGTCTAAATGGGCTCAGTCTTCCTAATACTGAATCAATCACTGTTTGGGGCTGGTTTGAAGTGGATTCCTGAGGTGGAGAACCATTCGAATGACCATTGTCTGTAGTATCAGTTACTGATGTGGCACTAGATGGCCGGCTAGGTTCTGGGGACTGGAATGGCAACAGCGACTGCAAAGAGAACCTTTTGTCCACACCAGCTTCCTGATTTGCAGGTGGTACTACTGCTACAGGCGTTGGACTACCAGTGGGTTTGGGCATGAAAGAAAACAGTTTAGAAATACCAGCCTCAGTTTGAGATGGAACAGGAGATGTGGTATTTGGTGCCGCTGTTGTGGATTCTGTATTCTCAGATGCAGGTTTTGTGTTTGTTATTGAGTTAAACAACGAGCTCATGGCTATTTTCACACCGGAAATACCTTGCTCCACATCAGTTTCCACTTTTAATTTAGATGGTTTTGCCTCAGTTTTTTCTGATTTTGTCACAGATTTTTCAATAAATTCATATTTATTCATTTCCTCCTCTCTTCCAGCCAGATACTCAGACACAGAGTCATACAAGTTCTGAAGTTCATCCATAGTATCAAGAGACGTCTTACTTGGTTCCTCCACAGGTGACAGCAGTTCACCAGGGCCTTCTTTGCTAAAATGTTGTTGATAAAAACCATGTGACCATTCTTTATAAGACGGCATTCTCCTTCTATTACTATAATAGGGGTCATGCTCGTATTGCACATCCTCTTCTACAAATGCCATATCATCTAGCTCCTCCTCAGACCCAAAAGAGAACTGCATTTCATCAGATCCTGCTGAACCATATTTACTTCTTGCTTTCTTCCTTGATTCCTCTTCCTTACAATAAACTGCATAGTTCTCAAGAGTATCTCCGAATGAATTTTTGGCCCACATTCTGGTTTTGAACAACAGTCCCTCTGTAAAGGATTTCTGTCCTGCCCTTTGCCTGTTCTGCTGCATAATTGAGGGAATTATGGAAATCTCAGGAGGAGAAATCTCGTGCTCACAGTTTTTTGCTTCCTTATTTATTAAGGGGGAATCACCACTACCTGTACCTAATGTCTCTATGGGATTTTTAGATGTCATGTACACTTCAGCCTCAGGGGACAATCCATCACACTCTACAGTCTGGTAGAACCGACTGCCTTCAGAGGTACCCTGGTCCCTCGCAATTCTATAAATTTCATTCTTGGTGTCGTCGTCATCATCCCAAGTTTTCTGCGCCGGTTCCAGGTAATCATCCAGTATGTTGTCATTCATTTTGTACTTGGTCTCCCAATCTTCAACTCCCATGCCAGAATCTACTGGAATTATTTTAACATTCTCTTTACTGTTTTGCTCATAAAGTAAGCTTAAAAAGGATGGATGGGATGAGGTAAGAAGAAATAAAAAAACACAAATGGTAAACAAAAACATAATCAAATGTAAATCTTTAAAAAAGAATCAAATGTAAGCTTTGCACAGTAACAGTACAGTTTGTTTGCAAGGATTTTAAATATACCTCTGTTCCTTATAATCCAAGTCACAGCCCTGGTGAGATTCTGTCCTTGAGTCTTTTGACACCACCTGATGCTGTAATCTTCGGCCAATAGGATACTGATGGAGTGAGGAATTGGGTTGGGCTGTGTTGTGATATCGTGGAGGCCTGATGTGCGTTTCATTACGGTAATCACTGTCCCTGTCATCCACAGCACTGTCATGGTCATCAAAATCTACATCATACACAAATGGAGAAGAGATAAAAACCTTTCAACTTAACTGGACACAGCTCACTCACTGAAACTCTTTTCTAAATAAATTGTATGAAATGGGACACTACGGTACAAAATCAAGACAACAAAAAAATTGTGGGTAGCAGGAATGACAATCTTTATCCAGCAGTCTGAAAAGCTATGAATTATTGAAATGGTCCAAATAATCTAGATATAACAAAAAAATTGGCCCAAAAATAAATATTCTGTCATGAAATTTCTTAGGCGGCTAAACGCAAAGAAAGATTTTTGGACGAATGTCCGCAACCAAATAGTATCATGGTAGAAATATAAAACTGGTAGTCAAATTTACTCCATAACTTTTTGTTGTTCTCCATCCTTCTGAATATCTCATTGTTTAAAATAACAAAACTATTAATGTCAAATACTTTTTTCCCCTTATGTAGTAGTAAATGAGGTCTAAGAGCTGTTTGGTTATAAGCATTCTTTCTTTGTGTTCATCAAAACAAAGTAATGTGTGCAGATCTGGAACAACACAAATTGAGTAAATGATGATAGAATATTCACTGTATGTTTGGACAAACCTGTATAACAAGTATTTGTATTTCTTCTCTAGAAAAATATATTTGAGAACATGTTTTAAAATCCTTTATTGTGTTTTCAGAAGGTCCTACACATTTTAATTTAAAGGTAATGATCTCCTGATATTCATTCCAAAGACAGGAAGATAAAAATGAGGTTTTTGTACTGAAGTAATTGACTGGAAATACATACTCTGCGTATCACTCCATCCGAAGTAAGTCCAATTGCCTAATAGTGGGAAAAAAGAACAGCTATAAACTAGTGCCATCTACTGGATTACAGTGGACAAAAAACATTGAGGTTAAAAGTAAAATGAGAACACTTACAACATTGGGTGGGCACTGAGGGTAGTTGTCTTCCCTGTCCTTCATCTTGTGGCGAATACTATTGAGATAGAAAGTAACGATTGAGGAGTGACATGAAAACAGGCTCATCAGAAATGACCATCCTGAAATGACCATTCACATTGTTATGTGGTTATTATAAGCTTACCAACAAAAATGATGAATGATACAATGAATGATCATCATATATGATGAAGACGATGAAACCTATTGTTTAATTAACTATAAATTGCTCAATGATGTATTAAACTTTAAAGTGAAAAATTAGTGTCCCAGCTGTCAAAGATGTCTAATCAAAATGGTTCCCCAATGGTTCCACAATATAAACAAATGTTAAAATATAGTTTTATCAGCAGTTAGATAAACATGTTTTACATGATACGTATCTGGATGTAAAAAGCAAGCCTACTTCTACTTCAAACCAGTGTCAGGTCACCTTACATCCAATCTGGTTCATGATACTGAAATACAGTTTCTGCGGGGACTCTGACCCCAAGGTAGGTAGCAGTAGAAGACTAGAATGTTTTTGGAATATAATTCCTTGAATCCTAGAACGATCATTTAAATATCACAAATCAACTCAACTTATTACGTTGCAAATTTAGATCTATTTCCATCCCAGTAACACACACACGCACGCACGCGCACACACACACACACACACCTCATCATGTATCCTCATAGCGTTGATGCGTTCCAACTTTTTGGTCCAGTACTGGGCCTCATCTTCCGGAATATCTACATAAGGAGAAAAATGTGCTTCATTCATTTTAAAAGTGTCCATGCACTTTGAAGCCACAGTTTATTGCACTGCTATTGAAAGAACAACCATACATTTACAGGACACTTTCTTTATTTACAATATTTTTAATGAGTATTTTATCCGGATTTCAGTACAGAAAGTCCAACTTAAATAAATCATTTTTTAAAAATAAAAAAAATATCTGCATGCTTGTGGGTGTAAAACAGTGTTAAAGATTGTGGATGGAGAACAGGAACAGAGGAACAGGATTACCAAAAGGAAGCTCAAAGCGTGTGTCCAACAGCACTTGGTGAGGTGTGGGGTTTTTAGTGCCATAGATTTCATCTTCCTTCATCAAAACTTCAGAATCCAGTAAGGTCCATTCTCCAGGACCCTCCTAATAAGAGACATCAGAAAGAATGATTACAAAACAACTAACTTAAGGATTACAACAATTAACACACATTAAAAACTTAAAGTAAAATATCTTCAAGTGTTTTCAGCACAACAAGACAATGTAAAAATGTTAACTAGAAAAAACTATCCAATAACTGAGTTTGAGCAAATGACGACAACCATTTTGGGCAAACTACACCTTTAAAATTAAATAACACTCATCTGTCCCTAAACTACACACTAGAAAGTTTTCAAGAGAATAACTAAGATGTTCTTTAGATCTGGTGTAAGATAGTAAAAGGGGAACTTTGATGCCTCATCAGACAAACACCTGAGATGTGTGATAGTTGAGAGTCCTTACTTCAAATTGATTAGCTGATCATGACCACTCACCTCATCTGATTGGCGGATAGTGTTAAGAGGGACCCATGCAGTTCCTATCAAGGTGTCCCAGATGAGCCCTTTGTTCCACACTTCCACAACCAGACCCAGATCAAGACGATTAATTTCACTGAATGGACACACAAACAGAAATAGACAAAGAAAAAATGTATAAGGCTAAATGAACATTTATGTAAGAGTACAGAACAAACTTTCTACACCTTAATGATATAGCTTATTTAAAAGAAAAATTAAATCTTCATTCACTCATTTTTGTTACAAATCTGTATAAATTTGATGAACACAGAGAAAGATATTTGGAAGAATGCTTATAACCAAGTAGCTCTTATAGAGTGGGTGATTCATGAAACATTTATAATTTTTGGGTGAACTTTTTTTTTTAATCTAGGGCCTGGCCATGATGCTGTACATTAAATATTCACATTCAATGTCACTATGACAATGACCTTTATTTTAGAAAATTAAACTCCAGTATTTGAAAAAAAAAAAGTTTTAATTACTAGCTAAAGGACATTTCTCTTATCAAGCAATCAATTTATTTGAACATTACTTTGGGTATAAAACATTGTCTGACCTTATTTTTGGTCTTAAGCTTCCTAGTATAACATGTCATGTTTTTAGATGTTAAACTACCGAAGCACACATTGGTCCTTGCAGAATTTCAACCAATTCTTTACCACCATACTCATATCAAGACAGTAATAACATTAAGAGGTTGGAGATAAAGAAAAGATCTCAAATAAGAACACTGGGTCAGTCTCTGAACTCATCTTGACTTTCATTTCTGATTCTAGAAATCAATTTTTATGATTCTACACCCACAGAACAGTCATTGCTTAACATTTTTTTTACAAACGGGGAAATTGGGAGACTGTCGATCACTAAAGTCATGGCGCCCTTTTTAAGGTTTAATTTCAAAATTTTGAGCACCCAGCCAACCTGGAGTAAGCAAAGGGCACAATCAATTATTAACACCCCAAATTCATATACCAACACTCCCAAAGCAATGCTATATAATGGCAAATTGGTACCTTTCGTCAGTGACAGAGTTTGACTTAAAGTTAGAGAGAGTAAAGAGACAGACATGTAAAAATTATAAGCAAGATGTAACATCTCACAACTGGACTATTCCCTACATGTTGGTTACTATGGCTGATCCATGGCATGTGATGTCAGCATGTGACCAGATAAAAACTCAGAGCTCATCCTCTTAATCCTAAACACACACATGGTCACGATGCAAGGTTCAATACCCCACTAACACAAAGATGAGGACACATGTCTAATTCATGTATCACGTATCAATGTCATAAAAATGACATGTCAATTTAAGCTGTCTGACATGTTATAAGAGGACAATGTTTGATTAATAAAGCTATTGACTCTGAATGACGAGTCAACTGACTTTCAGTTCTGCAATGGGTTTGCATCCCTGGTTACATACTGTCAAAAAATGATACAGTGTATCGAAAATCAAATAATCGAAATAAAAAAATATGTAAATTTTAAAGTGTTGAAATTAAGTCAAGTTCAAAGTTTACGTATATACACGTAAGAAAATAAGTTGACCTAATTAACTCAAATGTTTCCATTACATTTTACCAAAAACATTGATGTATATTATAATATATATTCGTTAGTTAAATTCTTCTTATTATAAAATTTTTATCAAGCAATGGACAACAAAGCCAAACATCAACTTGTTGGAAAGTCCGAAAACCAAAGAAAACCAAACTTAAAAATAAAGTATATATAAAGTTGTATAGAAGTTGTTGGATGTAGAAATGTTAAACATTCTGCGTGCCACAGACCTCTGGTCAACCAATCTGTAAAACTTTTTGCATCAATCCAGAAATATGATTAAGCAAGCAAGCCATGTTAAGAAAGTAATAACTTGCAGAAGCTGTAGTAATCTTTTTTCCAATAAAATTATTCAATTTAATTTATTTTAGAAAAAGAAATATTATATTTCATATTGCATTTTTCCATAATGTCGCACAGCCCAACAAAACACTGACCACCTTTTAAATACATTTACATTACATTTACATTTAGGCATTAAGCAGACGCCTTTATCCAAAGTGACTTACAACAGTCGAGGAGACAATGAGCGATAAATAGCAGATACAACAAGTGCCACAACAATGTTACCAAGTTACACAGAGCGAGATAAAAACCTGGAAGTAGAAAAAGTTTTTATTTTATTTATTTTTTTAGGTATATTGAGTAGGTTAGAAAAGAAGGTGCTCCTAGTGAGTTAAATATTTCTAATAGGCCTCAAAATTACAAAGTCATAAAACACAGTTGACCCCACATGGTTTTAATGTTTAAATTGTTACTGTTTTTATTCAAGTCTTTATTCATTTTATCAACAGGTCAATGTATTATTAATTTTCGGGTGGTTGTTTCTTAATTAAAAAAAAAATTTGAACCTTTGAATGACATTATTTACATATACAGTACATTCCAACTAGATGTTCTTGGCAAACCTATGAGACTATCCTTGTTAGCTCTTAAGACCACTTCAGAAGATGTAAACAAAATGTGTGCATGCTGGCCCCGAAATACTTCCGGTTTCAGTTCAAACAGTTGAACAAAATACAAACAACAGAAGATTTCTAATTAAATTAAAATGTTCAATAAGTATCTGTTATATGTGAGATGTAAAAATAAAGGAACCATATGTATTTATTCTCTGATCTTCTATTGCTTGGAACGACATGCTTGCGTCACTATCAGGGTCAAATACTGTATAATGGTAGTGATTATGTAATGTTGGGATTAGGATCCAACAGCTGGACAAAAACAGCCAGTGTAATGTAGAAAATTATAGCGTAAACTAGTTTGGATGAATGATGAAAATAATGCATTGGTCAATACAACTTAGGTTTATATCCTGTCGACTTAATAATCAATATAACTTTTTGGCTCCTCAAAGTGTAAATATTAGTCTAGGAAAAACCTTACAAACCTTCAAACATTTTATCAGTGATTTCTCGATTATAACCGTAACACCAAATCCTGTATTTTGGACACATAAGCCTCTTATAAGAGGCCAGATTTTAGGCCACATCAACGGAATTTTTATACACAGTTTTGGCAACTGAACTCCAATGAAAATATCTACCAAGACATCTTACACAATGTACTGTTCAGGATATCCATAAGTTAACAAACAGATTGCAAAAATAAGTTTTACATTTACAAGGACATACACAAAGAAATCTACAGCAAGATTCAAACTTCATAAACTTTGAAGGGATAGCTCTGTGATCTTTTTCTCTCTAGTCATTTCTTCTGCAGCATATAAAACAAGATATTTAAAGTTGGTAACAAAAACCTGCGACACTCAAAATTTTTTTTGTAGGGACTTAAACCAGTGCAAGTGAATGGGAGCTGTCATTGTACGATTATCAACATTCTTCAAAATATCTTTTTTAAAAGAAAGTCATACGTGTTTAAAATGGATTAGTTAATTATATATTTTTTGTGGGGCGAACAATCCATTTATCACACTCTATATACATTTAACACAAGAAAATTTTAAATCTAGATTTTGAGAAAAATTACAATGGGGAGCATATCTTACTGTGTGTTTGTGTGTGTGTGTGTGTGTGTGTGTGTGTGTGTGTGTGTGTGTGTGTGTGTGTGTGTGTGTGTGTGTGTGTGTGTGTGTGTGTGTGTGTGTGTGTGTGTGTGTGTGTGTGTGTGTGTGTTTGTTTGTAACCCAGATTCCTGTTTGTAAACTTCAGTAAGCATCTCTTGAAGATGATGAGACATCATCTTCAAGAGATGTCATCACTGACACAAAGATGATAAATAAATTTATCCGAAAGGCATATTCAAACTGCCAGTCCACTTATGGCACAACAAAATCTAACCAAGACCACAAAAAAAACCCACTGCTGGTGATATTGCGCCTTCTGTAAATACGATGGTGAGACAGTTTTCTGCATTATATGTCGCCCTAACAAGCCTTAAACAATCATGCTCCCATCTGCTCTGTATCAATCTATCTTTGTATTTAATCTTACCCTGCTCTCTGAACACACAAAAAATTCTTCATCTCTTAGTGAAAGTGTGTGGATTTGCTTCAGGACAATAATCCATTCACAAATGATCCTCACACACACACCCAAGCACGCACACAAGAGCACACAGCTGAACCACACGCATTGTATTCCTGACACACTGTCACTATACCTGCACTGTGTTTTATCACAGAATAAAAGAAATATTTATGTATGTGACAGTGAACTAGCGTGGAGCTGTGTGGGCATTTTTAGCGGTTACTTTAAGAATTACAATCAATTTCCCAATCATCTATAACAAAACATGGTGGTGCAACATCATTACATGACATCACTGGGATCACTCATTGGAAAGCCTTCCTTCTCCTATCAATATTTTGCGGATAACACGCAGCTCAACCTCACATTTCATCCTGAAGATCAGAGGATTTGGCCTGAGTCTCAGCATGCCTAAGTGACATCCCACGCTGGATGAAGAACCTTCACCTACAGCTAAACTGACCTGACTTCTGCAATGCTCTGCTTGCTGGACTCCCGATGTGCACAACCAAACTCCTGCAAATGACACAGAACGCAGAAACCAGAGTGGCATTCAAGGAACCGAAAAGAAAGCATGTCACACTTCTCTTCAATAAACTACATTGGCTCCCCATATCAACCTACGTTGCATTCGAAGCTCTTCTTACAGCCTACGAGACCACCACAGGTTCAGCACCAAGCGACCTTCTTTGGCTCTCTCGCACCTTCTCTGCACCGGTTCCTAGATGGTAGAATGATCTTCCCCTTACAACACATTTGGCAGACTCAATCTTTAAAAAAACGCATAAAAACTAATCTTTCTATCCATTCCCAATCTTAGCCTTCACTCTTTATAAAAAAAGGATTCAACCTTTTCTTCCCTCCTACTTCATAGGTTTTATCTTGCCTTTTGTAACTTCGTGAAATGGTTGTAGGCTTTTTTTACCTGTTGTCATCTCTGCTTTTTACCGCTTCATTGTCTCCATGATTAATTGTAATTCGCTTTGGAAAAAAAATGTCTGCTAAATCCCTAAATGTCTAATTCAATGTGTGTTCTCTGTTTATGGAGATATTAATACTTTTTATTGTGCAAGTTCTTCAAACATTTCTGAAGACATAGTTTTGTTTATTATATAGCATTTCTGTCCATAGATCCTACTAAAAATTGCACACAGCTCCTTTAAGGAATGCAAAATATCTTCTGATCATTGTGTCTCTCTCTCTCTTTCTTTCTCTACCTCTTTCTATTCCTCTCTTTTGCCTTCGTTTTCACTCTCGCTCTCTTTAAAACAACCAGAAAAATCAGGGACAGTTTCCGTGGTGCACAAAACCTCCCGAGAGACCATCAAAAACCTACTTAACATTTGTCAACTTGACACAAAAGAGCCAAAGGTAAAAAAAGTTGCCTGGTAATTTAAAAGCAGATGAGGAAGCAATCTCTACAAACAACACGTCTGTTCTATTAAGAGAACAATAGAACATTTCTGTTTATGTAACTTTTTAAAGTTTATGTAAAGACATCCCCTTTGTCATTAGCATAAATTAAACTAAAACTGAAAATGAAAGACCAGCTCACAATATCCTTTATATAATAAAAAAAAAAACACAATAATCTTGAGTACATAAATGCTAATCATTTTTTAAGAGAACCCACACACGTAGTAAGTGCACAACACAACTATTGTTGTTTGATTAATACAAAAATATTTCATATTTCACTGTCATCGTACGGTATATCAGACCCTTAAATGAAACACTACATTTCAGTCTTAATAGTAAAACCAGCGATACTCACAACATGAAGTCTTGTTCCCAGCATGGATGGTCTCCTCGCACGGTAATGGTCGTGCTCTTAACATTCTGGACCTTCAGTGTGACATACACATTAAACTTGTCTGCAAAAACACACAAAAGCAAGTTTAAACACCAGAGACTAGTTAGTGGCTAAACCTGGTACATGTTGGTGATGTAACAATTTCAAAATCTCATTATATGTTAATACCTCTGAAAAGAGTCTGCAGTAAAATATTTATTATGGTATCAATAAAGAAAATGCGTTAGTTTTGAACACTTAGTATAAGTGTTTAATAAACAATAACTTAACGTTGAAACTTAACCTTGTCACATCCTTTTTTTTTCAAAAAAACTATCACATTGAGTCATTGAATATCTTTAACAGTCCAAAGCGCATATAATGCATCTTCACAATGTAACTTTATTTTCAGAAAGTTTTAAGTTCAAACCATGTGACATCATGTCACTCTAACAGAAAGGACGATGTCACATCTCAATATTCCATTACAATACATGTCAAAGTTTGTATGTTAAATATGCATATTTTATGAAAATTAAACAGTTATTATGTGCCGAGACAGTCAGGTTCAAAAAAGCCGTCAGAGGTCAAAACAAGCAGCGTAATAAACGTTTTGACTTTTTAAACTCGCATTACCTGGTTATAGGAACTGAGGCCTGGTTCGCATGAGTGAAACTAGAAATAAGCAAACCAAATCTGGAACTCTGCGTTCTGAACAATATTGTGTTTTATAGACCTCAAAGGAGATTACCAATTCAATAATCACTCACTATATATTCTCATTTTTGCACTTAATTAAAACAAAAGGGCAAAGATAAGAAAACCAGTTCCCATGTCAAGAAGAGGGACAAATAATACTCATACATTCCTTACTATTTGCAGAAAATATTATTTACTTCCGGATATTATTTCCGCAAAACCCTGTGATTACTCTAAATTTAGCACAGCAATATCAGCATGGGCTGAACTTCTCATCCGGTGCAATTAATCAGCAGTGGATTGCTCAATTTCATTTCTCTTTACGCCGCCATTATTCATCCAATCAAGTTCGGACCTAAGCAGATCCTAAAGAGAGGAAGCCAATTTATTTGCACAATACTGAATGGACGACACTCTTGACAAACGTAAAGAAAAAGGTCAATATAAAATGCAAAACATACAAGAAGTCTCTGACCACCTCCTATTTCAATTGTTTTGCTTTCACACTTGATTTATTTTAACATATCGTGCAATGTAGAGATTCTTAAAGAAAGTCCTAGAGAAAATGCTGTGTCCATCACTGAGGATTACGTTTCAATCTTTATGATTACGATTATCTGGCAGAGCTGACAAACATACACTCGTGATCTTAATTCTTCAATTTTCCGTCCCCAACCCAAGACACTTCAGTCTCTGTCCATTTACCTTAGCTGTTACCCATCAGAGAGGAGAAAGGCTGAAATGCAGGGCGCTACAAAGATATATATAACATATCTTTTTGTTCACACAACTTTATGACATCACAATATGCTAATTATGTGAGCGTTGGCCAATCCATTACTTATTAAGAAAGGTTTACCTAGTGGGTAACATACTTGCCAGTCGTTTCCCGGACAAATAAAGTAAGAAATATCAGAACGAAAACTGTACTTTTAACAAACACACCCAAATGTCTTGTTTTTATAATTATACTAAAGGCAAAATTAAGAAATACAAACGTTGTACATGTGATATTAACCCTCTTTTCCAAGTAAACATATGGCTTTTTATATTGTAATGGTGTGTTTTGGGAAAAGGTTACTTTTAACTGAAAATATATCGTGATGATTCTTTATTTAAAACACAGCTCGTGGACATTTAAAAATGTATAGGTAATTATAGAATGACCCATCAAAAACTGTTATAATAACAACTATAAAATACTAATTTAAATGATTTTAAACCCATATATGGCTCAGACAGTTAATTAAAATAAACTGTGCGCAATCTAATAATTCGGTCGACCTGTTTGTGGAAACCAGGCAATATTTTTTAAAATGTAATGCCAGTTTAATAAGAATCCCGTCAATGTCTCTGTGCAGAAAGTGTGTAAGACCCTCTGTGTAATCTCTGTCCCCTCGGATCCATCTTTATCATACTGTCTGCACAGAGGGCCACAGCTACGGCAGACTGCTCGTGAAATGACCATCCTAATGAAGAGCAGAATTGGGGCTGAATGAAAGACAGAGATGGAGGGATATGTCTGGAGAAGATAGAAAAAGTCAGTGCACAGCAATTGATTCTCTCTAAGATTTGGCCACGTTGGTTATCCGTGTGTGTCACTGTTAAAGGTTATACTTGAAATAAGCATTCAGCTCAAAAACATATTTTGCCACAACAAATCATGACCTTGCCAGGTCAATTACCACAGCAAGTGAATCCAATTCTACAGGTACATGAAGAAATTTTCTCTTAATCACCCTTAACCCAGGGTCAATGTTATTATTAGGTGCAGGCCATTTTTGACCAAGCTAAGTGGATTTAATATTGTAACTTTAAACATGAAATTAATTTTCTTTAAGGGAAATGGAGAATTATCTTTAAATACAAATACAGAAATAGGGTGTAGTTTTATGATAAATGGTCTGGACCCAGGATAAAGCAGGGAAATAATAGAATATTAATATAAAATATTAAAATCTTGATAACATTAATCTCTCAGCTATTTAATCATCAATACCAAATCAGACTGTGTACCCCTCTGTAATAAAAATGTTGGCAATATTTACCCTTGACTACAAAAAACAACAACTTTAAACTCATATTCCTCAACGTCAGAACCTACTTTATTAAAAAAACGTTATTCTCTTCTTACATTATATGCCTCCAGAGACTCACGTGGACTTACCTGATGAATATTTCATGTATGTATTGCCTTAAATAAATGCATGTTTAAGTTTAATGACAGACAGCAATACATTTCCGGAATGTAAATGCCATATTATGCAAGTGTTAATAATAGACTTTTATATTTGATGCAATTAAGGATCTCCAGCTGAGCTGTTAAACTTAAGTGAAGTCAGGTACATCTTTGTGGCTAAGATAATAAAATCTTGTAAGGAGTATTAAACTGCATTTGATTCTGACACAGTATTGAATTCTACGCCAAGCATTTGAAACTAAGCTGAAAAGGCTTTTTGCCTCTATTATGAATAAAAGCAGAGCCTTAAGTTATTCTCTCTTTCTCTCCCTCCCTCCCTCCCCTCTCTCTCTCTCTATCTTTCTCTATTCACTCTACATGAGGTAAATCAGGGACCATGAATTATGCATCTATACAGTTCTTTATTAGGTATTTAAAACTTGTGCTGTATAAACACATAATAGATATGTGTTATATATTTGGACGGGTTCTTGACAACACAACATTATATCGCTATCTACTGAGTGTGACAATATTACAATATTGTTAATGTATATGTAAAGTCTTATTTGTGACTTCTTGATCTTCTCTTCCACTATGTATTCGATAAAGATTTAGGCAATTATTTTGGTTGCAACAAAAATCGACCCAAAAAATTCTGTCATCATTTACTCACCGTGTCATTGCAAACCTGCAAGTTCTACAAAACATAAAAGAAGATACACTGAAAAATGTCGATAAAAGAAAAACGATGGTTCCAACTGACTTCAACAGAACAGACACAAAACCAATGCAAGTCAAAAATTTTCAGTAAACCTTTTTTTGTGTTCTGTTGAACAAAGAAAGCCAAACAGGTTAAATACATAAGTAAATCATGACATAATGTTAATTTTGAGCTGAACCATCTCTTAAAATCAAAATAATGAAATCCAAATTAAGCAAGATCCATCTCATTCTTCCCCGAAATATCAGTTCCATAAATTTAAAGTTGTAATATGTAGATTCTGCTCCGTACTGCCACTTATGTTTCATAAAATAAAATTTCAGGGTACTTGACGTACTTATCTTTAATAACCGCCACAATCCCAAAAATAAATCTGTCATATAAGTTTACAATTGTTACTTTCGGTATGATACGGAGACGGAAAAAATTGTAGATGGCAGATTTAAATTGTAAATTCTTTGTGTTAGTTCATCAACAAAACAGCAAATATTTCCACTTTCAAATCCTAAAATATGTTTTTTATTAACCTCTATCGAAAAGATTTAACTACTGTGTTGATGTAGGGATGATGGATGAAACAGAAGAAAGGACACATGGTGTGGGTGGCTTGAGGAGACTGAGAACCAGACAAAGTCAATAAGAGTAATCGAACTGAGACACGCACATTCTGCTCATTAACTTCTTGTAATGCACAAACACATTGAAGGATCCTCACGATGTACAGTATTCTATAGTATATACTAGACTGCAAAAATCAGTGCACCCTGACTCCCAAAATTAACACAAGAACTGAAAAATTAAGTTTGCACATTTTTATATCAACTGGTTTAAGACAAGTGTAACATGTTAGAAGTAAAGCAAAATCCCCTGATGTTAAGAGCTTGCTGCTGGCTAACCAGTAAACCAGTTCACTCACTCCCCTGTCCTCTGCAAACTGGGCCATAGATTTAGACTTATTCAAGTACCTCAAAGTAGTCCCAAACACTCATCTGATAATTCACTTAATGATGTGTTATTTTTTCCTCTTTGAGACCAGGGTAATTGTATACAGCCATAACAACCACAAGTGTATGATGTTAATGTAAGTCGCTTTGGAAAAAAGCGTCAGCCGAATGAATAAATGTAAATGTAAACAGTTTATTACCTTGAGGTCCTTGTAGCTTTGCTTTTTTCACTGAAAACAAAAGAGACAAAACCAAGTGTAAGTAGAAGCCAGTGAGATTGCTTTGCAGTAGTATTGAATACTCAAGCGATAGAAAAGTATAAAGGTATAAAATATATTTTTATAGTCTTTTTTATTGATTATAGTCTATTGATTTGAAAAGGACAACATAGAACAAAGAAGACCCAAGACTGAAAATGTCATCATATACTCTTACAAACCTGAAAGATTTTCAACAAAAAAGAAGATATTTTGAAAAAACTTGGTAACCAAAGAGCAACGGCACCAATTTATATCTATTGTTTGGACAAAAAAACAAATAAATGGGCGCCAGTTCCGACAATCTTCAAAATATCTTCCTTTGTGTTCTGCGTAAGAAAAATGTCAAAATAAAATGTCAAGAGGTTGAGTAGATGATTTTAGAATTTTGGGTGAACTATCCCCTTAAGCAGGTTGCCATCCTGCTTTGCTAACCTATGAATAGGAAGGTCACAAAAGCTCAATACATATCATGAAAACCATGCAATCATTCATGATATTTTCCACATTTAAACCACCAACACAAGGAATTCATTCCCTGATGTCCTATCAGCATGTGGAATGCAACTTGATGGGTGTAATGTCCACAACACTGACTGATGTGATATCCAGTGAACCAGCATAATAACCGTAAGTATGACTTTCACAAAGCCCAAAACTACCTGCGGACATTTAATATGTTCTTTAGGTGAGGTGAGAAGACCGCAGACAGAGTTTAGCCGTTACTGCACACACAGACCGCACCAGATGGCTAAAGGATTACAATGAATCCGACCTCCCCCAACACCAGCATTATGCTATGCACATCCTTCTAACTTCTCACTTTCCCGTCTGGGTTTTCTATCTACAGTAAAGAGCAGACATCTAAACATATGAATTTGATCCTCAATAACCCACAGCAAAAACGTATATATGGGATCAGTTGTGGTCTGGCGGTTAGAGAGTGGGTCTTGAAACGAGAAGGTTGCAGGTTCAAATCCCATTGCCACCAGACAATGACCGAATCGTCCTTGAGCAAAACACCTGACCCCTGTTTGCTCTGCAGTGATCAGTGTCAAATTCACACTCCTTGTAAGTCACATTGGATAAAAGCGTCTGCTGAATAAATGTAAATGTAAAAGTTTATGAAGCACTAAAAGCCTAAAGACAATAATCCCAAAGGGCATATTTATTTCGCAACTCTCTCCCAGAAACTCTCCATTCACCAGTGACATGTCAATCACTTTTGATTTTCTATACATCCTTGCTCTCCTCTCTCTGCTGACAGCATGACAAATCCCTGTAACACAAAAGATCTCACACAACAGCAATTGGCTGTAGTGCACTTAAAGTGAAAATCAATGAAGCAGATTTAAAAAAGAGACGAAACCTCAGCGTAAATGCATCCTTATGAGCCTTACACGCTTCCTTGATACCACACTTAATTGATGTCTTCATTTAAGACACAGTTTGCTCATCCGCCACACATCTCCGAGACGTCTGCTGTCAGATGCCACAGACCTAGAAGATGTCTCCAAGATGTTTATGATAAGATGCTTGGCAGCAGATCTTCATCAGCCTCTGTGCTATCTGGGTACCTGCAATAAGGCTATACACACAGTTTTGTGCCACTTTGTATGGGACATGATCCCAAAAACAGAGCCACTGTCCTGTAAAGGGAAGTGACAAGTCACCAAACAAATACACAACATCCAATGCAACAAATGTAACAACTTTTGGACAATTGCACAAACAAAGCTGTGTTACATTTCCAATGTGACCTGTTGCATTAGGATTTTGTTAAGTTTGTATTATTTTATACATCTTAAGATCATGTGTGCAGATCTAAGACACTTTTAAATGATACAAAGATGCAAAAGTAAAATATGAACACACTCACCTCGCACACACAGAAGCGACATGGCTGAGATTTAAGTCCAACCAATCAAAACCCTTGCTTTGATGCTTGTTTACCTTCTTTAAAATCGGTGATATTAGTTCTTGTCCATGGTGAGCGATGTTTGTGACATCATGACACTATGTAGCGTTAAAAGTCATCACTAAAAACGGATAAAGTGCCGCTTGTGTTTGCTGTGACCCAGAGGGACGCTCCGGTTCCCTTGGTGTTACTGACGCACGCGGGAACCAATCAAAATGCGTAAATGGCACAAATGGGCGGGTCTATAAGATACCGCGTCCAATGAGGTTTCCCCCCCGCACAGGTGTGTGATGACAGCCTTGCCTCCACGTTTAACAGCAAAGCGATGCGAAATTATTTCATATTTATTATTAATTGAAGTTTTAGCATTTAACTTTGCATTCATGAGAAGTAATGAGATATGTAAAGTGAGATATGCATTTTGTGTATCTTTTTGCAAATAATTGCATAAACAAACAACAACAACATAAAGAAGCCCCTAATATAAAATTTAAAGTTATATGAACTTAAACTGTACTTTCTATGACGTGTACGTACGTCATTTGTACGTACGCAATCCCATTTAAAGCGCAATGGCGTCATCTTGTGTCGTAATAAAGCAAGTCAAATAAATGTGTTGAGTTTCTAATCGACAATACTTTAAAAGTTTATGAATGATGAAAAACAATTGTTTTAAGCTGGTATGTATATGGGCAATTATTTAAAATATTTAGTATATATTATATAAATACGTTTTTTTAGTATACTTATAGCACATATGTCAACATTTGGTTGTTTAAACACCCATGTGATGTCTCTTTAAATTTGTATATCATTTTTTTTATTTAGTGCATTCTTTTTTATGGTCAAGTAAAGGTTATATTTGGGATTTTCTTCATTTTGCACATAAAAGGACATATTGAAATAAAATATAGAAACTATATCAATCAATATTTTTTATTATCTTATAATATTAGGTTCTTTAAAGACAATTTGTTGGATATTTTTTATTCTGGTTTGTAAATTTGAATTTATATAAATCTTAAGAAGTTTGTCGTCTTTTTTTGTCACTTCCATAACGCAGATTTATTTATCTTTATTTATTTTTTATTTATCGTTTTAAAACTATAATCAAGGGTTTTGTATAATATTAACAGTTGCTTCAGTTTACTGGTCATCTAAAAGTATTTTAATGTCACATCTATAACAGTGATAGCCAATATATTTTATTTTATATTTTAAAAAGACTAAAGAAAAATAAACAAAGTTGATCCTGTGATGTGATTGAATCATGAATACGATGCTTAAAGTTAATTGTTCTGATTTATTAGAATAAAACATTATTTAATTTCAGAATATTTTATTTTAGAATGTATAATCCATGCCTTGCCATATGCAAAAATACCCAATGCTTATGTTATTATGAAATAAAATCGTTACATAAATCTCATTTCAATCTCCTGTCAGCCCTAGAATTCCTCTCCAAAGCGGAGTAAAAGGAACAAATAGCACGTGTACTGGGGCGTGGCTTCGCCAGACGTCGCTCGCGACAGAACCAATAAAAACGCGTTACGTCAAAATAAATTATACTTATGCAAATATATTCAAAGTTTGTGTTCTATCGAGCCTCTCATTGGTCCGTGCCGGCAAAACCGACCAATCGCTTAAATGACAGACCTTCAGCTGTTCGCACGCCCCTCCCCCGAGTTATCTTCCATCAAATCCCGGAAGTAACGTTGTTTAAAGAGACAGCGTCGTTTAAAGGGCGACGGCTCCGGACCAACAGACAAGCAGAGATATAAAGGCCCGCTGGCAGAGTCACAGGACGGGAAAACGAAGAGAAACGCCGTCAAAAACCTCATCCAACCTTTGAAAAACAGCATCTCACCGACATTTTAAATCATATCATATACGTTGTGCGTTTTGTTTTGTCGTCGATTGATAAGATACAAAGATTTCTGCTAATCACAAATAGCATCAAACTCTTGTTTCGTGTATGATGGGAATGTCAGTCTGCTGACTGCTGCAGCTCTTGTCATTGCCTTCATATCTGTGCTGTGGGTAAGTGTGATTCTCTTTGTGTTGCCATCCCCTGTCATTACATCATCAATATGGATTTAAATATGACAATGATGAGATTCATTCATAATGATCAAGGTTAATGATAACCCTGGGATCTGTCTCATGCATGCATGCATCTATCTTCATTATGTCTTTGTTCAATCCAAAGTGATGTAATGGTTCCCCTGTCACTGTGTGTTTGAGATTATCTCATGTGCATAGAATTATACAAGATGGATTTGATTAGGATCATGATACACAATGCATAGGTGTTGTATGTTCATGTACAGGGGGGCGTTTCTGCTTTGTCTGTTCATGCCATGAGGGCAACTTTCATCAGTGTACATGTTCATTCATTTCCATTGTTCCTCTTCATTGTTTTTCATCCATCTAGGGTTGCATTGGTTTTTTTGGACTGACATGTGAAGGGTTGTATTTCTTAAGGCTTTCTTGAGGCTTGCCTTGTAGATTTTTTGACAATTTCAGTTTTGCACATTGGCGTTCCACCCTGGATGCAAATGCACCCATCCTGCTCAATGCCAGACAGGACATCAGATTGGCACAACGTAAAGCCACAATGCATTTTCATTGTCCCTCAATATGATGAGAGCACCACCGGTGGTCCACATGGGTCTCTCTCGCTCGGTCTGTAATGAATATCACACAATCGCAGGTAGAACCTTGGCCTTTATCGCCAGTTCTTCCTCTCCATGTCCTTGCTATGTGACCTCTTTTAGTATGGCTATCGGCAAAGGCATGTGTTAGAACATCATTGGGTCAGTGAGGGAAAATGCATGGCAGGAATAGCTGCTGCACATCAGATGATAAGCCACGTCGAGCTGAAGAATAGACCTGGATCTTTTTTTGCAACTGATATATGTGTAAATGTTGAATGAGGGGGTTCGATTGAATGTCCCGTAGACGTGATGGGTTTTCTTTCTCTCATCTGGGTGAGAATGAGGGTGGTGCTGGATCATTTCCATTATTCTCTCTGAGCCCTTAACTGGTCATTACATTCTGTGAGAGGAGTTGATGCCTCACTTGTTCCATTCTGAGGTTACGATAAGATGCAAGCTAAGGCAAGTATTGCTATTTTAAGGGTCTTTATTTTAAAACCCCATAATCTTATGCATTAATCTTCAGCTTCAGCAAGTGTCAAAAGGAAACCACGTATCAACCACATAGCAACACGTTACAAACACTCCTTAGGATGTGCTCTAGCAACCATCAAGAACGCCTTTGCATTGTATAAGCAAGTTTTGCATAGGCATGCACAACTAAAATTCATGTTTCATGTACAAAATACAAAATTCTTTGTGTACATATGATATAACCATATAATCTGTATGATGCATGTGTCAAGTGTGAGTTGACTTCACGTTTAGATAAACTGTGTGGACCTTGACTTCCTTAAATAGCCCTTGAGCTGCCATGCTTGGTTAACTTTGATAGCCAAACCTATTCTGTTGGTCACCTGCTTCAACATTTAACCCCTTCTCTGATCTGAGATCAACTTTCAGCTTTCATTATGATGGCCTGGATGTAGATTTAAATAACAAAGGATTAAGCTGAATCAGTGTAGCGAGATCACATGCATGGGTATGCAAGCACAGGCATGTGCATCTGTGTATGTGCGTGAGCTTGTGAACATGTGCGATATGAGCATGCCAAGGTCCGAACTCGCTAATCTGTTTATCATTTGGAAATAACAGTGTGTCAAAAGGGGCAATACAGTATAACTGTAATCCAATGGATAATAAATCTACATGCACACTGTTTATTCTCACCCCAAAGTAAAGATTGGTTAGATCGTGCATTTGTTGTTCTAAAAGTGTTTTGAATTTCTGATGTATTCTCATGGACTTTTTTGGCATGCGTCCTATGCATGCACAGTACATCGTAGTTAAAGGAAAATTCATGCCGAAATAAAAATGATGTCATCAACCCTCTTGATGTGTCAAACCTGCATGACCCTCTTCTTAGAAAATGTAAGAAGATATTTAGAAAAAATGTTTGTTACAGACATCTGTTATAGGTCCATACTATATCAATTGAGACCACTGGTTTGTGGTTTCCAACATTCTTTAAAATATCTTCTTTAGTGTTTCCATAAGTCATACAGGTTTTAATCATACGAAGGTTGGTAAATGATGACATCTCCTTAACTTTATTTGATATCTTTGCCCCTCACTGCATCATGTTTTTATTACATTCTTAATGCTCTTATTATATTACATTGAAGTAAATTTGTCACCCACCGCCCGACCTAAGAGCATGAGAGTAACGGTCATCATTCATCAGTGTCAGGTGCTAAAAAACATATAACCTTAATATATAGCCTTTTAATGCAAACTATAAATACCACGTTTGAAAACCCCCACCACCCATATTAGATTTTTGATGCTTTTTTTCAAGTTTTGTAAATGTATAGCCTCATACCTTAACATATGGATTGTTAAAAAGATATGAATCTAGAAACCCATGCATGTAAGAGACAGACGCTGTTTCATTTCTCTAAATAACTTTGTAAATAGGGCAATTTGGAACATTCTGTTTATCTTAAGGCCTTTAGGGCTCTTTGCACATCAAGGAGGAACATCAAAAATGATTGATGCACTGAAAAAAGTGTGACTAGCAGTAGGATTCATGGTCTATGTATTTACAGCGGTGCAGCAGAGAGCAGAGGATTCTAGCCTTTGTGTTCGCTCTTGGCTCACTCAAGTGGAAAACAGGAAGTTGAGCTTGCAGCGTCAGACTGTGGGACCTAAAATCTGGTTCAAATGGCTGTTTCTCTGATTACATTACGTGTAACTTATATTGTTAATGCAATATACAACTTAGATTTATTATCTCTAACAGAAAGCAAATTGACTTAATAATTTGGGATATAAGAAAAGTCACTGACTTTGAATGACCGACAAGGAGGGACTCGGGCAATATCTAGACTTTTACTTTGCAGCAGAAATAATCACTTAGCATTGATATTACAACAATTTCTTAACTATGGTATTGGTGTTGTTAAACTGTCCCAATTCCAATTTAAGCACAATACCACTTTTTAACTCCAACAAAATCATTGTTCATTTTCGTAAGGCCACCCAAAACACCCTATTATCTACCTAACAAATACAAGGAACACTTTTTAAGTATGTTGTCGGAAAAGTGTAAATGTCTAGTTGTTTTTCTCAATTTCAGTTACTTAGTCAACAGAACAATTTAAAAATGCTTGACGCACAGTCATTGAAATATTACTGTATCTTCCCCTCTCTATTGGAGCAATACGGAAGCTGTCCGAGGACAAAGATGTTTTCGCATTTTTGCTTTGCTGAAAGAGAGAACATATTTCCGAAATGCATTCTGTAGAGTAGTTTGCCCATTAAGGCCCACTGTAGAGACATGGCGACAATTCCACGAAAGAGCATCACTGTTGTATGCAGATGATAGGCTAATTCTAAAAGAAATACATATAATAGATATCTGATGACATAATTATGTCTGTTATATTGCATTTTGGTCAATGGATCCTTACAAAAATCAAACATTGGACCTTAAAACAGAATGCCATAAAGGAAGTCTTCCAATGTTGCTATGAGTTTTAACAGCACTCATTTTCCAGTTGTGTCAACCCAACTCAGAAGAGCTCGTGGGGAAGTGTTCAAAAGAGTACAACTTGTTTTTGAGGGCTTGCCGAAAACATACATCAAAAGTGTACTTGAAGATCACTGACCCTTCATGTGTGTTTATCTGTAGTCTTTTCTGCCTTTGTTTTGCTCTAAACTCAGCCAGCTGAGAGCCCCTGACCCAGGCCACGCCCCCAAGCACTCCTTATATGGGCACAGAGTGTCTTAAAGGGAAGTGGCTGTGTGTCAGCAAGGAATGTTTTCAATTTAACAACACAACTTGTATAAGACATCTAAACTTTGGCAGCTTTAGCATTTTGTGCGATTGAGCCAGACTTGAAGTGTTTTACACATTGTGTCATTTGGACAGTCTACCGGTGCACAACCACACACACAAGAAAACACTTATGTGTTCTAAGTAAGCTCTTCCTATCTCCCCTCCCCCATACATTGACCCCCCCCATCTACGCCATTCACTGTATGTAAAGGGATGAAATTAATCCTGCGTCCAACATGTGCTAAGGCTTTTTTCTAAGTGCTCATACTTATTTAGCCCATGCAATTCAAAGAGGACAAGTGACACACACACACACACACACACACACACACACACACACACATGTTTGCACACCCAGTTGAAGTCTGTGAAAGCACTGATAACACGCAAGGATGTATCCGTTCAGCTGTTTACTTCCCCTTTTTTCTTATTCCTTTTGCATCAATCCCCATTTAAATCTTGATTGACTTTTTCCGCAGAACACAAAATAAGATATTTTGAAGAAAGTTGACAACCGAACAGAAGTGGCCCCCATTCACATCTATTATATGAAAGCAAACTCGGTACAAAATAGATTTTGAAAATATCTTCAAAATATCTTCATTTGTGTTCTGCGGATGAAAGAAGATCATACAGGTGCGTAAATGATGCATTAAACATAGTGGGTTGTTGGGCTTACTTAATTTTATGTTGTACATCGGTTACACGATCAAATTAAGTTAAGTTAACCGAACCCCTTATAAAATTTTAAGAGAAATTATGTTCATTGTTTGTTTAACCAAGCCCAACTGATGTTCATGATAAAATGAAGTAAATCCAACAACCCACTTTATTCAATGTGACAGAATTTCATTTCCTGTGGCAAATTTAAGTTGACAGAAATATGTATACGTCTGTGCGTATGACGGAAATAAATGTACGTGTTTCCTCAAAGTGCCACAAACTGGTTATTGTGGAATGTAATCACGTCACACACATTGGCATTAACACACATAACCAAAGCTTTAGGAGAAAACACATGCTTTTGCATGACAAGCAGAACAGGTGGGCGGGACTTTCAGTGTTTCCCTTTACCTTCACACCTATCAGGACAGCTGCCATTGCATCTGATTTCCCATCCTCCAGCCAATCAGAGGACGGCTCTCCCACCACGCTCATGCATGAGTTGTTTGCTGACTGAGCACGCCTTCACTGACCAGCTGAGAGGAAGTAGGGGAGAGAGAGAGAGAGAGAGAGAGAGAGAGAGAGAGAGAGAGAGAGAGAGAGAGAGAGAGAGAGAGAGAGAGAGAGAGAGAGAGAGAGAGAGAGAGAGAGAGAGAGAGAGAGAGAGAGAGAGAGAGAGAGAGAGAGAGAGAGAGAGAGAGAGAGAGAGAGAGAGAGAGAGAGAGAGAGAGAGAGAGAGAGAGAGAGAGAGAGAGAGAGAGAGAGAGAGAGAGAGAGAGAGAGAGAGAGAGAGAGAGAGAGAGAGAGAGAGAGAGAGAGAGAGAGAGAGAGAGAGAGAGAGAAAACAAGTGGTGAGAAATTTTGCAAGCAGAAGAGAGCACAGAAAGGGAGGGGGGGGCCAAAGCTGCTTTCATTGTGTTCAAGTTATTTAAAGGGGGAAAAAAATGAGTGCGGGATGGTTGGGGGAGCTGGAAGCAAAGAGTGGGGGGTTACAGAGCTTAACTGCATGTGCCAAAAAGAGCTTGAGAGAGAGGTTTTGTGTGTGAGTTATTGAAAGGGCGAGAGAGAGAGGGGTGGGAAGAGAGATTCTCAGTTGGGCATACCAGAATAGCAGAGACATGAGCATAAACAGAGAGAGAAGGGCCTTTATAAATTGTTTGCGTCAAGACTTAAATAAGCTTTGTGTATTTGTCTCTCTCTCCTTCCTTGTGTATCTCATTCTCTCAAGGGAGGAACAGAGAGACAGGCTTGTACTCCCTCATTCCTGGCAAGGAACCTTTCAACTCCTCGCGGTGTCGAAGTAATAACAACCACGACTGGAGAGTTTCGACAGAAACGGTGGAGGAGGAGAGGACGGGAGTTCCTAGAGAGGTAGGTCGGAAGGAACTTGTTTGTGTGTATGAAATGTCAACCAGTGTCAATAGCTAAACTTTGTTAAACTTGTTTGGTTTAAGACTGTACATAAAGTTTTGTATTCACCGTCTTCATTTAAGGCTACTTTAAATGTTACTCAAAGTGATAGATCACCCAAATATAAATAGTGATAATCGTTTGTGACCCTGAGCATTAAGCTTTGATCTTTACTGTAAATTTCACAATGATTTCAATCTTTGACATGGTGTTACTTAGTCAATATTAAAGATATCGATGTTATATTCACAGAATGTGTCTTATTATTTGTAGAATGGTTTGGGGTATAAAAATGTAAATCCCCAAAATACTTTAACTGGGTTTTCACAGGCAGGGTCACTTTAATTTACACTCTGTTCATTTTAAACCCGCAAGACTTCCGCGGAACACGAAACAAGATGAACACAACACAAAAGAAGAAAGAACTTTTGAAGATTTTTGGTAACTGGCACCCATTCACTTGCATTGTTTTTGTGTCCATACAATAGATGTGAATGGGTTCCACTGTTGTGCGGTTACCACCTTTCTTCAAAATATCTTTTTTGCATTCTTCATAGAAAAGAACGCAGAAGTTACACAGGTTTAAAAGGACATGGAAGTGAGTGCATAATGACTTAATTGTCTTTAAAAGGACTTCAAAATGTGATTCAATAAATAATGTTACACAGATTCTAAGCTTATTAATTATTATTTTACAGTTTAACCTAAAATTTAAAAGGAACACCTGTCGAAATATCGCTGTTGTTTCCTAATGCTCTAGCTGTCAAGGCACAAATGAACATCAATGGCATCGTTAGCCTTGTCTTGGGTAGAGATAGTATTTCAGCCCTCAGTTCTGCTAACTGACAGATTTTTAAGCACAACCCGGAGGTGCGCTCGTGAGCGGTTTAGCCTTTCCTCTTGTCAAGACATTGTGACTTCCTATGTTGCAAAAACCAGGTGTTTTTGCAAAACCTTCAAGGGCTGTCCGCATCACCAGTGTAGGCGGATTCACACTTTTGAAGCTTCCGTAATCAAGTCATTGTCTTTGTCTATTTGCTGTTTGATGTACATTAAATGGTATGTGCAAATCTTGATGTCGTGAGGATATTGTATAGAAAGTGAGTTTATAAAAACTCAAGCAAACACAGTGATTCATTCAGCCAAGTTTAAAGTGACAGTTTATTAAAAAATGGAAACCGATAGAAAAAGTATTAGATATTACTATAATATATCTTAAAGGAATAGGTCACACCAAAGAAACATTTTGAAATCATTTATTCAGCCTCTTGTCATTTTAAACCTATATGGCTTTCTTTCTAACTCAAAACACAAAAGAAGATACTTTGGAGAATGTGTTCAACAACAATGCACTTAAAAGCGTATGTTCTTTTAACCAAATTCCTTCTAATGATCTTCTTTTCTGATCTGCAGAAGAAGGTAAATCATAAAGGTTTGAAATATCAAGAGAGTGCATAAATAATGGAAGAATTTTCATTCATTTTACTCTCTGAACTATTCTTTTAATCGGTTGCTTTAGCCTCCATCGTTTGAATATGGTTTCTGTAAATCTGCTTTTAAACAAATTTGCACTGTGAAAAACGCTCTAGAAATTAAAATGACTCAAAATGACTCATTGCTTTGTCTTATTTATAATATTATTAACCCAGTAACCAGGAAAAACATCATCACACTGACAGCTGTCCTTGCAAGCCTTGACTGTTTGGTTACCCTCTCTATTTTTTCTCTCAGTATTGAATTCTCTGTGAGTGGGGGTGAACACAGTCTTGAGTTTTTTTCAGCGGCCAAGCGATTAAACTAAACTCTACATGTCTCTTGTATGTATGCCTTCAAAAGAAGCCAGATTCTTCAGTAAACATCTAAAAAGTAATGCATATTTTTATGAGGAAACCAAAAAGACCTTTTGGTGTATGATTAACCAAATGGCCTCAAGCCAAGCAAAAACTTGCTAAAACTAGAAAAAAAGTAAAACATTTCATTTAATCTATTTTATGCAAATGCAAAACCAGCATCTTTCCCTCAGAATAAATAAACATTGCATCTTCAACTCTGAATTGCTGAACACTTCTGAGCATGTGGCTGTTTGTGTCTGTCTACTCAGCTGTATTTGAACTGGGGTTCAGGGTTCGTGCTATCCGAGCCTGAGAGATTCGCAGCAACCCTCTAAACGTTCACATCATCATGGTACCCAGACACTCGTGTGCCCAAACATAGAGAAGTCTTGAGAAGACGGACTTGTCATGCCAGTGTGGCAATAATCCCCTGTTTGGTTGTGATTTTTCAAAAACCAAGAAATTGATCAAAATAGAATTTGTGTAGAGTTCTAGAACTCAGCTGAGTTTAAATAGGATTCCATTTTTTTCCGGTTTGGATCAGACTCTGGAATGCTGTCCAGTTCAGGATAAGATTTTGAAGGCTGTTATGTATTTCAGATCTTATGTCAGTGTGAGGTCTTCCCCCATTAAGGACCTAAAAATATCTTCAACTTCGACCACTTGAGTTCTGTGTAGGTTGCCAATGACTGCGCATTAACATTGTATGTTCAGGTCAAGGTTCATGTTCAATCCTTCCTTTTCTCTGTCATTTTCATTGTTGTGTAGATACAATCATAGCAAGATAAAAGATATATAACTATACTACTTGCCCTAATTTTATAGTATGCAGAATGTATATTGAATACCTTTTTTGTATATTCGAAACCTTTGGCTATGCACGGAATACACAACCGTATCCCACAATGCAATTTTCATGTAATGTAAGACACATTTGTTTTAAATTTAAAGTCATCATTCATCCCAAAAAAACACTCCGTCATCATTTACTTCCTCATTTTTAATTCTAAACATGTATAGGTTTCTTTGTTCTGCATAACACAAAAGAAGATATTTTGAAGAAAGTCCGCAGGTGAACAGAAGTGACACCCATTTACTTCAATTGTATGAACCCATGCAAGTGAATGGAAGCAAGTTAACCACATTCTTAAAATATATTTTTGAATTCTGCAGAAGAAAGTCAAACAAGTTTTAATTTTCATTTTTTAGTGATATTGTTCGATTGAACCTGATCACATTTTACCCCAAAGAAATACACTAAAATGTGCAGTATTGTTACTCATACTGTTTCATTTTTATTAGTTGGCAGTTTGTATACCGTGTGTGTTCCACTCTGAACGTATACGCCTTGATTCATACAGCCACAAAACTGAGATAAGCCACTCCCAAGAGAGGCCACTGAATACTTCATTCAAGCAGTGTAATGCAAATGCATCTCTTTGACAGGCCTGATTCTATTCATTGCATGTTTTGTGCAGTTATAGACATTAATGCACGTTGACCTATTTGTATTTTGTTATATAATCCTGATGTGATGCATGATATGTGATACAGGGGAGGTAACGTGTCACTTGCGTCTGCCAACAATTAAATCTTCATGACATGCACATGCAGAAAATGAATGATATCAGTATATTAAACTGTCAGGTAAATTATGTTTCAATGGATTTTGATTTGTTTAAAAAAAACGTGAAACTGACGGTCGATATTCAGTCTCATCTTTCTTTTTTATTGGTGATTAATGAATGGGACACAAATGGAATGTAAAGATGCACTGTCAGAGCTGCATTGGATGAAAAGAATGTTCTGTTTTTTTCCATATGACTGCATGTTCATGTGTCTATTCCTTTTTCTGTAATTAATGAGCCTGACTGGTCGTTCTGAGATGTAAGACAGTACAAAGGCTCAGTTGTGTATCTCAGTGTGTCGTCTGGCTGTCCTGTCGCTCTACAAAGTTCAGTCTTGGGATCAGGCAAAGACAGAGAACCAGTGAGAGTCATGTAGTTCACAGTCTGTTCAAACATGTGTCCTAGTCGGATCCCACAGAATGAGTGTAGTCAGTCATGTGACTGCTCTTTGTGTCTGTTTCTCCATTATCTGTTCTTTATTGACTTCATTGATAGAATCTGTTTTTGGGTTGCACAATGTTTTTCATCTTTTCTACAGTACACTGTTACAAATATGTTTCATGTGACTTGGTAAATATCCAAAAACCCTTTGTGAAATTTTCAGAATAAATTTCTCTAAAATTTACCATTATTTTGTTTATGTAATAAGAAAAGATAAACTAACAAATATATATTTGTATTATTCAAAAATATATTTGGTGTATTCTAAAAGAAATATTTCAGTTGATCAGATTTACTTAATTTTTTAACTTTAATATACACACAACTTAAACAGTGTATATATATAAGTAAAAAGCTCTTAAATTCACTCTTTTATTTAAGGATTGCATGTTTAATGTCAAAACACTGTAAACACCTTTCAAGTGTATCTCGTCAGCTCAACTGATTTTAGATCGTATTGAGTGATGACTTTTTTTGCTGTTATGGTCACTGATTAGTTGTTTATTAACTTTTTGTTTTTTTGACAGGTCGTGTCTCTGGAATGCCTGGCTCAGGATGCAGCCATTGAGCAGCTTACTCCGTACAGGAGACAAGGGGAGATATGATTGGCCCCTGGCCTTAACTGGGTGGAGCTGCTGGAGGGATATTACCTACTCATTGGCACTTTCTGCAAGGCTCCTCCCTCCTCACTGACGCTCCGCCCTTGGTAAGTAAACTGAGAAGGGGTTCATCCAAAGATTTTGACTCTGTTACTTTTTACTCACTCATACTAAAGAAGATATTTAGAAAAATGTTTGTTATTTGCACCCATTCACTTCCAGTGGTTTTAGAATGAAGTGAATAGGCGTCAACTTCTTATAAATATCTTCTTTTGTGTTCTGTGGAAGAACTAAATCTGACTTAATGTCATTATTTTGAAATGTTCATTGAGTTTAATGACAAATTTCTTTAAATTAATAAAAAAAAATTGTTTTTCTGCTTTTTTTCCTTTTGTTACCACACAGGCCCTTCTTCGCTGCCTGTGCGTCTGGGAATGCTTTTGTTAGATCCGAGGGGCAGTGATGGAGATGGCCAAACTCAGGGGCTAAAGTCAGGGTTAAAGTTCAAGGGTCAACACAACTCAAAATCTGTAGGGCTGAATGTGGAAAGGACTGCAGCCAAGTTTCAGGCACCAAGAAGCACGTAAGTTGGAAAATAAGCATGCAAACATTTACGAGACACTATGAATCATCTGCTGATAATATAACAATGTAGATAGTCATATAAAATGCATCATCCTAAAGTGAAAAAAGGACACCACGTTATGGGAACAAGCATTCTTCTATTTACTGGTCTTAAAGCACTTGTTCATTTATTTCCACCTATTTTGGTAAATTTTATACGTGTTCCTAAATCTTTAAGACTTGTTGTTTTGGTGATGACTGTTCTGTTATTTGCCTTTCTTTTACACGTTTCCGTAGTGCTTAGAAACTGGCATAGGACGTTTTTCTGAACCACCTTCCAAAGTGGTCCATAAGGTTATTTTGTCACACAGTCTGTATAATTTATGTTTTCATATGACTTGTTTTGTTTTATTTTAGAAGTTGTGTGCTCTGTGGAAAACAGCTTGAGCTTACTCCACGATCGAACCACAGACTACAAAGCCTTCCGTCTATGGGACAGGAAGAGCACTTTACATTAAAAGCCTTGTTGCACTCTTTAGACTTTCTAGAACTTTCTAGAGCTTGTGTTTTTATTATTTAACACAACTGCACAACTTCCCCTGAAACAATCACCCAGTATAAGCCAAGTCACTATGCGTCACATCCACGTGGATCTTGCTCGTAAAGAGCCATCCGTTGAGCTTCCTGCCCAAGCTGGGGATTTACCTTTGCCCGACACTCAGAGTGGAAGTGCGGAGCCCGGAGTACGCAGAGCAGTCCCTAGGCCCTACGGCGAAGAAGAGATCAGGCTTCAGAAGGTCTACCAACTGTCCATCCTCTCTCAACGAGGGGGTTTCGGGGAAACTGAAGAGACCCTGCGGCCATTCAAGGTTGGCATGAAGCGCGGCCTGGAGGACGCACCTGTCCCTGTTGCCCAAAAGCGCCTTTTCCAGACGGATGAAGATGATGATGATGAATCCGAAGGGGAGGTGCTCTGTGGGTCGAGTTCACCTTATGACCCAGATATCCCAAGGTCACCTCCCCTTTCCCCATCACATCCAATGATACCTGGTCGTAGACCTGCCCAGCACAATCACGACCGTCCCATCCCGGACGCATTCGCTCCACTTTCCCCAAAATCTCCACCAATGGTTGACCCCCAAGGCCCTCACTCTACCTGGGGCCACCCTGAGGAGACTCCCACCCCCCTTTCCTCTCGAACCGAGGCCACAACTGCTGGGGGTATCCCAGTTGACTCCAAAGATGGGCCAAGGGATGAGGGCCATAGCAGTAGTGATCTTTTAGCCGGGGTCAAGGGAACGTTATGCACGGCAGGGAGCAGTTGGGCACCCGTTCCGTTTTTAACACCAGCTGAAGCTGTGGAGTGGGGGGCTAGTTTTGAATCCTCTCCACCGCCTTCAGAAACGAAGACCTTCTCCTCATCAAATGGACTGAGCACTGTTGAGAAAACTCCAGTGGAAGCAAATGGCCTTACATCTGGGTCATCCGGGGCCTGCCCGATCAAGAGAAGACTTCTCTCATCTAGTGATACAGGAGAGTCCTGTTCAGAGGATGAGGGTCCATCCACATCAAAACGCAGTCGATTGGCCCTGTTAGCTCCTGGCCTTGGGTTAGCATCATGTCGGAGCACTGACGCCAAGGGGGCACCTTTCTGGAACCATCTATTACCATCAGCAAGGGAAAACACAAAGGTAAAAAGCAGAGAAACTAAATGTTACTCAAATGTCAATCAGATCAACCAAAAATGAATGTTTGAATAATTTATGACATTTTAAGCCTGTTTAGCAGAGCACAAAAGGAGGTATTTTGGAGAGCAACATTTGCCCCCATTGACCCTATGTTTGGTCACAAACTACTGAGACATTTCTCAAGATATCTTCTTTGGTGTGAAAAAGTGTCTCACAAAGATGTAGGTGGTGCAATGATGGAATGCCTTTTATTTTTGGAAGAACTGATTAATTAAAAATTGTTTTACCTTAATAGATAACATTTAAGTGGCAGAAATAAACCATCCACCATCATCTGACCCTTGATCAAAGTTATTAGAAATGGAAAATTGGAGATTTTAGAGTATACTCTTCATTTCCCACTGTATCAGAATCCCACAGCGACACCAGAACAAAGCCCATTGAGAGAGCCATTGTTCATGACCAACCTCACCTGACCTAAACGCATACACTCGTACAGGTTGTTCTGGTCAAATTCAGTTCCAGAATGACTAAATTTGGGGTCAGAGGAGTTAAAAAGACTAAAGAGGCTCAGGATCATTTCACCATGCCAACGTCAATGCTTTAAAGTTGACTTTAGGACAGTGGAGCAGGTTTAGTTTAGGACTGAAAGAAGGCCATATAGGAAGACTAAAACAAGAAGGACATTGAAATAAGAGAACAAGACAGAAAAAGTGAAAGTTTCAGAAAGAAAGATGAATGGGTTGAATAGGCTGGAATAATGTAGAGATTAGAGAAATGTTAAAGTGTCACACAGAGTTTATAGATGAGCTGAGCTGACAAAAAAGATTATCAGGTTATCAGAATGAAAGTAAGGATTACTGCAGTATGGGTGAAAGTATAGCCAATTCATCATCTGTAAGTATGTATTAACTATTAAATTACAATTAATAAACCTGTAGAATTTCAGATAGCAGTGAATTTCTGCTTTAAACACTGTACATTTACACATTTAGATTAAAACATCACTAAATTGAGATTCTAGTTCTAGTGTCATTACAGATGATGTCTCAAAAGGATTTCTTTGCCTTTGTGGAAATGTTTTGCTTCTCTTTTGTATTCATGTCCTATATTGTTTATTATTAAATGTACATTTTGATGTGATTACAAAATGGACTCTTACATTAGTTTACAGTTTATAGACATTTATTGAAGTCCAGGTTTTTCTTCATTTTTATCTTTAGACGGCTACAGACTGTTTACGAGGAGGGAGAAGGCTCAAATCCGGGAATCGTCTCAAATCGTACGTGTTTATCATTGTCTTTTCTCAAACACACAAACATTTTAACAAGTTTGAATATTGATTATTCATTGTCTATAGTGACTATTGTTCTTGCTCTTAATAACATTGCTCCGAAATAAAGTGCGGTTTTGCAACTTTGCAGCCACTTAAAATCTGTTATTAAAATGAAATGTTATTGTTTTGTTTAACAGTCGACAGCTGCGCAGTGGACGTAGGACTGACACCAGTCGCTCTTTTAGTTCAATCTCCTCTTTATCATCCATAAGCCGACCCCTACTTGGCAACTTTGAGGTAAGGACAGTCTAAAGCTTGTAATATGTATAATATGCTTTTTAAACACAATGGATGTTTTGTTTTTAATATTTTCTGTCCTGGTACCCAATATTATAATAGTATCAGAATAAATAAAACTGAATAATATGATTTCAGGAGTCAATCCTAAAGGGTCGATTCACTCCATCTGGACGCATAGAGGGCTTCACGGCAGAGATCGGAGCAAGTGGCTCCTATTGCCCGCAACACGCCACTTTACCTGTGCAAGTCACCTACTATGACACCTCCGAGCACAGCGCCCCGTCCCCATTTCTGGTACATACTTTTCTCTTAATTTTCTGTTGTTGTGAGAGTTCAAATACACACTATACAATATGGAACCTTCATAGTATACATTTCCCCATGCTTTGTGTAATTTGTAGGATTAAAACGCCATTCAAATTTGATATGTCTCTTCTGTGTTTAGGGGGTGATCCTGCTTGAGCCTCTTGGGAAGAAAGGATACAGTGTACCCAAAGCAGGGACCATTCAAGTGGTGGGCATTCTTTCTTCAGCTTTCATTGTTTTAGTTTTACACATCTTTTTATTTAATCTAAATCTGTGTATTTTTAATCTAAGGTCATTATTGTGCCTTTAAAAAAAACAATTTTACCACACCATGAATGCTGATAGAAACATTTATGTTTTGATGGCACCAAAGCATTTCTCAGTGGACTTCTTATTTAAAATGTGAATTTTTAGGTAAAATATTGTTTTGTGCTTATTTCCCAGACCTTATTTAACCCCAATAAGACTGTGGTTAAAATGTTTCTGGTGACGTATAATTTCGGAGACATGCCCGTCAATCACATGACCTTCTTGCGCCATCGTATTTTCCTGGTGCCTGTGGAGGAGCAGGAGGGGTCAGGGGAGGGGCAGGATGCCCCCTTGTCTGACAGGAAGAAGATTCTCTGCTATTTGATACACCTCAGGTACACTCCCTTGAACATCTTTTCAACTTTTACTTGTTTTCTAAATTAACTCTAAAAAAGCAAAGCGATGATGCATAACAATCCGGTTTCTGTTTGTTTACATTTCACAGATTCCAGAGTTCCAAATCTGGGAAAATCTACTTGCACAATGATATCCGGCTGCTATTCTCCCGCAAGTCCATTGAGGTGGACGCCGGGATTCCTTACGAGCTGAAATCTTTCACCGAGGTGCCAAGAAACCCCAAATACTCCCCCAGGGTATGAGGCCGCGACGCCCTCCTGCAGTGGGGCTTAAACATCGCATTAATAAAGACTGCAAGACAAAAGAACCAATACACTTGAAAGACTGAACTTGCACATAAACACAAAGAAGCGCTCACACTTATGCACATACATGCATACACAAACATATGTATGTACACACACACTGATATCTCATCCTTTGGTGGACAGACTGTAGAACTGAGTGTGTAACATGCATGCCTTGTGACTAAGTTGAGTTTTCCTCTAGCGCCGTAATGCAGTTAAGCTTTGCCCTTCACCCTGCCTGCAAGCAACTTTTGTGGACCAATTGTAACCTTGTCCACCAATCAGATCCAAACTAGAAAGTGACCATCATGCCATCAGTGGATGCGGACTATCCGAAATGACGAGACTGCTTAGATGTAAAGTAAAAAGTTAAACAAATATGAATACTGACTTGGTTTAAAACATGAAATGGATAATCTTTGAGGGCTGAGCTTTTAACAAGAAACTCAACCACCGGAGAGTGAAAGAAAGTTAAAAACGCTGAACAGAGAGTTGAAAGTACATCTATTCAGTAGCTGCATTGTGTTATCCACAGCATGGGTTGAGAGGAGGAGAACAGCCCTCAGTATGTTGGATGTGTCTGCAGTGGGAGGGCAGCTTAAAGGACATTGTTGTTTCAGCTTACTCTGTTATTGAACAGTCCAACACCAGGACGGTAAATAAAGTGTAGGATGTATGTTCGCAAATGTCTTAAAAAAGAAAAAAGCAATATGCTGCACATGTAGAGTGATGTTTTTCTTTTCTTGTGGAGGTAGTAACTGCCCTCTCCGGTAGAAGGGAGGGGGAAGAAAAGAATGCCAAGTGAATGATGTAGGCAAAGGGGAGGGGTGGGCTGAATACAGGAGGAATGGGAGGGAATTTGGGGTATTTAAAAACAAAAGATGTTGTTTATGTATATTTTAAAAATGAATAAACTCTGCGACTTGCGGGAAGACGATGTTTGACTCATTTGTGGGATAATACGTTACGATTTTCTTCTTTAAACCCTGACTTCTCCTTAATGACATAAATGGGTTTGGGGGGTTTTGGCATCCAGCGCCACTCATGGTGATGTCCACAAAGAAACATCCCATTCCCAGCACTGTGATATGAGACAAGATTACACATGTTTAAAGTGATAGTTAATCATGTCATTCCAAACCTGTGGGACTTTCTTATTCAGAACACAAAGAAGATATTTTGAAGAGAGTCGGCAAGCAAACAGCTTTGGTTTCCATTTACTGTCATTTAAATGTAAACAAAATCACAAATATTTCTCAAAAATTTCTTTGTGTTAAAACATTTTTACAGGCAAGAAAAAAAACTCAGTAATTGTTGCATTAATAGAATCTGCCGTTTGAATAAATTAAACGTTATTTGATAAACTTGACAACATTTGACACAAAATTTGACAAAACAAAACAAAACTCAAATGTTAATGTTCAAAGCATTTATTTCATCAAATAAATGCTTTGCCTAAACATTGGTTAAACAGAAAGAGTTGAGGGCTTGACTTTTCTAAACCCAGAACTGTTCCAATCAGAACCAAACTCAATCTGTAAGCTCTTTATAAATGTGTTTATGATCCTCTTCCAGAGTCCAGACATTACTTGAGAAAGCATGACCTCAGGGAATAGAATCAAACTGGCATGTGCTTTTATTTCCCTGGGATTTATTTCAGTATGTTATTTTTTCCAGAAGAGTACAGTTACATTAAGACATTAGCAGATGCTTTTATCCAAAGCAACTCTTAAAGGATCAAGGAGAAAATGATGCAGTAAAATTGTTCTTTGTTGCGCATCTCACAATTAAATATCATGTCAGCGTTAAAGCCAAGATTGCAGATATATGAGTTGAACTTAAAGGGACTTTTTCAAGAATGTTTTCTTATTGTTATCTAATTCTAAAGCAGAGTTTTCCACATCATGTTCTATATACTCCCTGGAATATCTGAATCATTGGTTTATCACACAGTACGCAAAATGTGTAGAAACTAAACCAAAATTTTGACCACCCATCACATAAAACATGCATTAAAGTTTTATATATGATGTACCAAAACCTCATACAAAATTAAGCAGAACGTTTAATCCAACACCTTTATAGTAGATTTTTATTATAATTATTTCCTGTCAATCAAAACAACCTTTACACTATTATAGGGATAGTTGCTCCATAATTGAAAAGTCTGTAATAAATGAACCAATCTCTTGTTGTTCCAAATCTCTTTTAATTAACCGGTTTCTACAAACACAAAGATATGAACACTTGCAACTAAAGAGGGTGAATAATTTATGACAGAATTTCCATATTTGTAGCAACTGTCCCTTTAATAAAGGTTGTCAATCTTTTAATTATGTAAATAATGACACATTTTAATTGTGGTGAACTATCCCTGTACTGTTCTACCATGCTTCATTCAGCCCAAAACAGTTTTTTTAAGTAACCTAATTGTAAAAATAATATTATAACTATTTTAGAAATTACATTAAAATCTACTTAAAATAAAAAAATATTATTATTTTTTTTAAATTTATTTTTAATTTAATTTAAAACGGCTTTGACAACAATAACACCTCAACAAGGATGTAAATCATCATCACATGTGTGCGCGCGTCTGCGCAACTGCAGCGCCGCTTTGCCTTGATGTCACCCGTTGCTGTGGGCGCAGTGACGTCATCAGCTTTCTACTCAGGCGAGGCGCGCGAAAGTGTCGGAGTGAAATCACGCTCTGATCGAAACTCCCTCTAATCTTCAAACATCTTCAAAAACAATGGCGGACACGAAGGTAAGACTGTGATCATCTCCATCCCATAACTCTTGCGAACCGCGTCGGGCCTTTATTTGAAGACTTTTGTTGATTCTGCACATTTTATTGAGCTCAGATGAAACTGAGAGGAAAAAGCCGGCTGTCTTCTACGCATCTCTGACGGTTAATTCAAAGTCTCCGTTTTGAGTGTCCGTTACTCGTTTCCCGCCTAAAATCCCGCTTTTAAACACAATTAAAACGTTTATTCATTAGTTTAAATGTGAATAAAAACTGTAATGCTTTTAAAAGTCAGATTTGTGTATTTGTGCTGGTTTCCGCCTTTATAACATTAATTGTGTGTTTTTGTAATCAAAAAATGTTAATTTGTATGTTTTGGCATCTATTGTTCTTTTTAAATGGATTTGAAAGCTGTCATGCTAAGTCAATGTTAGCATGTGTATTAGCATGACTGCAAACTGCAGCACATGTGACGCTCAACGCCGGTTTATTGACACCGTCCCTGTGCTTTCTGACGTAATATCTGTGTTTTTGGTCACTATTTGTTCACTAGGGTTATATTTTTGCTTTGGGGAGAAGATGCACATACTTAAATAAATTTAGGCCGCTTTTGGCGCTTTAATGCTAGATGCTAATTTGGAGGCTAAAAATGAACGGGGACTTTTATTTTAAAACAATCTTTCTGGTCATGATCTGTTCTCATTACTGGTGACTGGACACTGACAGTGGTTGCACATTTATTAAGCTCCATATGTGGACTCAGTGGGACTTGCTCACCATTCAAGGCCTTCATTGATGATATATTGAAAGTGCATGTGAGTATCCCCCTTCATTATCAGTGTGGAGCTCAAGTTCATGGCACTGAACCAGTGGGGGCAAGTTTGGAGACAATAGACCTGACCGGTGAGAGCCATCCCTCCAAATCCCACAGCCTGATCTGATGAGCGGTGTGGAAGCACAGAAGGGATCAGAACAGCTCAGCGGTTAAAAGTTCGATTGACGTGATGTGACACAGCAGAGTATGGTGACACATACTCGGAATTCGTGCTTCGCATTTAACCCATCCCGAGTGAACACACACATGGCATGGAATACACAAACCCACGGAGCAGCGAACACGCACTCAAACTTTAAACACACACCGGGTGCAGTAAACACACACACACACACCCCGGGAACAGTGAACATACACACCAACCATGAACACGCATCAGGAGCAGTGAACACACACACCGACCGTGAACACACACCAGGCGCAGTATAAACACACCGTGGGAGCAGTGAACACCCACACCAACCATGAAAACACACCAGGAGCAGTGAATAACACACAAACACACCGGGAGCAGTGAACACACACACAAACCATGAACACACACACCAACCATGAACACACACCGGGAGCAGTGAACACACACACCAACCATGGACACACACCGGAGCAGTGAACACACACACCAACCATGAACACACATCGGGAGCAGTGAACACACACACCAACCATGAACACACAACGGGAGCAGTGAACACACACACACCAACCGTCAACACACACCGGGAGCAGTGTACACACACCAACCATGAACACGTGTCGGGAGCAGTGAACACACACACACACACACCAACCGTGAACACACACCCGGAACAGTGAACACACACACACCAAATGTGAACACACTCCCGGAGCAGTGAACACACACACACACACACCAACCGTAAACACACCATCCGGAGTAGTGAACACACACACCGACCATGAACACACTTGGAGCAGTGAAAACACACACACCGACCGTGAACACACTGGGAGCAGTGAACGCACACACCAACCATGAACACACACAGTGACCATGAACACACTGGGAGCAGTGAACACACACACACTAACCGTGAACACACACAAGGAGCACTGGGGAGCCATTTATGCTGCGTCGCCAGAGGGAGCAGTTGGAGGTTTGGTTGCTCAAAGGCACCTAAGTCATGAAATTGCGGCCCAAAAGTTGAACCCGCAACCCTAGAGTTAGGGGTCAAGCTCTCTAACCACCAGGCCACGACTTCACCCTTGTATATTTGTATAATTCTATTTTCCAAATTGCTTAATCGTACTTGTTACTTTTCACCCTTCAGGAGGCACAAGATGATCATGAAACACCCACAGAAAATGTAGAGGATGCCAACCACGACCCTCACTTTGACCCCATAGTGTCACTGCCTGAGCAGGATGTCAAGACTCTGGAGGAGGACGAAGAGGAAATTTTCAAAATGTAAGACCCTTCCTCGTTAAAACTTCTGTGATTCGTTTTCTGGTTGTTGCTTGACTGGTTGTGTTTTCATTCACTATGAAATTATTACAGCTAATGAGATTTTTGTTTAGGAGGGCAAAGCTGTACCGCTTCGCCAGTGAGAATGACCCCCCTGAGTGGAAGGAGCGTGGGACAGGTGATGTCAAACTCCTCCGGCACAAAGAGAAAGGGTCCATCCGGCTCCTCATGAGAAGAGATCGCACTCTTAAAATCTGTGCCAACCATAACAGTAAGTGGACCACAACTGGACCAACATGGACAAATTGTACTTTATTCTTTTTAGGTTTTGTACCCTGGTGATTTAAATTGCGTTTTGTTTTATTTTGTAGTCATGCCGTTGATGGAGCTTAAACCCAATGCAGGTAGTGACAGGGCTTGGGTCTGGAATACACATGCTGACTTTGCAGATGAAAAACCCAAACCAGAGCTGCTTGCTATCCGATTTCTCAATGCAGAGAGTGAGTATACAACAATGTCACGTTGTGATTTATCTTTAAACATTTAATGAACTGTATTTCAAATGTGATTACGTAGCTTAAATTTCCTCTGCTGTCTTGAGCTGTTTTTAATTTTGTTTACTATTGCAGATGCACAAAAGTTCAAGATGAAGTTTGATGAATGTAAAGAAGAGGTCAGACTGTTTCTAGAGGGTAAGATAGTGGATTGTTTTACCAAGTTTTAATGCAGACTCACTCTTTTTAGGGCTAAACATCAAGCCTTAAACTTTTTCTGTCTGCAACAGTAACCTGCAGAATGGTATAAAGCACCTTGCTATTCATTTAGCAGGTGATAGTATCTTCTCAGACATTTGCAATCATTGTGAAATAACAGTGAGCTGTTTCAGTTATTTCCTTTTTGTTAAGTTTATGTTGAAAGAAATTAAAGGAGTTAAATACTTCAAGCATTCATGCAGATATTGTAAGCTTTGAATTGGTCAGTTTGGAAGTTAATTGAATGTTGTTTTACAGGTGAGGGGAACAGTCCAAACAAAGTGGCGAAGCAATTGGAGGACCTCTCTGTGAAAGACGACAAGACAAAGAGTTCAGAAGATAATAAAGCAGAGGTGAAAAAGGAAGAGAAAAAAGAAGAGGTAAAGGAAGAGAAGAAAGAGGAGAAAGCAGGGGAGGAAGAGAAGAAATGAGCCTAGGAACGTTGCGTCATAATGATCCTCCACTTGCCATTTTCCCCTTTTCTACAACAGACTCTGAAATTTAAAATTGGACACTTTTTCCCTTTTGGCCTCTTGAATTCACAAGACCTTGGTGCCACTCTTAATGCGTCCATTTACTCTATCTTCAAGCTGTTGTGATCATCTGTCCCATACACAACTCTCAAATCGCCTTTCATATTCTCCAACATTGTGGACCAGTCGTCAGTTATCATGTATTTGTGTATTGACAAAACATGCTATGAAACAAGGCTTGTGCTATTGATTGATTCCCACATTGGGTAACCTATTTTTTTTTTTTTTTGATTTTCTTTTGTACTTTAAGAGTTATATTAAGAGTTTCTAGATTAGCATTGTCTGATTTGAGAGAAGGTTGTGTGAGTTGAAAGGGAGTGTGAGTATCTGAGATCTCTGACTTTTCTTTACAATAAAGTCACATGAGGAACATTTGACTTCTCTGTGGCTCTAATATACTATTCTTTACACAACTTATTCTGTGGAGTGCTGCATCTGGCAAAAGTTTGTCAGCGCTGTCATCAATAACTAAAGAAAGCTTTCATTCTACTTTGAGTGATCCTCTTCTGTTTAAAATGGAAATCCAGACAATAAAGAATGGTTGACTCAGTAATGGCATACTGTTTGTCCCCCAAGCTGGAGAAGCAAAAGTATTTGTCACCAAGATCTGCAAATGATTATGCACAAGTGCTTTTCGAAATGACAAATTGGATTTGGAATCGGAAGCCGATGTTTGATTACAAATCAAACATGTTTATCATTCCATAAGGAAGTTTTCCTTACAAAAGAACCTTGACCAAACATTTATTATAGCTAATGGTTATCTTTAAATGACTGCACATAGAATACTTATGGCTCATAGGGGGATTTTTCATGTGTTTGCTTTTTGTTTTAACCTTTAGTGTATTTCAGTTTTGTTATGTTTGAAGTTACGACTCGACATTCCCGGTTATAAGCATTTTTGATTAAATTATTAGGTTCCTTTAATTTACTTTGGCATTTAAGGATTTTTCAAATCTCATTTTATAGTGGCAACAAATAATTAATGAAAAAGGGTTGTAAACAAAACATATTAAAAGACTGTTTCATATTCACATGTCAGTGTCTCTTTTGCATATGTTTTAAAACATTGGGATGAATTGGGTTCATTTTCCCTCTAATAAATGTAGTGGCCGTTCTAAAACCAAACAAACAGTCATTAAATGAATGTTAAAAATAATATATATATATATATATTACAGATATTGCTGGAGATCTGCACCAGTTGAAAGTTTAGGCTCACTTACATAGGCATTCACATTTTTCACAATGTTTAATAATAAACATCAAAATAAATAAAAAAACTAGGGGGATTATACCATGACTAATTAAAATAAAACATTTTATCTTTATATTAATTGTCTTTTGACTGCAAGATGTCTAACCAGAGATGCCTTTAAAGGACTCCCTGTCTATCATGTGCCCTCTCTGGCTGCTTTTGCTATTATATAACTTTCAAAATCATTTGTTTTTAAATAAAACATAAGATTTGTCATGCAATGTATGTTTGCTCAATAATATCTGTCTAATATTTAACATTAATGCATTCACTTTCAGACCAAAACACTTTACTCCAGTGTAAGTCTGTACATTATATCCAAAATTGCAGTTAAAAAAGCTCATACAAGTCATCTAACATGATATGTCAAAATGCTTCAAAATAATTTATTATTATATAGAAAACAATATAAATACATTTCTATTGATCATTGATTCATTGATTGTTCCCACTCAATTTGAAGTGCGCAGGATTCTAGGCGGAACCTTGGTGAGCTCGAGTTTCCAGGGGATCTTTTTAATAGACGGAACCCAAACAGCCACGTAGTTCAGGGAGGGGAACGTCCGAAAGGTTGGTAGTGAATTACTTTTAATTGCCTTCGCTTATCATCACAACAATAGTTTTCTGTGTTTGGACGCGATTATTGCTTCACAGTGACGGGCTTTTGTGTCAGTGTCACGCATCGATCGGATGACGTTTCAGTATGTGAGACGAAGATTGCTAAGCAGCTAACACACTGATGCTAATGAGATCAGAGATTTATTTAAAACAGCTCAGTTTCACATCCAACCCATAAAGAGAGGGAACACGCTTCCGGTTAATAGTTAGTTTGTCAGTGCATGGGTGATATTAAAGTCAGTTTATTGCAATTAAAGACATCAAATGTTAAAGTGAAAGAACATCAAACAGGTTTTTGTGGTTCTGACAGACTGGTGTGTTTATTTTTGTTTGTTTGTGTTTATTTGTGTTCATTTTGGTTTATTTGTGCTTATTTCTGTTAATTTGTGTTTATTTTGGTTTATTTGTGTTAATTTGTGTTAATTTGTGTTTATTTCTGTTAATTTGTGTTAATTTTGGTTTGTGTTTATTTGTGTTTATTTCTGTTAATTTGTGTTTATCTGTGTTTATTTGTGTTTATTTGTGTTTATTTGTGTTTATTCGTGTTTATTCGTGTTTATTCGTGTTTATTCGTGTTTATTCGTGTTTATTCGTGTTTATTCGTGTTAATTTGTGTTAATTTTGGTTTATTTGTGTGTTTGACTGACTGTTTTATAAAATAAAAGTCCTCTTTATTAGGGCTGTCAAAACAATTAATCGCGAATAACTGCACACAAAATATAAGTTTATGTTTATATAATACATATCAATTTGTTGTGCATTTTAACATTTAATTTATAGTGGTTTTGACAGACTGGTGTGTTAATTTGTGTTTATTTGTGTTAATTATTTGTGTTTGTCTGACTGTTTTATAAAATAAAAGTCCTCTTTATTAGGGCTGTCAAAACAATTAATCACGAATAACTGCACACAAAATATAAGTTTATGTTTATATAATACATATCAATTTGTTGTGCATTTTAACATTTAATTTATTGTGGTTTTGACAGACTGGTGTGTTTATTTGTGTTTATTTGTGTTAAAATGTGTTTAATTGTGTTAATTTGTGAGTTTGACTGACTTGTATAAAATAAAAGTCCTCTTTATTAGGGCTGTCAAACCGATTAATCACGAATAATTGCTCACAAAATATAAATTTGTGTTTATATGATACATGTCAGTGTGTTGTGCATGTTAACATCTAATTTATAAGCACATACACAAGCAGGTACATGCATTTAGATTTTATTTCCATATGTGTGACACATTGTGTATGTATATATTGTGTCTCTGAGGTTGTCATGACACAAAATACAGAAACCAGATATTTTAAATAACGAGGACAATTGTTTAAAATGAGGTGAAACAGTTTGAATTTGTTTTATTTGTTTAAAGTTGTATGTAACGTGGAAACAGCTAGTGCCACATCCAGTAAAAAATCTAGAATAAATACATACCCATACCAGAAACACCATACCCAGACAGAACTATAAGTTGCGATAAGAGTTTCTACTTGCATTATTCTAACATATTTCTCTTTGCCCAGACTCACAGACCACCATCATCAAGTCCAGCCTACAGTTTCACCAAAGTTTGTCGAGCATGAAGTAAAAGCGTGTTGCACTACTAGGATTTACTTTGTTCATGGATGCTGAATCAGCATCTGGATTTAAGTCGACATGGAAAATGGAAATGCAGATGTGGCCTCGACCGAAGCCAGTCCTCACCGGCCTGACACGCAACCCAGCAAAGATCCAGACAGCAATACTGTAGAACCTTTGAAGATTGGAGGAGGGGAAACAACATTGATAACAGAGAAAATCCCAAATGGTGAATTTTTGCCTTTTTAAGTTGTTTGGAACAGTGAATTTCAAAATGTTAGATTTCATATTCATTCTGATTTTTGATGACTGTTACATTTACATGGCAATGTCCATTTTAAGATCCATATCAGGCATGTTCTAAACTTTATTCTCAAATATTTTTATTTAAAATGTGAGCATGCCATGCTGTTGTGTTTTTTTCCGGCCAATTCTGTTCTCTTTTATACAAAATCTGGCAACATTTCAGAGTGAACATTTGCTGTTGACTGCATTGCTCGGCTTTTTTTCTCAGTTTTGATAAATACCATTTGTTATTTAAGAAATGTTTGGACTCTAAATCATCCAACAGACTTCCCTCGCTTCTCGCCAGTTTGCGAGGTTTTCTTTATCTTGATTTGGCTGTCTGACTTGTTCTGCGAGATTGCTCAAACTTGTTTGCAACAAGTTGTGGACAAAAACCTATTATAACACAAAAAATTGTCTATTGTTGATTTTAAGTACTAGATTTTGATATGGTTAAAGTAACACCTTTGCTTTCTTTTTCACAGAGGTGGTCTTTTATAATGGTTTATTATGGCCTTTTTAGAATCACATGACCAGCCATCAGAAGTTTCTCATAAAAGAGGGACTAAAAAGATCATTTATTGTCATTTTAATGATCACTGTCATATTTCTGAAAAAAATAAAAATAAATTAAAAACTTATTCTTTAATTATGATTTTGTCTTTCACCAAGGCCATGTCAAGTCTGAGCCGTTTCCAAATGGAGACGCCATGGTGCTTGATCAGGAACCAGTTGGAGACAACCCACCTCTGGCAACTCTATCCCCAGGCAGTAGGGTTTTCAACCCCCTCCTGAGCACCGAGCCGGATCCAGGTGTGGCCCATTTTCCTGACAACCTAGAGGAGACTGAGGGCTCTGTTCACAAGGGCGATGCATTGCAATCGCTCAGACTAAGTATTCCTATGCAGGAGACTGAATTGTGTAAGCACGTAATACTGGATAATCCCCCGCAAATCACCCCTTCCCTATTCTGTAATTCCTAAAGAGATTGGCTTTAAGGCTGACATAGGCTAACTCCCTAACTATTGTAACCTGTTTTTGCCTGCTTTGTTTTGGAATGTCCCTCTTCCGTTAAGTTCATCCACTTGTTTTCAGGCTTATTAGTCTCTCGTGGTTGTGAGGTTTTCGATGGCTGTCATTCATGGCGATTCTTATATATGCTTGTGTGTTGTGATGGTGATGTATTATTCATTTCTGGGGCTCTTGTGTGGGAAGAGAGGCAATGTCTGAGATGAGGTTTGTGAAAGTGCATGTCAATATTTGAAGACGTAGTTCACACAAAAATGAAAATGTGTCATTATTTAATTACCCTCTTATCATTGGTAACCCGTATGACTGTTTTTCTTCTGGAGAACACAAAAGAAGATATTCTGAAAAAAGTTGGTTGCAAAAAAGCCCTGGCACAACCATTCACTTCTACTGTATAAACCCAACACCAGTGCAAGTAAATGGGTGCCAGTTACCAACATTCTTCAGAATATCTTATGTTGTGTTCTGCAGAAAAATTAACTATTGAAACAAGACAGGGTTTAAATGTTTATAGGGTAACAATATGATGACAAATATAACATTTTTGGATGAAGTTTGCTTAAATATGGCAAGAGGGTAATCTAATATGAACTAACTTTGGCTGAAATGGAATTACTTTTCACTAATATATTTCTGGCCTATTACGGGATGCAGGGCCCACGTGGAGTTTGCGCTATTTTAATTCTTAGGGATAGTCCTAGGGATGGGAATTTTAAAGGGATTGTTCAATGTAGATTTGTGCATCATTTATTGACGCGTATGGCATTTCAAACCGGTATGACTCTCCTGCAAAACACTTAGAATTATTTGACTCTTTTAATACATAAGAACTAAATAAAAACGTATGAAAAAAGAAATTATTCCCACTCTTGATTCCCACCCCTATACAAGACATTGTCAAACAAGCATGTTTCCGGATTGATGAGTTTTTATTTTCTCCTCCCAAAATTGTCCTTTGAGGCCGATCCAATACAGCTTGGTTGACAACATCACAACCCTTCGTCTGACTGTTTTAATGCATCATGGTTTCTTATTTGTTTATTGACTGTGTGACTTTTGTAGCGTCTAAGGAACCATCTATGGAGATGGAAAATGAAGAGAAGATCCGTCAGGAGGCTCGTCGGCGTCTCGAGGAACAGCTGAAACAATACAGAGTACAACGCCACAAAGAGAGAGTGAGTCAGTTAATTACATGTTCAGAACTGACTGTTATACTTTCATCAAAAATTTGTGCCATTCCTACTAAATACAAGTAGAGTTTTAGTCACCAAAGTCAGTAGATTTTGGAGGATTTATTCTTTTAGTGTTAGATGTATGTGGACTTTAAAGAATTTAAACGATAAAATTATATTAGGAGTCATCATTTACTCTTGTGTTGTCATTTCAAACCTGGACGACTTTTATTTCTTCTTCAGAACACAAAAGAAGCTATTTTTAATAATTTTGTTAACCAAAAGCCACCAACTTACATTCGATTGACACAATAACATTGTTTCAAATTATAATGTTCGTGTTCTGCATAAAAAAAAAAAATCATTTTGTGGTGAACTATCCCTTTGATAAACAGTGCTTTTTTTGTCCATTTTTGTAACGGTTGCTTCCATATCTCCCTCAGACTCATCGCTCCACCCCTAAAAGCCGCCTATTCAGCACTCTGGACCCAGAACTTATGCTCCATCCCGAGGCTCTGCCACGGGCCAGTACCGTTGCCATGACGAAGGAATACTCCTTCCTGCGCACCAGCGTTCCACGAGGTCCCAAACTGGGCAGCCTGGGAATTCCTCAAACAAAGGAAAAGAAATCCAAATCATCCCGTTCCAGCAAGATTCACTCTCTTGCTGATTACAAATCCCCCGATCTTGACGCCAAAACCTCCGAGGCGTCAGGAGGTCTCGGATCCGTGCCTGCCGACGGGTCCTTCACTTCAATGCATTCCTCCATCAGTTCTGTCTCAACGGTTTCTGAAATCAGCATCAGCTCCGAGTCCAATGCCCGCTTGCAATCTTCTCCGTCAATCAGAGACAATGTCTCCGAAGTGGATGGTAGCGAATCAGGTTTCAGGGTTGATGGGAATGACAGCGATAGCTCATCCTACAGCAGCGTGTCTACTACGGGGACATTTAATATGATAGCAGCAATAGTAAACAGGCCCAGAGCTCCGTATAACGTGGAGGGCCGAGAGATTGCTCCAGAGGCCATGGGCAACTTCCCATCGCTTCAGGAAGTTCTTCAGGCCGCCACTGAAGAACAGAACATGGAGGAACTGGAACAGGATAGAGAAGGCAGTGTGGAACCACTGAGTCGCCGAGATAGTTTCTCAAGCAGGTGTGTGATTTATTTTTCATATCTTCAGTTTATTAATTCCCTAAATGTTTGTAGAGAGGTAACTTATCGGTGTGTTAACAGTGTCTCGTATGGAAGCTCGGTGATGGGCACTCATGATGAGATGCTTCAGGTGTTGAAAGAGAAAATGAGGTTAGAGGGGCAGCTAGAATCTCTCTCATCCGAGGCCAGTCAGGTGAGTTAAAACCAGAGTCTCGAACACAAAAAGCTGAAATTAACATCCCGAAATGAAACGAACACAAATTTATCCACCTGCACCATCTGAAACATCTCTCGTCTTAAGGCTTTGAAACAGAAGACTGAACTTCAGGCCCAGCTCGCCACGGTGAGCGCCCAGCTGCAGGCTCAGGTGGAGCAGACTGGCATCAGCCAGGATAGGCAGAGCGCCCTCAGCTCTGAGGTCACCACGCTACGCTCCAACTGCTCGATGCTGGAGAAAGCCATGGTGGACCTTCAGGCCAGTGTAGAGGGAAAGAATGCCAGTCTTGCCTCACTGGGAAATGATCTGCAAGTGGCGGAAGAGCAATACAAGAGACTGATGGGGAAAGTGGAAGAGATGCAGCAGAGTCTGAATGTGAAAGACAACACAGGTGAGATTGAAGGGCTACAAAGTTTAACAACAAGCACCACTGATAGGAACATGCACCAGGAGATGTCTGGTTCATCTCTTGATAACTTTGCTCAGTTTCCGACCTGCGGCATCAAATGGGCGGCCTGCAGACGCAGTTTCAGCGGGTCCAGAGTGAGAGGAATGCTCTGCAGAGCAGACTGAAGACCTCACAGGCGGAGGTGGACTCTCTACAGCAACTCCGCCACTGGTACCAGCAACAGCTCACGATGGCCCAGGAGGCGCGTGTACGATTGCAGGGAGAAATGGCCAACATGCAGGTGTGTATCTCCTTTCTGTGATTTTTTTTTTCACTTTCTCTAGGACATGTGAACATGCAAAACCTTTCTAAGATATTGTTGGGGATCTCAGCACCTGTTGGTAGAAGATGTAGTTGTGAACCATCTAGAAGATTAGTTGAAAGTGATTCTGAAAACCTTTTTTTTTTAAGGGATATGTTCCTTTTTTAAGAATGCTTGCACAACCGTTCAGATGTTATATCGTCATCTTTGCTTTGTGTTTATTTGTATATTTACTTTCAGGCAGGTCGGATGACTCAGATTGGCGTGTTGGAAAATCTCAAGATTGAGAATGTTACTCTGGCTCACCAACTCACAGAGACAAAACACCGTTCTATTAAAGAGAAGGAACGGATAGCCGTGCAGCTACAGAACATAGAGGTCTTGCACACTAAAACCTTCTCTTCTGTCCTAAATCTTTTTATTTAGTTTGACGTTCGTAACAGTCACACCTGCCTTCCTGTCATTATAATAAACTGTTTCCTGCTCAGGTGGATATGTTAACCCAGGAAGCAGCCATACACCAGATTCAGGAGGCAAAGTCAATGGTTGAGGAAGATCTTCAACACAAGCTGGATGAGTTCGAGGAGGAACGAGAGCATCTGGTAAAACTGGCAAACACGGCCACCACACTGGAGAGAGAGCTAGAGCAGGTACATCCAATTCACCAAAAATTGTACTCAACCTTTTGACATTCGAAACCTGTATGTCTGTCATTTGCAAAAAACAAAAAGATAGTTGGAAGAATTTTGGGAACCTAACAGCACTAGCACCTGTTTTTCACTTCTTTTGAATAGAAACAAAACCAATGCAAGTCAATTTATTTCCAACAGTCTATAAAAGATCTTTTCTACTTTGTTCTGCAGAGGAAAGTCTTTTAGGTTTGAAATGTCAAGAGTGTGGGTAAATGATTAAAGAATTTACAATTAGAGTTAAACCATCTCCCTTTGGTTTGTATCTTCTTTCCCTCAACAATACATTAAGTAATTTATTATTTACACAGGTTAAGCTTACTCTGTCTCAAAAAGATGCCCAGCTGGAGTTATTCCAGCGTGAGCATCTAGAGCTGATGAAGCAGCTCACTGCTACTCAGGAGAACCTCCAAACCAAAGAGCAGGCTCTCAACCAGCTGGAAGCACGGTACCAGGAGCTCCAGATCCAGCTGGAGGAGCTGCAGACAGATAACACGGCTAAAGAGGAAACTCTGCAGTATCTGCAGAACGAGAAAATAGTCCTTGAAGTGGCTCTGCAGGCAGCCCGTGCTGATAAGAGCTCACTGGATGATGAAGCTGAGAGGCTTGGAGAAGGAGTTTTGGTGGCATCTGATACACTCGATCAACTCAGACAGGAAGTTCAGGTTAAGGCAACACAGGTGAGTGGTTTGTACCTGAATTCAAATTCGTCAGTGTAGTCCTTTTCAATACAAACATTTGTTTTACTTTGTCCACAAGATTGAATCTTTACAACAAGAGAATGTCACCTTAAAAAAACATGCGCAGAAACTGAAAGAGCAGTTCACGCAGCAAAAGGTACCAGAACCTAAGATCTCCATTATAGTTTTTCTCAGCTCTTCCTTCCCTCATCTCCAAACTGTCTTTTATCTTTAAAGGTAATGGTTGAAGCGTACAGAAGAGACGCCAGCTCCAAAGATCAGCTTATCTCTGAGCTCAAGGCATCTAAAAAGCGTTTGGTAGCAGAGGTAAAAGACCTAAAGCAGGAACTTTTAAAAATGGAAGGCGAGAAGAAGACTGCCGAGCAGGAACAAGCTCGTATGCAGAAGGAAATGGAGCGAGTTCAACAGCAAATGAATGGTCTGGAAGCTCATCTTCAATCTGTACAAACAGAAAGAGACCAACTTGACTCCCAACTGCAGGTACAAACACATCAATCCCAGTTTCAAGAATCCAGCCTTCAATGTATCAGTTGAAGATGTTTGATGGTCTCCATGTTGTTCGTTTTAGTCTTTTCAGTTTGACCAAAGCCAGCTGGCTGCTGTGACGGAGGAGAACGAAAATCTGAGAAAGAGAGTTGAACAAATGCAAGATGAAGCCAGGAAGTGAGTCACCATCACACCCTCCACCCTGCCATAGGGGTTTCCATAGCGATCGTGCGATTGTATTGCCATCAATTCTTTGTAATGCCTCTGCTCTCTCCTCTCGCAGGGCCATCTCGGAGCAGAAGGTGAAGATGAAGCGCCTGGGCACAGATTTGACCAGTGCGCAGAAGGATATGAAGGCTAAACATAAAGCCTATGAGAACGCGGTTGGCATTCTGAGCCGTAGGCTGCAGGAAGCCCTCACGGCCAAAGAGACGGCAGAGACTGAAATCGAGAAACTCAAAACCCAAGTTTCTCAGGGAGGAAATAGTCTAGAACTTCAGGTAAATTAGTTTTAAGGTGTCAGGCTTGCAGAGTTGCTGAAAGCATTAATAAATTGTGAATATAAAATGTCCTTTTCTTTAAACCACAAGAATACCTGCTATGATTTGAAAGTGTAAACAACGGAGCTTGTTTTTGTGTGATGTTGTAAATACACCAGACTAAGGTGGAGTCTCTGCGGGGAGAGTTAAAGGCAGTAAGCCAAAGTAAAGCCATGCTCGAGAAAGAGCTTCAGGAGGTTATCACCCTTACAAGCACAGAGCTGGAAGAATATCAAGAGAAAGTGATGGAACTAGAAGACGAGGTCAGTCCAAACATATTCTTTTAAAGATATTTTATGTTGTTTTTGAAGAACTAAAATATATTATTGATTCCCTCCCTTTTCTTTCCTACAGCTGCAAGAGTCGCGCAATTTTAAGAAGAGAATCCGTCGTATGGAGGATGCCAATAAGAAGCTTGCGCTTGAGTTGGAACACGAGAAAGGAAAACTTTCTGGGCTTGGAAAATCCCACAGTGCATTGAGGGAACATGCCAATATTTTAGAAGCTGCGCTGGCAAAGAGAGAAGCAGACCTGGTGCAGCTCAACCTGCAGGTGTGAGAGGGCACCAATACATTACACAAAACGACTAAACAGTTCTCAAAATCTTTGTCATAATCATCTTTGGTGTACTTATTAATGGAAATAATTATTAAATAAATATAATTTATTATAATAAATATTTGTAAATGATGATTAAACGAAATTTAATTTTTATCTGAACCAACTAAACCAAATATGATTAGTGATCATATTGTTTTCTGAATCTCACCAGGTTCAGGCAGTTTTAAAGCGTAAAGAAGAGGAGGACCAGCAGATGAGACAGCTGGTGCAGACGCTTCAGGTTGCCTTAGAGAAGGAGAAAATCAAAGTCAAGGATCTCACAGAGCAGGTTAATATATTGTGAAACAGTAACACGTCTTTTGTGCTCACCGCAGCTGGGTGACATTTTCAGTTCCCCTTTAGAGCTCCAAATGATTTTAGTTTATTTTCTCATGGTCCTGTTTCTGTTTGTATGCTTCATCCAGGTGGCTGAAGCCAAGCTGGAGGCAGCCCACAACCGCAGGCACTACAGGGCGGCCATGCTGGAGCTGAGCGAGATCAAGAAAGAATTGCAGGCCAAAGAGGAACTTGTCAAAGCGCTACAGAAAGAGGCTAAGATTCTGGCGTAAGTTAAGAAGCAGTGAACCTCAGAAGTATAGAGCTGTATAAAATGGATATAAATATACATTAATAATGTTATTTCTTTACGTTTGATTTTGAAAAACGTAATTGCTGTTTAATAATTGGCTTCTGGATTTCCTTTCATTTTTTTGAACAGAATTCAAGACGAGAAGCGCTCGGAGGAGGTTTCTCAATTCCAGGAGGAGTTAGCTGATACCCATGAACAACTCCAGGTCCTTCAAAAACAACTTGACGATGAGCTCAATAAACAGCCCCTCACCAACCAAGAGGTATGATGCACATGGAACTTTAACATGGATTCGAGCACTAAAATAGCAAAACTGCACACCCACTTACCATTTCAAGTCACTTTATCACATATGCTGTGTCCCTGCAGGTGGAGGATCTGAAGTGGGAAGTGGAGCAGAGACAGCGGGAGATCGAGACGCAGAAACAGCAACAAGAAATGGTGGAACAATGTCACCAGAGAGAGATGGACTCCGTTCAAGACACCTTGCAGGTCAGACGATGTTGTCCTCTTTTGTCTGGAAATGTAATGATCATTTTGATCAAATGTATAGTTCTGTCATTGATTCAGCCGCTTGTTATATCAATACTGTCGGGCTTTTTCTACAAAACACAAAAGAAGATTAAAAAATATGCTTGTTAGCAAAACAAACTTGCATTGGTTTTGTTTCCATACAATGGAAGTGAACAGGAGCTGTTGTTGTTTGATTACCAACATTCTCTAAAATATCTTTTGAGTTTGAATGGACAAGAAAGTCTGTACACAATGCCAGACTTGCTATTTTGGTTTAAACCACAAATCACTTTAAATCACTTTAACTGTTGATCAGCAGTTTATTATGTAGTTCTTTGTCAAACTTGTTTTCTTTTTATGCCGTGCGTAGAGGATAAAGGTGGAGCTGGAGATGGTTCAGGAGGAGCTGAACAGCACAAGAAAAGATAAATTCATGCTGCAGGCCAAAGTGGTAGAGTTGAGAAACAGCATGAAGACAGTTCTTCAGCAGAACAACCAGCTTAAACTGGATCTCAAAAACAACAAGATGAGGAAGGTAACCGGGATCCTAGCTTTGGAACAGTTAAGAATGTAATGTTTGTGTTTGTTAAACCAATTTATTTATTTCCCACACCAGCGGATGGAACTAAAGGGCGAGTCGACACCAGTGACGCCTGTGAAAATCCCAGACTGCCCTGTTCCAGCTTCACTCTTAGATGAACTGTTAAAGCCATCGGCATCTGTCAATAAAGAACCTCTCAATAACCTCCACAACTGTCTAAAACAGCTTAAGTAAGACAAGCATATACGATCACATCTACATGTGCTGTATAACAAATAACATATATAAAGCAAAAACAACCAAATGGTATGTGTTGTAGGCAACTCTTTACTAACTCTCCGTTTCTCGCAGGCTTGAGATGGACAGCCTTCAAAAGCAGATGGAGGAACACACAGTCACGGTGACATCATTGTCCAACGCAGAGGAGGAGCTCAACAGATTGGGACTTCAAGACGAAAATAGCAAAGATTCATCTGGTAAAGAGGAGAATGGTGACGTGAAGCAGGAGATGCAGCCCTCATAATGTACAAAATCCTTAAAGACACTTGCAGGGAGAGTTCAGTTTTATCTTTATGGGCACTTTTAAAAAAATTTGTTAAACTTTTTTTATTTCTTAACAACTGCCAATATTTGGCTTTCCCATCTTCACCAAGAATAATGGGTGAATTTTAGTTATCTGCACCATAGCTTTATTCTTTGGGGGTAATTTTGGTGTCTGTTTGTTTTTGTTTTGTCACTATTTATTGTCGAGTATACAAACTGCTCTCTCTGAAATCTCGCTGTTTATCTCACTAGCCGGTCACAGTAGTCGCCCACCCTATGTGATTTCCAGTCATTTCCATTCTCATCTCACGACGCGAGGTGTAGAAATGGATCAGTGAGGGCTATGCTTTTTATTTGTGCAGGAGTGTGAAGAAAATATCTTGCATCCAGGACACCAGAATTTCAGTGTTATAGTATCCAGCGACCTGTTTGGTCGGCGCACATTTTGCATACATGTCTGGTGGTAGTTTTCACTTCTGCATGAAGAATTTAGCAGCTGAACTGTTCTTCCATTCCTCTGTGCCTGCGAATGAGCTGATCTCTCATTCCATGGCCGGGCAGATGCCTGTTCGAGCCGACCTTGAGCTGTTCCCAATGCAATATAGTGCATTCGCTACAAAACAAGGCTCCTTATCAATCAAACATCTTAAGCACATATCAGCTTTTTGTTCTCAGAATTCTGTTTTTATAAGCGATGCAGTTGGCAAAAACAGATCCTGCATCAGCTCTAAGTTCAATTCATTTAAATGCAGAGCTGCTCTGCTTCAGTTCTATGTGGAAGCTGTGTAGTCCTTCTCAAACTCCAGGAGTTAAAAAGTCCTGATACATATCTATAGCGATGCTGACACTATTAACTGTGTACCACTTTAACCACAGGTCTTGGTTTACATCTACAATAGGTGGATTGGTTTGTCACATTGTGAGGATGAGTGGAAAGGCTTTGATTAAATACTTAAATTTACATCTAGGCCTCCTTAAAGGGATACTTTTAAATATAGATTTTGGGTGAACCATCTTTATGGCTCCTGTAAGGCTCACAATTCCAAACTCAGGACATGATGCCCCAAGGAATGTGAAAATGTATGGGAGGAGGCAGAGGCCCTTTTGTACAGGGTAACAACTCATGTAAAGTACAACAGGTCATCTAAATTAACTGACATCTCATGGGTCTGGTTTGCGAATGTGATCTTAGAAATATTGACTTTGATGCTGTAATAAAATAACAGCAATGATAGTACGACTCTACTTGCTTTTAGGGCTGCGCCTTAAAATTGATACAGAATCCTTTAAATACAGTAATATTACTTGCTTGAATGAACTGATAAAAACTTATGAGATCTAGAAAAATAATGTAATGTAAAGTGAATGAATGTGGACATGCTGTGTAGTGTGTTTACGTATATATTTATAATATATATGAAAGGAATTGACTTTGCACAACTGACGAAAGAAAGCTAACTGACTTTCAGGTATGGACAGATGTAAAATATTGTTACTTTTGGAGGCCCTATTTTTGCCCGTGTTGATACTGTGTTCACTTATTTAAAAACATTTTGGCTTCCCAAAATTCTCATGAATGGTTTGCCATTACAGCCTTTACCATAAGAGATGTAGGTGGCTATATTATGTAAAATGTATTATTATTGTTTAATACTTTGTCTTTCCCTTGATGTTGGCAGTTCTGTTGTTTGTCTAAAAGTGGAGCTGAACTGTGTCATTGGGCTTGAACTGTTTAAGTACTGAATGTTTAAACTGCTTTAAATGAGACATAATGGGAAATCAAGCTTTACATGCTAAAATGTACATTGACATTAAAATAAGTAATACATATACAACAAAAGGAAGGGAACTGTTTTTAATTCATTGAAAAAATACTGTGTGTAATATACTGTACTGACAGCACGAGTTTCTGTTCAACAGTTCAATGAAAATGTTCAACTTTTAATTGCTTGCTCAACATTTTTATGGAATATGCCATAATTGAGTGTAAAGTATAAATCATTCTGTTAGATGTTCACTTGTTGTCATGTTTCTATATTATGTTTTTTTGGTGTGTATGATTTAAAACTAAAAAGTTGATTTCTGACTTTAACACATCATTTAAACTTTTTGGTGCTTTTAAGATACGTTTCGGTGGCACTTATACAATTGTAAAAAACTGTTTAATCTCTAGTAATTGAACCCTAAATTAGACATGATCCCTTGAAATGAGTCACTGAAGTTTCTATTTTAGGTACATTATCTAACTATCTTAAATATATATAACTTTGCTTTATCTTAAATGATTGATGGTGTTTTCCACAGTAATGCATTTGCAATGTCCTTTCCAAATACAACAAACATATAAGTCAAAGGACCTTAAAGTAGAGGAACAGAGTTGTTAAAACACATGTGTAGATTTCTATTTTGTATTGAACACATGTGAACATATTTTAATAATTAGTTTAATTAGAAAGAGCTGCATCCCACATCATAAACATCTCACAGACATCTTCTAGGTTCTATATGACATCTGACAGCAGAAGTCTTGGAGACATTGCCTATGAGCAAACAGTCTCTTCCAGATGTCTTGAAGATAATCATGCAAACATCCAATAGATGCTTGCCAGGTGTGCGTGTGTGCCATCATGGTTATTCCCTTTTATTATTATTCCCTACTATTTATTATTCATTACTATTTATTATTCCTTACTATTATTATTGTTCATTACTATTTATTATTCCTTACTATTATTATTATTCCTTACTATTTATTATTCCTTACTATTTATTATTCCTTACTATTATTATTGTTCATTACTATTTATTATTCCTTACTATTATTATTATTCATTACTATTTATTATTCCTTACTATTATTATTATTCCTTACTATTTATTATTCCTTACTATTTATTATTCCTTAAAATTTATTATTCCTTACTATTTATTATTCCTTACTATTTTAATTATTCATTACTATTTATTATTCCTTACTATTATTATTATTCATGACTATTTATTATTCCTTACTATTTATTATTCCTTACTATTATTATTATTCCTTACTATTTATTATTCCTTACTATTTATTATTCCGTACTATTATTATTATTCATTACTATTTATTATTCCTTACTATTATTATTATTATTATTATTATTCATTACTATTTATTATTCCCTACTATTTATTATTCATTACTATTAATTATTCCTTACTATTTATTATTCCTAACTATTTATTATTCCTTACTATTTATTATTCCCTACTATTTATTATTCATTACTATTTATTATTCATTACTTTTTATTATTCATTACTATTTATTATTCCTTACTATTTATTATTCATTACTATTTATTATTCCTTACTATTTATTATTCATTACTATTTATTATTCCTTACTATTTATTATTCCCTACTATTTATTATTCATTACTATTTATTATTCCTTACTATTTATTATTCATTACTATTTATTATTCCTTACTATTTATTATTCCTTACTATTTATTATTCCTTACTATTTATTATTCCCTACTATTTATTATTCATTACTATTTATTATTCCTTACTATTTATTATTCATTACTATTTATTATTCCTTACTATTTATTATTCCTTACTATTTATTATTCCTTACTATTTATTATTCCTTACTATTTATTATTCATTACTATTTATTTTTCCTTACTATTTATTATTCCTTACTATTTATTATTCCTTACTATTTATTATTCCTTACTATTTATTATTCCCTACTATTATTATTATTCATTACAATTTATTATTCCTAACTATTTATTATTCATTACTATTTATTATTCCTTACTATTTATTATTCCTTACTATTTATTTTTCCTTACTTGATCTTTTATTTCACAATGACACATGGCGACCACTGGGGGCGCTGCTCCAGCCCGTCAGATGCTGTCAACGACACGACGAGCAAGAGACTTC